>CM060959.1:16282119-16882119 GCA_030765055.1 Mantis religiosa | reverse complement strand
TTTTAAGTTTCTCAATGCAAAAAAGAGGAGATAATTGTGGAAGCATTGCTTTTATTTTTTCAACTGAGCTCTTCCCTATTTGGAGCAAGATTTTTGTTTTCTGAAACTCTACTTATAGTGTAATTGTTGTATGCGATTGTTATATGACATTGTTGATTCCACTACCCGCTTATACTTTGTTTTGAATTAAAATTTATTAGATCATAGATTAGTGATAGCTTATTTGCTTCAAACCAAATGTTGAGTTGCTCAAATTTTTATCCATAGTCTCTTAATCGCTGATGTAACTTTTCAGATATAATTATACACTAGTATTATTTGCAGCTATTAGCACCTTGCTAAGTTTATAATGAAAGTCATTTTTGAATATAAAAAATATGAATGACATGAGTATACAGCCTTATGGTACATATTTAGTAATAATCTGGTTCGAAATCACATTGTCACGGCAACAGGCATAAAAGTTTCGGCACAAATAAGAAAACAGTCGGCGGATAAAGTTTCATGGTAATAATGAGCCTTGCTAAGCAGTTAATGATAGCGCGGCTATTGTAAACAAGCGTCGGAAAGCAGAGATAACTGAGGCAAGGGACTCGCCGGCATAGATTAAGATACGCTTATAGAATGCGATAGAATATTTGGTTTCCTTATTCTTCCGGAAATTTCTGGACTGGTAGAGATTGTTTGGGTTCTGGCTTATTTTAGAACAATCTAGAGTTACGAATTAGGTATTTAAGGACGTGATGGCTTGCAAAGTTAGGAAAACAGAGTAAGCAAAGAACAGCTGAGAGTGTTGTTGAAAAGACAGTTGTGTAACAAGAGTGTTGTTATAACGAGAGCTGTCACGGTTTGTTATTGTCATGGACCTTGGAAGATCGCGATGTAATGTTGTTACGTGAGAACTGAACAGAATATCTCTACGGAAATAAAGGAGATTTTTAATTTCTGCAACTCGGCCTTTTAATTCTACGAACCCACAAAGTCACAATATTTATTTATTCTGGTTTACAGGATTCTGTTTAAGTAAGATGTGAGTCAGTTTATAGAGGTCTTATTTAAACCATAACGATTTAGCTCTTGCAGCAAAATGTGATTTATGCTGTCAATGCCTTAGCTAAGAAGCAAAATATTCCTAATGGGTTCATTTTTATCCAAGAGTTTTCAGATGTTAGCGTTTTCAGTTGACATTCTTTTCTTTCTCTAAATCCAAGCTGGAATGATGAGAAAATATTGTATAACACCACGTATCTTTAATTCCGTCATATACGTTTCAAATGCATTTAAATGTTAGCACAAATACAAAATCTGAACATACCGATGAATTTAGCACCTCGCTTGTGACATCCTATAATAATCAACTATATATGCCCGTCACGGGCAGGCAGAAAAATTATTCATTCTTACCAAAGCCTGCCAGCAGCGACGGACGGATGGACGGACATGGCTGCGAGTCTGCCTCATGTTCATGAGGTCGCGAGTTAGATTCTCGGTGTCTGGATAAGGCTTTTTCCGGGTTTTTCCCTTATCTTGAAAAATGAATGTCGGATAACTCTAAGCTCTATGGAAGCTCGGCTCATTTAAGCATCATTTCACCCATTTCATTCATCATCCGATATTACTTAACGTCGGAGGACGTAAATTAAAAAAATCTGTCCACCGAATACAGCCGGTGTCCACCCCACATCCCTGGAAGAAGAGGAAGAAGAAATGGTCTAGTGGTATAGAAAGAGGAGCAGAATCACAGAACATCATTTATATATATATTTTTACTTATTTTATTTTTATATCGTATCTTTCGTGGCGTTAAGTTCGCAGCTACCGGTGACATTGTATCAATCGAAAGCAGTACATAATTTATCATGGAATAAATGGCGATTCTTGACATGTTATACGCATGCTGATTTTTGCAAGTAGAAGTGGACTTCGAAGAGCGATTAGCACTAACTGTGTGTCGCAGTTGTTTCGTCTTGCCGACACTTGTACAATAACAAACATGGCAAAAAAATCTGCGCTTGTTCTACTTGCGGAAGGTTCAGAAGAAATGGAATTTGTCATTGCTGCAGATGTATTAAGACGTGCTGGGGTGCGTATTTTGGGTAAGAGATGTGCTGTTTTACCTGGTCGGCATTCGCATGATTTCCTTATAACCGGCTTGAGCTCGGTTCATTTTGTAAACGATGCCATAATGCCGTTTTAAACAATTTGTAATGTCAATAATAGAGTTCTGTACAAAAGTGAGCCGGTTGAACCTAATATTTGTGCACTGCTGTTTTATATACACATTTCCAGATCCTAACCTAAATTTCGTGTGATTCTCGACCTCCCAAAGCATTAAGCTGGCCTCGTTTGGTCGTGTCATGTGCGAATGGTAACCAGGTACAAGACCGTGCTCATACTCACTGTTTTAATGTAATCATGCTTAAATGCTTTGTGAAGATAACACTGGACCATTTGCAGTTCTCAGCACATACGTTTTATTGGATGTTTATCAACATTTTCCAAAAGCATACAGATAATGTAACGTAGTGTGTCTTTTCTTAGCCAACGTTAAGGCATTGAAAGCAATAATTACTTTGTTGTAAACATACTTTAATAGGTTGTAGTAAAAATGCTATTAAAAATATAAATTTAAAATTAGCTTAATTGCAACAAACCAGATGGTGGATAAAGTTTTGTCACCAAGGGCAAGGAGATAATTGAGATAAATATCTTTTGTTACACTCCACAGCTGAATAGCAATGCATAACATGAATCCAGTAATTTGATAAATATCAAATACACATCAAATCTCCAAAGTAAAAATGTTTTTATTACTAGCTCTTTTATTAACTTTATATTTTCCCAATATTTTACCTGTTAAACTTGTTTTTTGACCTTAATGACAGAATTTGGTCTATCACAGTTACATAGTAGGTTTTCCTTGTGCAGATGTGTGCTTAAAAGCTATCTTATTTTTAGTTCCACCACATAAAATTGAAGTAAAGTTAAACATTTGCTATAGCTTGCAGTGACTGTGGCAGGAGTTGAAGGGAACAAAGCTTTCAAATGCAGTCGTGATGTGTCCATAGTTCCTGATGCAAGCTTGGATGATGCTGTGAAAAAAGGTCCCTATGATGTAGTTGTTTTACCTGGTGGCCTTGGAGGAGCCAAGAAATTTGCAGAGGTGAGCATATGTTCTTTTTGCATGTACTTGACTGCATACACAATGTGGAAAGAAAGAAAAAAACTATTTATACACAGTCACTTATGGTTACTAATGAACCCATACGGGAAAATGTAAGCAACAAATTTCTCACTGAGTGTAATGCACTCCATCATTAATTCATAAAACCTCATTCTTCTATCAGGATCATACTTCGAAAGTTTATACAAAAGTTAAATTTTATAAGGATGTTTTGTGACACTTTTAAGAATTTTTGCAATGCTTGATTTGCGGGCTAGTAATTGTTAACATGTATTTGGTTGTATAAGCTAAATTTATGATTCATTTGTTATTTGCCATGGCAAGAAGGATGAAAGACGTTGTTAGTACTTAGGTTCTAGTTTTACTGGTCATCACTATTTACGGTACCAGTAGGAAATGACATAATACCCAAAATTATAGTAACCTACATAAAAATATGCCAATAAAACTGTCTCACTGGTATAACTGTTAATGTTTTTTTTCGGAAGACTTTGTAAGCTTGCATGTGGAGCGTAATGCTCCTTTAAGATGTTGGTTGACACTACCTGCAAGCTTTTTACCTTCCTTTGTGGTTGTAGTAACATGCAAAATCCCCCAAAGATGATTAGATGATGGTTCTCCTCCTGTGCAGAAAAAGTGGCAGAGGTAGAGATAACTGCAGCGATAACAGATGATTGTTGGAGAGGATCCTTATTTGACACATGCCACATATACCAAAGGACAGTAATCCAAGGCTTCTTACCATCACATATGTATCAAGAAAAATTTCCATGATGTTTCAAACGTGGGCATATGTGAACTATGTGGTTTATCTTGCAACATATCCATATATTAACATGTAAGACTATACCCTGTGTCATTTTATGCAACTGATGACAATTTCCTAAATGTACACATTGGTTTAACAAATATTTTGATGAAGTAGATGGGAAAAGTTACAAGAAATACACTTGGTAACGAGATTTAAACAAGAGTTTGGTAAGTGGGATACCACAGAGATTAAAACTAAAGACCAGAAAAGATAAAACTGTAGATAATAAAAATGGAAAGAAGAACGGAAAATATGGATGACTACATGAGTAGATATAACCTAATAATTTAGAGGTTGACAGAGTCAAAAGAAATCGGAGCATTGCAGGAGATACAGGAAGTATTAGGAATGAGTATAAGAGGCTTCAAACTGCAGGAAGTATGTATTTCCTGTTAAGAATTGGGAAATTGGAAGGCAAAATAAACATATTGGGGAAATTCAGCAATATGGAATTGGCAATAGAAGTATTAAACAATGCAAATGGTATTAATGACAAGATGATGGCTAAGTGTGAAAATTTACTTTTAAATTTACATGATTTATATAAAATAAGCTATTTTAATTAAAAAGCATAAAATAAGTAGGAAAACCCTGTATTTCTGCAAAAAAAAAAAAAAAAAAAAAAAAAAAAAAAAAAAAAAAAAAAAAAAACATTTTTAAGCATTTTTAAGAATTTTGCTTAGAAATCCGGGCTCTAGTAATTACCATTGCAAAGTATGTGAGTGCATTGAAGGGCTGTGCTATTAGCTTAGGGATAGCCCAAGATGTATGTCTTTTAGTACTTAATAAATCACAGCATAATTGAGAATAGAACAAGTCAGAGCAAATAATAATTTGGTTATATGAGTATATTAAGATGTTGAATAGTAACGCTTATTAATTTTTGTAGAAGTGGGGGGAAAAACCTTTTTGAATCTACTTATTTTACTGGGATATAAAATATCACATTTGCATTACTATACATATGATCAGTATCCAAAGCAAAACTTTATACACAAATATTATTCCACAATGTCTCCTCTGAAATTTTTAGCTCTAAATTTGAATGTTCCTACAAATGCTTTGTGATTTATATAGTAACCCATGTTGTAATAGGCCAAAGTGGGCCTGAGCCTGCCAACCTGACTGCTGGCCTCATGCCCACATATGCAAGGCAGAGGTAGGCGATCATCCAGATGTGATTTATATATGTAGGATAATTCCAGTTCTTATATACAGTAAATATTTTAATATTGATTGTACTTTTCTGTTTAACCAGCATATTTGATTCATATTGAAATTAAAGGAGTGCTCGCCCGCCTCGGTAGCGTAGATGGTAGCATGTCTGCCTCACGTTCAAGAGGTCCCGAGTTCGAATCTCGGTCAGGGTGAGTTACCTAGATAAGGTTTTTTTCCGGGGTTTTCCCTTATCCTTCAAGGCGAATGTTGGGTAACTCTAAGCTCCATGGACCCTGGACTCATTTGAGCATCATTTCAACCAATTCATCGTCCGATATAACTTAACATTGGGGCGGATGTAAATTACAAAAAAAAAAAAAAAAAAAAAAAAAAAAAAAGTAAAGAATCGTGATGGATTTCAAAGAACTCTTGTATCTTTGTGAAACTCATGCAGGTGCAGTTGAGTTGAGTTGTTTTAACAAAAGAAACGTAAGAAAGAGGGTATTAATTTTTAGATGAGTCATATTTATTACACATCTGCTTCACTTTCGTACCTATTTTGAGGACACACAGGCAGATGTGTAATAAATACGACTCATCTAAAAATTAATAATTTTTCGCTTCACTGTGGTGTTCCAATACAGTTAAATCTCGATATATGTAAGAAAGAGGGTTTCTTAGCAGGAAGGAATTGTAAAAGAGTAACACTTGACTCCGTTTGAAAAGGTATTCTTTGGACCCTTAATAATGGTGTGACTGAGACTAATAGTCATGACAATATAGTCATAAAGGGAATCTTTGTGTGAAAAGAGGGCTTCCAGAAGTGAAAGTTACACACACACACACGCACGCACACACACACACACACAGGCAGCTGGGCCCAGTAAGGACAGACAGTCCGCGGTTGGCGGCTGATTCAGTCGGTTCTCTCTGGTTCTGTCTTGGTCAAAGGCAGACCAGAAGCGATGAGAGAAGATATTTGTCAGTACAAACGTAACGAATTAAGTATTATCGAGTGATAGGCATTCTACCTACAGTGACTCTAAACAGTGATATTGCTAACCCTTGGTTGGCAACTTCGAGTTTGATGTGATGATAAACAGAAGCAGTCATTAAATCAGTTTGAAACGGGCATTCCAGTGTCATTAGAACCATCCTTACTCATACATATCCACGCATACCCTGAGAGAACCTCATTGCTTTACCCTGCGCGACCATTTTGCTGCTTCATGATACTCCTAGGATTCCAGTTGATGTACATTCAAAATTGTATTTAATGAAAGAGTTGTAAAGTCAAATTAATGTTATCTCTTTAAGTGTACACACAATTTAAATAATAAAGCGTAGATTTTTTTAAGTTTTGTTATGATAAAATCAGTCCGTGTAATTGTTTTTTTTTTTTTGCTAGATGTACTTCTAAATCTTTAATTTCATTCACTTTGAGTTGCGATTGATATTTCAATATTACAAATACATTTCATAATAATTCCATAAATACTGTCACATTGCTGCCATAAAGAAATTGCTCTGCTTCTGTCATCTGCTGGCTGGAGGGATAGGAAAGATGTCCCTAACAAGAAGACTTTATACATTTACAATAATAAAAGCAAGTGTTATGTTCTTGTACGAGGTATGTTCAAGTTATAACACTTATTTGTTTTTCAGTACTGGGACCAGATAGGAGCTTCTGGTTTTTTTAAAATAAGCATGGACTCTTTGTGAATGCATGACAGAGATGGCAGCACTGTACAGTGCATAGAACTCTAATGGCAGCGACTAGAGTTAGGACTGTTTTTGATACATAAAATGGCGATGTTTTCATTGTAAGAACAGCGTATAATCATTTGTTTTCTCCAT
Organism: Mantis religiosa; assembly: GCA_030765055.1. Classification (NCBI taxonomy): domain Eukaryota; kingdom Metazoa; phylum Arthropoda; class Insecta; order Mantodea; family Mantidae; genus Mantis; species Mantis religiosa. The sequence goes on along the minus strand of CM060959.1, from coordinate 16,875,109 downwards.
TTTCGTGGTGTGACACCTATTGAAATTCATCGCCAGTTGAGTGAGATATGTGGTGATGGTACCATTGATGTGTCTAATGTGCGATCCTGGGTGCGACAGTTCAATGAAGGCAGAGCAACGTGTGACAACAAACCAAGACAGTCACGGCCTCGCACCAGCCAGTCTGACGACGTAATCCAGCGAGTGGGGAATGTTGTTTTGGAGGATTGCCAATTTATCGTTGGAAACATCATCTCCAAAATTGGCATTTCTGTGGGATCTGTGCACATATCCTGCATGAAGATCTGAAAATGCGAAAAGTATCTTCCAGGTGGGTGCCACGAATGCTGACGGATGGTCACAAGGCTGCGTGCGAGGCAAATTGTCAGGCGATGTTGACGCGTGATGACAGCATGAATGAAACTCTTTCAATCGGTTGTGATAATGGATGAGACGTGGATGCCCTATTCAGCCTTGAAACGAAGCACCAGTCAGCTCAAAGCAAGCACACAGACTCACCTTCACCCGAAAAGTTATGGGTGAGTGCCAGTGCTGACAAAATGATGGTGGCCATCTTTTGGGACAGCAGTGGTGTAATCCCTACTCATTGCATTCCAAAGGGTAGTACAGTGACAACTGCATTCTACCAAAATGTTTTGAAGAGTAAACTTCTCCCAGCATTGCGTGAAAAACGGGTGGAAATGGTTGGACATGTGCTCTTTCATCAAGACAATGCACCAGTGCTTCGGGTGAATGCGATGCAGGAGTTTCTTTGTGACAACTTTAACATGATTGCTTATGCTCCCTACTCACCTGACCTGGCTCCTAGTGACTTTTGGCTGTTTCTTACAATGAAAGACACTCTCCGTGGTCGCAAATTCACTAGTTATGCCGCTATTTCCTCAGCGATTTTCCAGTGGTCAAAACACGCTCCCAAAGAAGCGTTCGCAGTGGCCATGGAATCTTGGCATCGACGTTGTGAAAAATGTATATGGCTTGAGGGAGATTACATTGAGAAGTGACACTAATTTCACATTTTTCTTATGATTATTTTGTGAGAAAAAAAAATAGGAGGTGTTAGAACTTGAACGCACTCGTACATAAAAAGCCTAGGTCATGTAGAAATTCTAGGTAATTCTTAACACTATTTATACTTTTGTTTAATTATTTTCGTGAAAACTGCTTTTAAAAAGTGGAAACTGATGCTTTTTTATAGTTTAATGTTTCAGATCTTCTGTATTGTTTTTCAGATTCTTCAGATTAAGAGTCAAAGATAGTTAACTAAGAAAAGTTTCTTCTTGGCTTAGAAGCTGTGGTCTGCTGGAGTTGATGTCCAGACATTTCATCCACACCTGTGGTGGACATCATCAGTGGTGTGGTCTAAGTCTTCTTGGCGAAGGTGCAGGCATTACTGAGATGCTTGATGGAGGTGTATCATATTTATATCTGAGCTACTCCTAGGGGATTGGCTTGGTTTGAGCAGAGGGTGTGTGCTCTGTGGTTGGGGTTTCTCTGCTCTGATAGCTGATTGGTGTTTGTGATTTCTGTGCATTTGAGCTTGTTTTATATCTTCAAGTATTGAATGCCAGGTTTTGTTTAGTTTGAGGGCTTCTTCCTTTCTGTTAAAATTATTTGGATGTTTATATATTTCTATAGCTTCCTGCTTAGTCTTGCATGGTAGCAAGGTATCAAAGAAAGGACAGTTGTCTCCTTATACTGAATGATGTGTTCACCACTGGCCCAATTAGCATGCGCTGCGACTGCAGACTTAGATGGCAGCTTTGCTTATGTTCTGAGAGTCGGGCGTTGACATTTTGTTGAGTGGTGCCTATGTAAACAGCACCGTAGGAACAAGGATTGTGGTGAACACTGGCCGAGAAGAGCAGGTCTCGGGAGTCTTTGGTTGAGCATAACAAGGTGTTAATCTGTCTCGTGTGCTTGAAAATGGTTTTAATATTGTGGCGCTTGAGTAGCCGTTCAATTGTCCGTGACATTTTTAAAATATAGCAGGAAAGCAATGTCTTATGTTACAATTATTTAGTCTCAGGCTAAATAATAATAACATACAGGTATTCATGATATTGTCCTTCTGTTTCAGGATCACACTAGGAGGTACTTAGAATGTAAGACGTCGCTCCATTTGGAGACTGAGAAAGAATCCCTTATCCCATTCCCACACCCGAATATCCAAGGTCGTAAGTAGGGCCTCGGTCATACTTGTTTCCTGGCACTCACCTCTCGCCTGGCTCGGACTCTAGTCTGGACCTCATCTCCTACCTAGAATCCGCAGGTGCAATAGCGGTTAGGGCTGGCGGTTCAATCCCCCAGAGGAGTCCCACACTCCTATCCCATCTTAGTGCGTAAAGGCATTTTTCCTGCCCTTGAAAAAAGAAATTCTCAGGCAGAACCTGTTTGGAGATAGCGGGTTGAAGTTTGCTTGGATGTATCACTCTTTGAATTTCTTGTGCTGTATAGCTGTTTGAATATAAAGCCTATTCAAGATGATGAAATTCTGGTTGTAATGATCCAGGCTCACAAATGCGGGTGGCATGGTCCATGAGAGTTTTGATGATGGCACGTTTCTGCTGGGATGATGGTTAGAAAGTTCATTCATATATTGGTCTGTGTGGGTGGGTTTGTGGTATATCATGTGTCCAAGCATCCCGTTCGATTTTTGCTGACCAGAACATCTAGGAAAGATAGTTGTCCATCGTTTTCTTTCTCAATAGTAAACTGAATAAACAAATTAATGTTATACACACCCTCCACTCAAGTTGAGCCAATCCCTAGGAGTAGCTTGGATATAAATACGACACCTCCAGCGAGCGTCTCAGTTATGCCTGAACCTTCGCCAAGAAGACTTAGACCACGCCACTGATGATGTTCACCTCAGGTGTGGATGAAACGTCTGAACATTTAAACTCCAGCAGACCAGGGGTTCTAAGCCCAGAAGGAACTTTTGTTAATTATGACTCCAGCCATGAAAGCTTCTGAATAGTCAAAGATAGTTGCAGTGATTGACATAATGTCAGACATAGTGTGTTTAAAAACTTTCTCTTTTTTTTTTTCAGTGTCACAAAGTTGGTGAAATTCTTAAAGAACAGGAAAAAAGTGGACGATGGGTGGCAGCAATTTGTGCTGGTATGTATTAACTTAAATAACATTTTCAAACACAAATAGAATTACATATGGAAAATGAATGGGCATTAAATACTCTTATTACTCCATTTAGCAAATTATTAGCAGGACAGTAGGTACTCATAACAGTGTCAATATCATGTACGAAAGTTCTAATGATTAAAAACGAAGAATGTAAATATCATATACTATATGCACGCGATAAGTTGAGTGCTTGGGTTCCAAGTCCTCATTTGTTAAGTTTCGTCTAACTTTGTAAACACAGATGACAACTTTGAAACTTGTAATGTGCTATACACTGACATCTAGTGGCTAATATGCTAAGCTTTATCATGCCCGCCATATTTCATTTTGATCAATTTCGAGGTTAATTAGCTAACCAGTTTACAACAAATGTATGTTGTGGATGTTATGGCTCTCGAAAGGGGACACATTATTATTCGTCTACCTCCGCATTCTCACCAAGGCGGCCCGGGTTCGATCCCAGGCGACTGCAAAGTGAGATTTGTGGTGGACAACACGGCGCTGGGGTGGGTTTTCTCCAGGATCTCCGGTTTTCCCCGCCATCTCATTCCACCGGTGCTCCATCTTCATCTCATGTATCATCAGTGTCATCGCCTGCGATGCCGTATGTAGTAAAAGCGGGCGTTAAACACCACACACACACGCACGCACACACACACACACACACACACACACACACACACACACACACACACACACACACACACACACACACACACACACACACCTCTCCGCATAACTGTGATCTGAATGCAATTGAGCGGCATGGGCAAAACTAAGGAATAAATTCAGAGGCTGCAACATTACTGGTGATATGTCAGCTCCAAATCTGTGGAAACTTGCTATAGAAGCATTATCTTCTGTAACCGTGATGCATTGCAAAAAGGTCCAAGAGCTGGAAGTAAAATATTGCAGAAACGATGGTGTAATAGAAAATGCAATTGATGAAATTGTCAACGCATCAGAGAATACTAGCGATGAAAGTGATGCACCGGACTCGAAGAATCACAAAGTGAATGAGTATTTATAACTGTCACAATATTTATTTTCTATTTTTATGTTGTATAAATAGTAAGTACATATACAGCTTATCGGATTGAGTTCACTTTACTATTTGTCCACATATCTCACACTTGTGGTGCATATCTTTGCTTATCTTACATGCTATTTTGCTGAACTGTGTTTTCCAAGGTTGACCACGCTTCAGAAACAAAAGAGCATTAGCTCTCGCTTCTTCCCCTCTGCCCACACCATAAATCCAGCGCTCAACTTATTGTGCGCATATAGTAACTGTGCAGAGTGAAGCAAATCGTGGTGCACTTAAGTAAAGCCACTTTAAATGCACTTAGTTGCTTGTTGCACGTATTTTTACTTTCTCTACCACTTACCTATGGTAAGTAGTTTTTTCAACTCTACAGGAGCTTGTTAATCTGTGTTTCATATAACCTTGCCCGGCTGAAATGTATCACTCCGCATTCAACAACCCTCCCCCTCGCCCTAATTGGCTAATGCTTTCGCGTCATACGCCATAGGCGGTGCCTTCCCGTCACATTTAAACGTGCAGTAAATGTAATAATTGCCGGGAAGATAAATAAAATCATACAAATAAGGATATGAAGGCATGCAAAAATACAATTTTATAATGAACTGAGCAAATTGAAACAGAATGACTGAGCAACGAAACTGAAAGAGTTTATAATGAAAGGCATTTGGCCTTTTCCACTGGGATTTTTTAAACCAGCACACATACCTTTCAAAAATGCTTGTCTTTCAGTCTTAAAAGTCGTGTCACACCATACCTTACTTTTTGTGTGTTCTTCGTGTATATTTAGCGATTTGTATCTCGGTGCAGTGTGGTTGTCCTTAAATAGCGTCTTCGCCACACAGCAATATCACCTCTGTCTTTTAGCACATTTTTCTTGCCTCTTTTTTCATTCACAAATCCCAGCTGTATAAGCAATCTGCATCCTCATTTACAGCAGACGAAATGTTACCTATGTTAGGGAGTTCGTTTCTAAAGAAAAACTACACACATGACGATGCACAACACTTTTCACGTATTTTCTCCGAGCACACACTTTTGTTTATTCTTGCTTTTGCCTGGAGTGGTAAGTTTTCCTGTTTCCTCAATTTCATGTCGCGATGTTCCTACGGATCTAACACTCACACCTGTAACTTCATAGCACAGCTGTTCGACTTCTCTCACTGACAAAGATGGATTCTTCTCCGTGAGTGCATTAAACACATGCAACACAATTCTTTTTTCGCCTGTTTGTAAATAATTATCCTTGCGATACTTAAGCGAAAAACTGGCGGTAGACTCTGCCATTATACATATAATACATGCGCAATAAACGATCAATAAAATAATTTAGCTCCCGCACTTTCGAATGGCGATGCATGAGTAATCCAGTTCAAAACAAGGTCAGTGATAAAAGTCATATAAACAAATGTCACCACTACCGCTAAATGACGTGCTATCGTGCCATGTGCTTGAGAGCAAAGGAACCTCCTCTTCGTTTAAGAATTAACATGCATTTCAGATAGATAAACTCTGTTGCGTAATATATTTAATTAAAACAGTTACGAAAATATAAATTTGACAATTCTCTTCCAACATATAATGATATATCACCATGTTAAATAACAAACTAATTTTTACCGCACGACAGTCATTACCACAACAGCAACCAATGAGAGGTGATTAGGTCACGTGACCGTTAAGAGATACTGGGCAAGCTTACGTGAAACAAGGTATAGATATGTGGATGACTCCTTGAATAGTAAGGTTGAACTTTGCACTAGAATTACTGAAAAGCATAAGCTACCTGTTGAGGAGAACTATAAACATGGAATGGTTAAATAAGAATCCCGGGTACTAGCCTTCATAGCTAGTAGTAAGTAGCACTGTGTGCTAGATCACTAGTGAACCCATCAAGCTTTTTGGTAGTCTTCCCTGCGGGTTTGACACATGTAAGAGGTGTGTTCACTTCCACCCTGTAATATGGAGCCTTTTAGATATTGTTCTACAGAAAACACCTGCAGATAACTTAGTTTCCCTGTTATGTGTGTTTGGAGGAATTTAGTAACAGTGATAGAGAAAGGAGAATAGACAGCAACAGATGCTAGTTGGAGAGAGGTGGAAAATGGAGGCAGTGGCCTTTGAAACTATCTCAGCTGTACTGTCTCACATACTTACATTTCTATTGCCAGTGTTCCTAAGTCATAACAGTTAAATGCACTGTGTTAAGAGTTGATAGCACATTCAAATTCAAATTTTATTGGTCGTATTTGTCATGTTGGAGATGAGTCCGCTAAACTTCTCTTTTTCCCACAGCCAAGATAATTATGCACGCTCATGCTTCCACCACTTATGATAAAAATCCTACGGTCTCTTGTCCAGGTCACATATGGGTATATGTGAAAGACTCTGTTCGACAGTTCAGAGCCCAAAGTGCCTTCAAGGCATAGCACACATTAGAGCAAGGATGAAGTTTGCAAATGGGAAATTAATGACCTTCTCTGCTTGCCTTGTTAACTTGCCAGTTTTCGGATAAACATTCACTATATTCCAGTACGGCAGAAATTTTCAAATGCCGGCGTGACTATTCTCAACATGTGTTTTTATATTTGTTCTTATAATTGCATTTATGTCCTATGATATTAATTGGTAAAGTCTGTCTACTCAACGCAAGTGCACGGAGGCCGCTTTCTTTGACAAACCCTCATAATCATTTTACAACATGGACCCTCCTCCTGACGGTCCTTTCTACAATGTTGCAACATTTTAACATCACCGTCTTGCACCTAATGAAACAGAACAACTGGAAGTTGGAAATTTGGCAACTGAGACTCCACACGGAGTAGACATGCAACTGTCATTTTCAACAAATGGGGGCTGCTATTGGTCCCCAATGTCAGTGTTCCATTTCTGAAGTGTGGGGATAGATTTATGACGGTCATTAGTGGGCGGGGAGGTCCCGTCCTTTGAGGTCCCTTTGACTGGGAACTGCACACACGTTGGCTAAACAGACTTTATATCATGTCCATGACAGGGACTGCTTTAACTCTTACTCTTTGACTTTGTCAGTACAGATTAAATACATATAGTTATAATATGATATAAATAAGTGCTCTAATCCTATAAAGTACACCATATTAAATTTATTGGGAGTCAATTAATGACACTAAACAACACTTACTTTTAAATTTTCCCGGAACTAGTTTCAGAGGCCTTCCCTATATCCTCAGCCGGACATCGAAGTAAGTGTTGTTTAGTGTCATTAATCGACTCCCAATAAATTTAATTTATACAACAACACTGTTTTCAACACTTCCATGAAAGGATTTATAAGTACACCATAGTTAAATAAGTGTTCACAATTCAATAAGATTATGCAGATGTATGAATACAAGGAAGTTTTTCAGTTGGCAGTTAAATATTGTGACTCTGTGGGTTCGTGAAATCAAAAGTCCAGGTTACAAACACCAAAAATTGCTCTTTATTTCCGTAGAAACACACTTGGTACACAGCAGTCCAGAATTACGTCACATACACAACACAAGTTGCAAGGTCATCAACCACAAACAAACAGCTGATCACGCACGTGAGTTCAATTAACAACTGACTCTTTTCGCGGGCCGGCTCCATTTTTTATAGATTACTCACATTCCGGAATGTCCTCCAACAATCGAGATGGCTAGAACAAAGAACTAGAACTCTTGAGAAATCCGTCTCTTTTCCACCCACCGTTTCCGCGAGCTTTTATCTATACACTACACTGCCCGTCCCTTTGAATGCCTTGCCGCGCTGCCTCGATCAACAATGGGCTTGCGACAATATTGTGCCATTTAATACTTCTAACATTGCAGGTAATTTATTATACAGCTTAATTCACATCACATTGGCCTTTTTGTTACATACTTTTTAACATATGTAGATTTATGTAGAAAATGAAGCTAGTTACACTGAAGCAATAAGTATTATACAAATATAACTATTTGTAACAAAAAACTTCATTTATCTGAAAATGATGTTAATTTTTCTTATTAGTTGAAATCGATTTTACGAATCCTTGTTCACACTTCGTTGTTAAGGGAGTTAATATTTTACTATGTTTTTTCAGTATTACCAAAATCTGAAAATGAAACAAACTTAAGAACAGAATCAACTGCTGGTCTTTCAAAATTCATTACGCTTTAAGAACAGTTGATTCTATTAAGTTTGTTTCATTTTCAGATTTTGGTAATACTGAAAAAACATAGTAACATATTAATTCCCTTAACAACAAAGTGTGTTGACTGAGGACATGAACAAGGGTTTGTGAAATCAATTTCAACTAATAAGAAAAATTGATATAATTTTCTTAAGATAAGTGAAGTTTTTTTGTTACAAATAGTTATATTTGTATAATTATGATAAACAGTTTTATTTCTGGTGTAATAAGAGCACATATCATTATTTTTGGTTAACTGTTTATCAGTAGTAAGCAAAATCACATGATATGCATATACAAGGATGCAGATTGCACAGTAGCATTACTTTGTGTCACAGTGCGTAGAAAGGAGAATGAAAAGAGTATGTCTCTCTCCCTTTCTCTCTGTGCAGTGACTTTAATGTGTGCTCATGGCTATGGAGTTGACAACATGGCAAATTATGAAGTGCTAGATAGAGTCAACATGAAAAATCCTGGCAATGGCATTGAATTTTTCATGTTGACTCTATCAAAAACCTTAGCCTATGTACGGCTAGTGTGAAGAAATGATTAATTTCCATCAATTAACTAAAATACAAATTGCTAGTTTAATGTCTAAGCTAAATTGTTGGTCTTCTGAAACCATGCATTACAGCATTAAATGTTGATTAATGTAAATGTATAATTCCTTTCTTGGAAATGTTGAAAACAGTGTTGTAATAAATTAAATGTAAAGGGAGTTGATTAATGACACTAAACAATACTTTTACATTCTCCCGGAATTTTCTCGTTTGATGTTAAATCACTGTTTGCCAGCATACCAGTAAAACAACTCCCACCATTGATAGAAAAATGACTCAAATCACTTGGAATGTCATCACTTGGAATGTCATCACCTGAAATTTCAGATTACATCAAACTAACCAAAATATGCAGAACAAAATTTCTCCCAGTTTCAAACAAAATATTTCCACCAAACTTCAGGTTTAGCAATGGGCAACCCCCTATCACCCTTCCTGGCCGATCTGTACACGATTGCATTTGAAATAAGGATCACCAAAGGTTTCCCTTGGATGTTCAAACTCTGGCAACAATATGTAGATGACATCTTTGCAATAGTACCAAAAAAACACATCAGTGATGCACTAAAACATTTAAATATCCAAGAAAAAAGCATCAAGTTCACTGTAGAAATGGAAAAAGATGATATTTACCATTTTTGGATCTAAAAATAATGAGAAATAAAAACAGACTAAACTTATGGCATTTACAGAAAACCAACACAGACAGACAACTACTATGCCCGCCTTGGTAGTGTGGTGGTAGCATGTCTGCCCCACGTTCAAGAGGTCCCGAGTTCGAATCTCGGTTAGGGTGAGTTACCTGGATAAGGTTTTTCCGGGGTTTTCCCTTATCCTGAAAGACGAATGTCGGGTAACTCTAAGCTCCATGGACCCCGGACTCATTTGAGCATCATTTCACCCATTCCAATCATCGTCCGATATGACTCAACGTTGGAGGACGTAAATTACAACAACAGACAACTACATAAAAGCTAATGGCTACAACCCAAGATCCCACAAACAGGCAATCTTCAATAGTTTAGCACACAGACTGGTCAACATCCCTCTCACAGCAGAATACAAAACAGAATACAATACAATACAATGTTTATTAGCCACAGGAATTCATACAGAATTATAGGCATTGTCAATATAGTTACAGTATTTAACAATATTTACAGTTCATCAATGAGGTATTTACAATCTAAAACAACAAAATTATAGAAATAGCACAAAAAATGACTTTCCCAAATCATTAGTAGACAAACAGAAGAGGCTAATAAAGGAAACCACAAACCTCTCAGCTACAGAAACTAATATGATTTTCAAAAAGTTCACTTACCGTCCATGGGCCTTTGATAAATTCATAAAAGTCTTCAAAAAACAAAACATTCAACTAGCACCAGTCAACCATTACTCATTAAAAAACCTAATTTGTTCAAACATCAAAGATGCCATTCCATCTAATAAAAAATCTGGTATATATCAAATTGAATGTTGTGACTGTAGTCAAATGTATATTGAAAAAACCAAAAGAAATTTAGAAACAAGAGCAAAGGAACACTTTAGGAACATAAAATTCAAACAATTAGAAAAATTAGCAGTTTCCATGCATTAAAAAAAAAAAAAAAAACACAACATAAATCCAGAACGAAAACTACTAAAACATACATCAGGAAAACAAAAACTGTCCACATGGGAACAAATCTTCATTTCAAAAAATAGGAACAAAGTATTTAATTTTAACGTCCCCTAGAAAGATTTGTTCAACAAGTTTCTCGAACCACCACGTGAGGAGACCTATGACAAAATATCGCCAGCTGCACCACTGAGAACCAGTCGATGTCCGGTTGACAATGGAGGCAAAGTCTCTGAAACATGTTCTGGGAAAATTTAAAAGTAAGTGCTGTTTAGTGTCATTAATCAACTCCCTTTAAATTTAATATAAATGTAATTTGAAGAATTTTGTCTCCATCTTCATGTATCAGACAGTGACATGAATCTTTCGTATATTTGTTTCTTTTGCAGCGCCAACAGCATTACAGGAACATGGTGTGTTTCTGGGTAAACGATTGACTTCATACCCATCCTTTAAAGAGAAGTTGGAAAGTAAATATAAGTATCTTGAAGACAAAGTTGTAGTTGATGGTGAGTATCCCTTTCTAGTGTATAAACTGATTTATTTCAGAAATTCATTACACTGAATATTTATCAACAAAAGCTGTAAAGAACAAGAGTTGTCTTCCAAGCTTGTAGGCTGTGGTCCGTAGGACTGGAATATCTCAATGTTTTGCCAAGAACTACACTTGGCATCTTAAGATGAGTGATTCGTGTTGGAGCTTAAATGACTCAGTAGTGGTTGGCACGCACTTATATATGGCAGGTGGGGGAGTTGGCCACCCAACTTGAGCGCTCATTGTAGAAATTAACAAAAAATAAACAAAACACTATTAATAAAGCAATGAGACTTGGTACAATGAGAAATAAAAAATGTTAATGGATCTTCTTTTTCCTTCTCCTTCTGCCTTTCCAGTATAGGGGTGACTCCGTCAATCCACCTTCTCCATTCCTTTCTATTCCCCATCATTCTTCTCATTTCCCCTACCGTCTTATTCCTATTGTCTCCCAAGTAACATTCCATTTCCTCTATTAGCCCTCCTCGGTAGCGTAGATGGTAGCGTGTCTACCTCATGTTTAAGAGGTCCCAAGTTCGAACCTTGGTCAGAGTGAGTTACATGGATACGTTTATTCCGGGTTTCCCCTTATCCTTAAAGATGAATGTCGGATAGCTCTAAGCTCCATGGACCCTGGACACATTTGATAATCATTCACCGTCTGATGTGACTTAACGTTGGAGGATGTAAAATTACAACAACAAAAAATTCCTCAATTAAATACACTTCTTTTACATTTATAGTTTTTATATTTCATGTTCCAATTTACATTTTCCTTAACCTTGCCGGTTGTCTTCTGTTTCCATCCTGTCCAAGGCCACTTTCTTCTTCGAATCACTCAATTAAGGCCACTGGAGTAAGATTGCTGTTTTTCTGTTGGGGTTTTTTCCCTTGCTTTTGAAGATCTCTCTCCACCACAAGGCAATGGATCCTCAAATTATCCTTTGAGAGACAAGGTACCATTTCCGCCATCCTCGCAGCACCAATATACTCTATCTCTGCCAAAGGCTGCCGTGGTCTTCACCTTTGGTCTGCCCTGGGTATTTTATTTCCTTGGTACCCACCATATCTGGTGAGCTTTCCCCTATCTGCCACTTGGGGAGGCACGCGATGGAAGCAGCAGTTCCACACAGGAGTAGTGGATCTGCGTTTAAAAAATGTTTCTTCAGTGGAACCTTGATGTTGACTAAGGCATTATATTGGCTGAATTAGAAGTCCGTAAAAAGTGTCATTGGTCAGTTACAAACAAATAATATTCCAATTCGCAGACTTGACTTTCTTCTTTGTTATTGATATGATCATTGATATGTGTTCATATTCTCTTTCCCATTCTAGTACTTGTTCTGGGGTTACTGTGAAGCAGTCTACATGACACTTTGTCCTCCTGTATGTGATCATATACAAATATTTATTAATATTTATTAATTTTTAATATTTATGGCAAATATTTATAATTTTTAATAGAAAATACATAGAAAATATATTTTACAATAATTTGTTGAACAGCAAATAAATAAAACTATTTCAGGAGGTGATGTGATTGTTACACATTACACAGTATAATTGCATGTATGTATAATTTTTATTGAAACATGTAAGTATAGTCGGACCGAAGTTAAAAATAGACACAATGGCTTCCGAAACCAGTACCTCAATAACAGGGGCGGTTTCCGAGGTAGTGCCGCTGTGCCATGGCACCATCTGTATGAAAACGAAAGAAAGAGAAGTGTATAGGAATTGCGCAAAAAAGATTGTTTCTGAGTAACTAGTCCCTCGTGTGAATAGGCGCGTTAAACGCAAACGCTGTCTCCTGATTGTTTTCCGTGGCTTGGTGCCGATTCCAGAACGGCACCGTCTACGCTCATAAGCGCCTGTGTTAAGGGCTAGGATGTCAGCTTATACACGGCTTCTTATGGGAGAAGGTGGTGCCGAGATTTCTCTGGCACATAACTTACGCTTTATCCGCTAGAGTGCAGTAAAGCACGGGACTTAAGATACCTGTCTCTGTCGCAAAATTGTACACAAATGCTTCGTATCACATTCTCCATGAAGTGTATTATCAAACTTTTACTGTACTCCTTACACCTGTGCGTAACAAGACTACGGATGTAATAAATATCTACTTCCGCTTCCCTGTACGTTCTATTTGGTACAGTATATTATAAAACAGGATGGATTATTGATAAGATTACCTAAATCGTTCGAAACTGGTACACATATTTATATTTTAACAACCCTTGTTTATTTATTTTGTATTTATTTATTTATTCATTAATTTATTATTCATTCATTCATTATTGTTTATTTATTATTTATTTACTTAATTAATTATTATGGCACCGCCAATACAATGCCTCACCGGCCGCCCCTGCTCAATAGTATAAAAATGTAATGACAAAATGTTAAAATCCTACTACAGATAATGTTTTCAATCTTATTTTTATGTTGCAGGAAAACTCATTACAAGTCGTGGACCAGGCACAGCTTTTGATTTTGCTCTAGCAATTGCAGATCAGTTGCTTGGAAGTGGTTCATCAGATCCTGTGAAGAAAGCAATGCTTCTGTCGTAAACTTGCCTTTATTGTACAGTATCAGAAAATGTGGCTTGAGACCCTTGCATTGTAAATGCTTCTGTATAGCTTGTTCTACCATATGATATTTCAATTTGTAAAAACCTGATTGAAAAGGTAAATAATAAATTTTATGAAGCAACATCATTTAAAGTACTAAATTATACATTTTACCAAAGGATTATCCTCAAAACCATGTTTGTAAACTCTACATTGGTGATTGACACTTTAAGGAGGTTACACCATGTTGCCTTGCTAACATCATTGTCTGTATGGAGACCAATCATTGAGGTAGCAGAAGTAGCAAGAAATTTTTAATTTCTCTACTGCATATTATAGTAAGAGGAAATATTGTATTCCAACTAAAAATCCAGTACTGAGAGTTTGTTAGATATGCAAATTTTGAGGTCCCATACCACCTCACCACTCCAAAAAGGAGAAAACATTTTTAAAAAAGGATGTGTGTATGCAAAGCACAAACAGTATAATTCACAAGGAAAGCACTTGGGCTCAAACATATCTGTATAAAAGTTTGGTTACAGGACCATTACGTACCTCTCATGTGCTGGTGGGTATCGTTTTTCTGCAAAACCCTGCAATCATGCTCTAGATATCACTGTAGATGCCAAAGGCAGTGCAGATATTTATTTATTTCAATTTGCTGTTACAGGGCATTGTCCCAGTTATCACAGCATATGCAATTGATTACATCCAATACATGAATAAACATGAATAAACTTGCACTAGTCGAGTATCAGCTGAGGATAGGAGCAAGAGCTCTTGAAACATGTCCTGTGAATAAACAGTGTGAGTGAAGCAATGTGTCAATATATTCTCGATTCACTTTTGCACATGAATAAAAAGTAAAAAAATTACATTATAAACAAACAAAAATATAAAAATAATATGTATACCTAACAACTACACATCAAATGAATAACATACAGTATTTCGAGATTTAACTGTATTGGAACACCACAGTGAAGCGAAAAATTAATAACATACAGTATTGTTAAATGAAAAGCAACTAGCAACTGACAGGCATAACAGAAATGTAATTATGAACCATCTAAGAACTTCAAATAATCATAAGAAAAAAGAACATACAACCATTGAAATATAAGTAACAAACAAACCTCAAAGTGTAAGATACACAGCATTACATATTATTGATAAGACAATTATTAGATGATATCACATTAAAATTAATGACTTACCAAATAATGCCCTATTTATAAAGCAAAAGAAACTACAGAAATATGTTCTTAAGTTGATTTTTAAATATACGATAGGTAGTACTATGATCAAGATGTCACTAAGGTGATAGTACTGAGCTACCATCTTTATAAGCGGAGAATTCTGGTGAATTAATGTCTTGGATTTATTATAATAAAATAAGGAACGGGACCTAAGATTTGGATGTCTGGTGTTTAAATTAATTTCTTGTAAAAATCTAGTGTTATCTATATTGCCGTTAATCACTTTATAAAGGAATAACTGTTGTATTTTCCTGCAATTTTGAAATGACATCACTTTATTTACTTTTAGCAGTGCAGTGTACTTCATGTAATTAGGATATATCATAAACTGTTTATAATACAGATATCTTAACTATAAATGTAAATGGGGACTTTAAATTTCCAATGAAGAAAAGCAAGTTGATTGCTTGTCATATTTACATATTCTATAATACCAATGTTGAACACCACGTCAATCACTTTTTTGAAGTTGTCCACTGGTTCACCAATATCGTAGCCAGTGTTCTGCCATGCGTAACGAAGCATTGGTCTATCTACTCCTGCAGATAATTGATTATAAATGACAATGCAAATTCATGATAAAGAATCTGTCATGTCATTTTGGCTGCATATTACTGGAATGTGGTGTAATAAAGTCTGTTACTCTCTTGCCAAATTTTGTAATTTGAGGCGGAATGATTTTCAAATCGATATCTTTTCCACCAGGTGCTTCCAGTAGTACTTGTTCATCCTTATATCCAGACCAAAAGTCACAAAGTACTAATGACTTTCTTAACAAATTTGGATTCAAAACTGATAGAGAAAATGGCTTCAGATGTTTCATCATCTTTCCACTCAGACTTGCATTGACAGTTATTTGTAGGACACCAAGTTTCTGTTTTCCTTGACACATGGTGTCCAAACTTTCCATTGGGTTTTCTTCTTCTTCTTCTTTCACTTTCCCTGCTGCCGTTAGGCGTCGGGTTCCTTAAGCCACTTTCTATATTCGATCCTATCCTGCGCCAACCTGTATATTCCTCTCAATGTCGTCCCATGTCCGACTGCCACTCTTTCCATATATTGTCTCCATTGCATCCTAGGTCTTCCTATTCTTCTTTTCCCCTCCGCTCTTGCTTCAAATATTCTTTTAGGTAATCTTTCTTCATTCATCCTTACTAAGTGTCCCAGCCATCTTAGTTGGTTTCTTTCCATTGTCTTCAGTATGCATTCCTGTTTTAGTTTTTCTATTATTTTTACGTTTCTAACTTGATCCCTCTTTGTATATCCAGCTACTCTCCTTAAGTATTTCATCTGTGTTGCTGTTAATCTACTTGCATGTCTATCCAACACTGTCCAGCTTTCACTCCCATATAATAAAACTGACTGGTATATCACCTTATATATTCTCATTTTAGTGGTTTCACTTACCTTCTCTTTTACCAATTATTGTATTATTAATTTGGTAATATATATTTATTGCTTTCCTAATTCTGTTGTTAATTTCTTGATCTATTCTTCCATTTTTAGTTAGAATCACCCCTAAATATTCAATGCTTGTCACTTTTTCTAATTTTTCACCTTTTCAGAAAATTTGCATTTCTGTCTCTGTTTCCTCTTTACCAATTATCATTACTTTACTCTTTTTTGGATTTAGATTTATACCTTTCTCTTCCAATGTACTAGCCCATTCTGTTATTGATTGCTGTAGGTTCTCTTGGTTTTCCGCCATTAAAACTATATCATCCACATAAATCAGAGCTTGCACATATACCGGTCTCATTTTCCAGTACCCTGCTCTCATTTTGTTTGTTCTTCTCTTACAATGTCTGATTATTTGATTCATAAAGATATTAAACAGCAGAGGGCTCAAACTATCCCCCTGTTTAACTCCACTTCTCATTTTGAATTCCTCCGAGTCTTCCTGATATTCTAACTGTCCCTATTACTTTTCCATATAGGCTCTTTATTACTTTAATCATTTTCTCTTTAACTTTTAATTCCCTTAGGGCTTTCCATATCTCCTTATGTGGTACCGTATCAAAAGCTGCTTTTATGTCTAAAAAAGCTGCATATATCTCCTTTCCCCTACTCATCCTTATATCCACCGCTTGTCTTATTGCAAAAATGTGATCTTGAGTTTGTCTTTCTTCTCTAAAGGCAGTTTGTTCTTCTTCCATCTTTTCTTCTACCTCCTTTCTCAATCTTCTTTCAATTATTCTTGTGTACAGTTTAAGGGGTACTGATGATAGGCATATCGCTCTATAGTTTCCATTGGGTTCTTGGAAGCAAATATAGAGTTTGTCTGCCAATCGTCCTTCCATTGGTATAGCAACTTTGATCGTGTAACTGTGTTGCACTGTTAACTGATTGCAACATTGAGACAGTGTTTCTCTCCCCTTTCATGGATAGCGTTCTGTCAGAAGAAAGCTCATAGTTGAACTGACTCTGGTCACAGTTCCATACAGAACTAATTTTGATTTTTTCTGTTGTGGTATGCTCATTGACATCGCTTTTTCAATCAGCTCTTCTTCGTTATCCTTATCTTTTCATGCTTGGAGCATAGTGATAGAGTGCTATGTTATCCTAAACTCCTTTTTCAAATTAGCAATAAATCCTAGTGAAGGTGTTGTGCTTCTACACCCGAGATTTCTGACTACGTCCAATACCCAATGTTGTAAATGCCAATAATGAATAGCAAAACCACATTCTCCCACTTCATCAAATTTTGCCATTATATGCTTCTTGATGATCTTGAATTGCAGTGTACGATTTCCTTTGAAAACTATTTCCTTCTCATTTCTTTGCCATGTAGTCCATTACGTTTTAACACCGATTTTAGCCTTCAGTTAAGGGTATATTTACAGAAGCTTGTCATATGTGTTGAAATATCTTACATGGTAATCATTGTATATGTTCTCTAGTGTGTTGTAATCAAACACCGTGATGATTTATCGAGATTTAACTGTATTGGAACACCACAGTGAAGCGAAAAATTATTAAATTTTAGATGAGTCGTATTTCTTACACATCTGCTTCACTCTCGTACCTATTTTGAGGACATGTTTCGCAAATCTTCGTTTTCATCTACGGCTCTTGTGCGACTGACGCTAGATCCAGCGGTGTGGGTAATTCTGGGGTTGTTGCTGCCATCTGTTGATTTAGTGATGAACTGAAATGTGGGATTCTCTTCTAGCGGGATTTCAAAGTTCATTAGTTGGTTTTTATGTTTTTCTATGTATATCCTCTCCCATATGACGAGTTCACTATGTTTTTGTACGTATTTTAGTAATTCTGTGCTATCTTCAATTTCATGATTTTCAGACCAGAAATGAGCTGCTATAGCGGACTTATCAATATTTTTGTATCTTAAGTGCCTGAAGTGTTCTTTCTTTCTAGTGCCTATGTTTCTTTTTGTCCTCCCTATGTAAATTTTTTCACAGTCTTTACACTTAATTTTGTAAATGCCTGACTTTTCCTCTGGTTTTATCTTATCAGTATTATTACTGTGAAGTAGGTTTTTAATGTTGTAATTGTTTTTTGGTGCCAATGTTATATTGTATTTCTTGAATATTTTTTGGAACTTTTTTGTGGCCCAGGGGTGGTAAGTAAATTTAGCAAATCTAGTTTCTTGTTTTATTGGTGTGAGAGCTGTGATCTGTTTTAATTTCTTTTGAAGTTTGAATAATTTTAGTTTTTTATCTACAAGGTTTTTTCCATATCCATTTTTAATTGCAGTTTTTAAGATTTGATGGTATTCGTTTTGATATTCTTGCTGGCTGAGAGGTAGATTTACTAATCTGTGTGTCAGACTGTTGATGGTTGCATGTTTGTGTGGAATTGGGTTGAAACTATTTGCTTTGATGTAATTATCTGTGTGTGTTGCTTTTCTATGAATGCCAAATTCTAGTTTTTCATTGCCTTTTTTGATTTTAAGGTCTAAAAAAGGTAGAGTACAGTCCTCTTCAGTTCTTTCCTTCTAGTGCCTATGTTTCTTTTTGTCCTCCCTATGTAAAGAACACTTCAAGCACTTAAGATACAAAAATATTGATAAGTCCGCAATAGCAGCTCATTTCTGGTCTGAAAATCATGAAATTGAAGATAGCACCGAATTACTAAAATACGTACAAAAACACAGTGAACTCGTCATATGGGAGAGAATATACATAGAAAAACATAAAAACCAACTAATGAACTTTGAAATCCTGCCAGAAGAGAATCCCACATTTAAGTTCATCACTAAATCAACAGATGGCAGCAGCAACTCCAGAATTACCCATACCACTGGATCAAGCTTTAGTCGCATAAGAGCCGAAGATGCAAAGGATGATTTGCGAAACATGTCCTCAAAATAGGTACGAAAGTGAAGCAGATGTGTAATAAATACGACCCATCTAAAAATTAATAATTATTTCGCTTCACTGTGGTGTTCCAATACAGTTAAATCTCGATATACCGTGATGATGTTTGCAACTTTAACCTTCTTATCAGGAGAGGGTTGAAATTCACTGTCCTTCCAATGCCTCTTCCTGCACTTGCCATATCACTACTTCTTACAACAAGCTGTTTGTCATCATCACTAACATAATTATGTGGTAATGTTACAACAGTATCTATTTATAACTTATGTTCATATTGATAGTTGACATGAAAAATTCAATCCAAAATAGCCTGTATATGGCTAATGTGACAAAATGATTAATTTCCGTCAGTTAACCTAAATTATGCTCATATTTCTGAATTATAATAGATAACAGAAAATATGCGAATGATTCATCTTCTACAGTAATACCATCTTTCTGAAGAAGAGCTCTTTGTAATTTCATCTCAACCAATCGCAATGCATTACCAGGATTGATTACCAATCGCCGACCCATCTGACGTTTGATTACACAAATAACTTCATAAAACGCAATTTCAGAGGCACACTGCACTGTTCCTACTGATCTCAACTGGCATACCAGCAGGTCAATGTACAATGAGGCATGAAACACACAGAGACCCCTAACAGACAACTGTAGAGTTTTGCAGATGAGCAAGTATCACTAGTGCAATAAGGGACCTTTAAATTATCTCTCATATGATTTTGGTGTGTATGTGTTTGAGCCCAAGTACTTTCCTTGTCAGACATGAAATGTTGATTAAATAGTGAACTTGATATTTAATAAAGATACAGCACACAAAATATGCATGTTTTTAGTACAGTGATCCATTAATAGTCATTTTGCACTTTTAAAACATTCACACTGTATGTAAACCTTAACATGTAAAAAACAGAAGCTAACAACAGTGAAGTAACAAATACTACATAAAATATATTGTCACCTACTTCACTTAATTTTTTAAGAAAAATTATGAAATTTTCACAGAATTCAAGAGACTAGTTTTTGCACCTTCAATCACTGTTTTTTGCATTGTCATCGTTACTGCCGCTAGGTGTGGTATTGTTGTATTTATTGCCAAACTCTGAAAATCAAACAAAATTAAAGACAGAATCGATTGGCAGTATTTCAAAATTCATTATGCAATTTCTATTTTTTAAAATAAATACCTTCGCCCAAACCATTAAATATATGGGACCATTTAATTGTTTTAATAGTTTAACTACTAAATTTATTTCATGGTTAAATGACCAAAAATGATCTGCCACGGCCGATTTATCAGTCTGTTTATATATAATATTTCTAAAATGCTCCTTCATTCTGGTTTGTAAATTACATTTGGTTCTTCAATATAAACCTGGTCGCAATCTACACAATTAAATTGATAAATGTCATAATTTTTACTATTCGAAATTTTATCTTTTTTAGAAAAATATAGCAAATTTTTTAATATATTTATTTTGAGGAACCATAATTATACCATGTTCTTTTAAAAAAATTTGAAACTTTATTAGCTCAAGCATGGTAAGTATATTTTTTAAAATTATAATCATCTTTAATTTTTTTAAGGGTAAAAACATAATTTACCTTTTTTTGTTATTTAAATTTTTCAAACTTTTTATGTGTAATATCTTTATTAAAACCATTAAAGCAGTATTAATAGTGTGTTTATATTCTTGAATAAGCGGCCGCACCACAGCTGAATGGTTAGACTGCTTGGCTCTCACGGGTTCACTCCCAGGCGCCCACAAAGTGAGATTTGTTGTGGACAACATGGCACTGCATGTAGTAAAAGCGGGTGTTAAACACCACTTTTCTTGATTAAATTCCTTTTTACTTAGGAGTATATTTATTAACATATAAATCAAACTATTAAAGCAACAAATTTATGTGGAAAAGGGGTTAAAAATTTTATTTTTTATTTAATTATCAATATGAGTAAATTTCCTATAAATACCAAAGTTTAGTTTATTGCTATTTATTATTATTTTTAGATATAGAAAAGGAAGACAAATATTAAAGTAGAAACTGACATGATAAGACTGGAAAATAGTCTGTTACAACTGATTAACAGCCAACTCCAATATATTTCACATACCTCCCTTCTAAAAACGAGAAAAGTTGGTTCATTGCCTTTAGAATATGTGTGTAATCATCAAAATTCCAAAATCAGTTCTCCTCTGGAGTTGATGTTGCCGTTCCCACAAATTGTGTGGTGTGTATTTGTAGCGAACCCTACAAAGAGGTCCGATACCAAGGAGATATAGCTTCCAGATGATAGGCCACAAAGACAGAGTAGGAAACATTACCACCCTCTGAGCGAGAAAAATTTACTAAGTACATAAGAACCATAGGTAGTCTTGGCCCAAGGGAACACACCCAGACTTGCCTTATAGTTGTCTTTAGTAGGTTCCCATATATGAGAGTTTAACTCTTGTGACTGCAGTTTCTTATGACAGTTGTGACTGCTCCTTCAACCGCCCCATTGACTGCTCTATTGACTGCCCTGTTAACCTAGACTGGGTCAACTTAAATATTTTCTTATTGAAGTGTAAGCATTCTATAATTCCTAATTCCAGGCTTGAACTAATTTCTACTCTTTTTGTCAAATGTAATCTCACTGGTGAGGGTTCAATTCCTACCATGGCCATTACACATTAACAATCTGAGCAAGAGCTCCTTTCCTGATCTCCCTCCATAAGTGATGAGGTCCTTCAACATTAGGGATGGTGGCTCTGCATAAGGTAAATAGACAGGAGAGTAAAACTGCTCCTCTCATCTTCTACCTTAAGACAGACCTCAATAGTTATAACTCTAGAACAAAACCAAGTACTTACCAAGTATTTCAATATCAGTTCTTCTCTGTAAGTGACAAGTTGTTAAAAACTGACTACAAATAGTGTTTTCAATTACTCAAACCTCTTATCCTGCCCCTCCAGATATAGGATACTTATATCAGAGCTATATTAGCAGCTGCTAACTTTCTGCATAGCTCTAGTATGATTTATTTCTATAATTGAAACCTTATCTATAATTAAACTTATTTTATCTAGTTGATTCCAGTGTACTGAGTTTCTGGGTTGTATTGAACTGCCTCTGTCATGGTCTTTTCAGTCACCTCAACTTATTTTTCTGGTCTAGTAGGATTGGATAGTATCTTAAAGACTTTTCCAATGCTGTATAGTAACGCATCATCATCTTCTACTCACAAGAGAGGTGAGGATGAACCAAAAAACTACTGCCTCATCTCAGTACTTCCCACTTTATCATTTTTAAAAACATTGTGCATTCATGATTAACACATTATCTTAAAAAAGCAAATATTGTTAATGATTCCCAGCATGGATTAAAAAATTATCAACCAGCACATCACTCATGGATTTTGTAAACAAGGTAGCTAATCTGGTTGAAAAAAGACAAACTGCTACCCTAATCTGCAACATATCCAAAGCATTTGACTGTGTAAACCACAAAATTCTAGTAAGTAAACTACACCAATATGGTATAAAAGATACTAACTTGGAATGGTTCAAATCATATTTAGAAGGCCGCAAACAGAAAATTATATTAGAGGGCAATTGCAAGCTCTATACATACAAAATGAGAATTTCCAAAAAAAAAATGGGGTTCCACAAGGTCCAGTACTGGGTCCATTACTTTACGTAGTACACTCTAATGATCTTCCACTTACCATTATTGGACAACCAGTGTTAGTCGATGGCACCTCCATTAAGAACAGTAAAGATTTCTTCCGGGCTTGTAGGTCATGGTCCAATAGGATATGAATATGCCATTTTGCCAACAACTGCACTTGGCATCTTCAAGAAGCATGATACATGTTTGTAAGAACTCGAGCGAATGAGCTGGACCATGGTCTACAAGTTCAGAGGAAAACTTTACTGTTCATGACGCTGGCCGTGAAAGCCTCAGAAAAATACATATACACCTCCATTATTTTAAGTGGGTTAGATGCTAAACATTTAGAAATAAACATTGACAGGCTGTAAAACAATTGGAAGCATTAATAAATTTTAGATGAGTCGTATTTTTTACACATCTGCTTCACTTTCGTACCTATTTTGAGGACATGTTTCGCAAATCATTGTTTGCATCTATGGCTCTTATGCGACTGAAGCTAGATCCAGCGGTGTCAGCTAGATCAGTCGCATAAGAGCCGTAGATGCAAACGATGATTTGCGAAACATGTCCTCAAAATAGGTACGAAAGTGAAGCAGATGTTTAAAAAATACGACTCATCTAAAATTTAATAATTTTTCGCTTCACTGTGGTGTTCCAATACAGTTAAATCTCGATAAATTGGAAGCATGATTTACATGCAACAGATTGAAATTAAATACAACTAAAACAGAAATTTTGCAGTTAAAAACCGCTGTAGAAAACACACAAACACACTTGCTAACTTCAGTCACTACAAAAGAAGCAAAACTTTCAGATCTATTTGTAGATGAATGCCTCAAACGGACTAGTCAACTAAATTATATAACAAAGAAATTAAATACTGCCTGTTTCAGCATGTCCTGCCTAGCTCAAATAAATTTAGAAACTAGGAAAATTATTTTAGTTAATTGATGGAAATTAATCATTTCTTCACACTGGCCATATATAGGTTAAGGTTTTTGATGGATAGAGTCAACATGAAAAATTTAACGGTTCAAATCCTGGCCATGGCATTGAATATTTCATGTTGACTCTATCAAAAACCTTAGCCGATAAACGGCTAGTGTGAAGAAAGGACTAATTTTCATCAATAACTAAAATAATTAGAGTTAAATGATGAAGCCTGGGACTCAAGTACTTAGGATAGTAAGTTGCCAAAAATGGTGAACTTGAATGCGAGAGCCCCTAATGGTCTACTGGGGAAATATGTGAGTCAAATGGAGAATTTAAAGTCATGAAGGCAAGTTGGCCATGGTAGCTCAATGGGTTAGAGCGACTGGGCAGAAACCAGGAGATCTGTGGTTTAAATCCCGGCCATGGCATTGAATTTTTCATGTTGACTCTATGCAAGGAAAATTGTATATTACAGTTACTTTCATTCAGTACTTTTATATGGAATAATCATATGGGGAAATGCAACAAGTTGTGATAGAATCTTCCGAATTCAAAAGAAAATCATATGCATAATGACCCATTCAAGTTATAGAGCTTCTTGCAGACCACTGCTTAAAACATTAACAATTTTGACACAACTTGCCTATATATATATATATATATATATATATATATATATATATATATATATACACACAACCTAGTGTTATATGTACATAATTACAATAATATTATAAAAAATCAGCATCAACATGAACACAACCCAAGAAGAAAAACAGACATCAAATATGCAGCTCATAGGTTAGCACTGTTCGAAGAATGTCCACATTATATGGGAATTAAAATATATAATAAATTGCCACAAACATTTAGGGAAATACAAAACCAAAATCTCTTCAAAAAGTCCATTAAAAGTTTACTTGCCAGTAAGGTATTGTGACTCTGTGGGTTCGTAGAATTAAAAGGCCGAGTTGCAGAAATTAAAAATCTCCTTTATTTTCGTTGAAATACTCTTATAGATTACAGCAGCATTACGTTACATACACCATCAGTCTACCAAGGTTGATGACAACAGTGACAGCAGATTACATCATTCGCTCTCGTTACAATAACACTTCCAGCTGTCTGGTTTCACAACAACTGTTTCACAACTACAACTCCTCTTGTTTCACAACTACTGTCAGCTGATGTCACAAACACTTTTATATCTAATTCACAATTCAAACCTCTTCCAGAAGAGTAAAGAAACCGAATAATCAAGATATTACCATCCACTCTTGTGCATTGGCCGCACTCCTCTGGGCAGGGTCTTTGGGACATGGTGTCTGCGTTACCGTGGTTCTTCCCTCTACACTGTTCAGAGGCGAAGTCGTACTCCTGCAGCCTCTGAACCCAACATGCTGTCTGGCCTTCCAGGTTTCTAAAGCTCATTAGCCAGGTTAGGGTGGAGTGGTCAGTCATCAGGTGGAATGGCTGACCGTGCAGGTACTTGTGGAAGTGCTCCAAGGCCTTTACTACCGCCAGTAACTCTCACCGGCTGACGCAGTAGTTCTTCTCTGCCTTGGCTAAAGACGCGCTGGTATCGTCTCAGCAGTTGTCGAGCCTTCTCGAGCAGTTCTGCGGTCAGGTGATCAGCCGCCCTCTCCAGTAAGCCTTCCAGCCGGGGCCCCAGGTGTTGCATTGGCACCGGCTCCTGTTGTCTTGTCGATTGCTGTCACGATGACCACGGGCTCGCATGTCCCCATCTCCGTTCCAGCCAGGACGTCGTGATCGGTGTCCGCTAGGTTAAGCAGCCTCACTGGCACCTCTCGGTACGGCAACATGTTCTTCATTCACTGTTCTTCCAGTCGCGCCGTCACCACCACCTCCTTTCTCGCGGGGACTCATGTCTTCCTTCAAGATGACCCTGCAGATTCCAAGGCCTTCTTCGGGTTGCCGGAGTATGACCTCTTCTCCATTGAGCCGCAGGACCTTCCTGCCATCGTCGACCGTCGCCTCATGGCTCCTGAGGGCATCCAGTACCAGTATCATCTCCTCAGCCACCTCCGCGATGAACACCCACTGACGCACGGCACTCCATCCCAAGGTCAACTGCAGCAGGGCCTCCCTCTCCACGGTCAAGGTCTCAACAGATGCCGTAACTAGCTGGTATGGTCGGCTCAGTTTTCTCGACGGCGAACCCCTGGCTATGTCGGGTCTGATGACGGTCATGGCCACCCCGGTGTCTACGAGCAGGCAGCACGTACCCAACCGTCTGCGATGAGGCTGTTATCCATCCGTCGGCTGATGGCGCGCAGTGTCACTCGAGGAGATGGTGTAGATGGCGCCAACGTGCTCCTTGCCACGCCGGGCCTTACTCGCTGCTCTTCCTGGTGTCAGTCATCTTCGCGGTTATCGTCGCGGCCAAGTGGCTATTTGCAGCTTCCGTCTTCGTTGTTAATTCGATCTTCATTTCTTCGAACTTCTTGGTGATGTTGTCGTCGTCCCGCTTCCTGACACCAATTGTGACTTTGTGGGTTCGTAGAATTAAAAGGTCGAGTTGCAGAAATTAAAAATCTCCTTTATTTTCGTAGAAATACTCTTATAGATTACAGCAGCATTACATTACGTACACCATTAGTCTACCAAGGTCGATGACAATAACAGTGACAGCAGATTACATCATTCGCTCTCGTTATAATAACACTTCCAGCTGTCTGGTTTCACAACGACTGTTTCACAACTACAACTCCTCTTGTTTCACAACTACTGTCGGCTGGTGTGTCACAATCACTTTTATATCTAATTCACAATTCGAGACTCTTCCAGAAGAGTAAAGAAACCAAATAATCAAGATATTACCAGAAATTTCCATTTATCTCAATTTGTTTCGGTAGGTCTTTTATCTCAAGCGCTATGTTTATCTGCTTATGCAAGCTCGTTATCTACGTGAAACCTATCAGTTCCTTTGTGTGCCAAGCCGGCTTATCGCGATTGGGTTCACAACAGTGTACTATTCAATCAAGGAATGTATGGGTGATGAACTGTAATCTCAATGTATCTTAGTGTATAATTTTAGGAAATCTATATATTGTACATACTTGATATTTCTTTGCTTTACTATAATTAGTAAATATTGTTGTCTTGGATAGTCAATCTGAAAATATCAGTGCCATGGCCAGAATTTGAACTACGGATCACCCGGTTTCCGTTCGGTCACTCTTAACCTTTGAGCTACCATGGCCTACATGCCGTCATGACATTAAATTCTCCTATTGACTCATGTTTTCCCAGTAAACCACTAGGGTCTCTCGTATTTGGGATACCATTTGCGGCGATTTGCTATTATAAGTACTTGATTCCCAGGCTTCATCGTTAAACCATTATTATTAATTGATGGAAATTAAATTTTAGTCTTAGTTTATAGTTTTTTAATTTTAATCTTGACAAGTCACTAACTCATGCTCAACTGTGTAAGTGAATGTGACGAATAAACTATTCTATTCTCTTTGATTGCATTGGCACATTTCTAATCAGTAACATTAATCTTTGCCTCACAGAATGTGCCTGCCTGCCAAACACCTTCCAACATTCTGTATTAATTTGGTCAGCCTCAAGAGTACCTTCATGTCTTCAGTTGTATCCCTAGTCCTGAAGGCCATCTTGACCGGGTAGAAAGATCCTCAGCTTCCATAACTTGAAGGATCTTTCCCTGTTTGAGTATTACCTCATTGAGATTAGTCCTTAACTAGATGCTATATCGTGGAAACATAGAGTCAGACTGAAAAATTCAATGCCATAGCCGGGATTTGAACCACAGATCTTCTAGTTTCCATCCAGCCGCTCTACCATTGAGCTACTATGGCCAACCTGAGTCTCCAACTGACTCGAATTTAATGAATTTAATGTCATATCAGCACTTTGGCCATAGTAGCTCAATGGTAGAGCGGTTGGATGGAAACCAGAAGATCTGTGGTTCAAATCCCGGCTATGGCATTGAATTTTTCAGTCTGACTCTACGTTTCCACAATTTAGCCTACACACGGCCAGTGTGAAAGAACAATTAATTTCTAGATGCTATATGTTTCGTCAATAATATATGAACAGCTTAAAGTATAAACTTGGAAGAAGCGTAGGGACAGTGAAGCACAAATTAGTACAAAAGTGAATCGAGAAGATATTGACACATTGCACACACAGTGTGAGTGAAGCAATGTGTCAATATCTTCTCGATTCACTTTTGTACTATGAACAGCTTCATGCTCCCAGTACTAGCCTGAGCCAACTACTCCCTTTTGAATTTTCTTTTGGTGATCCCTGACAATGATTTTGATGCTGGATGGATTCGTTTACACTTGCTATTTGTCCCAATTCTTTCTTCTCAGGTTTCCTAAAAGCACTAACTCCCTGAGTCTTTTGTTTAGGTATAATAAGACCTGAAACTTTCCTGGTGTGTATCTTTTCACCTGGCTTGAAGCCCGAGAATATCTTGAATATATTGTTTAGGTATGTTTTTCTTTTTAGATTCAATACTCTCAGTTTGCTTTACCTCCTCTCTTTGGCTTTTATAGATTCTCGAATATGGGAGAGGGCTAATTATGACTAGGTGGCGCCTGGTACCGTGAAGGGGTCTTAAAAGAACTGCCACGTCCCAAAGATCATAATGTCTCACATCTTACATTAAGTCCTTTTATAGATGGTACTTCAACTGGGGGAGTTGTATACAGTTCTCCATCTGAAAGATCCAGGGAATGAAGGATGAAGTTTTGTCTGATGCCTCCTCAATAACTCCCTGGCTTGAGTGGCTCTAGTGATACAAATATTGCCATTATAGCCCACGCGATCCCATACGTACATAGCCCTTCCACCTGTGTCAAGGTGGTGCAGCTTCTAGGAGTGCTTTGTTAGGGTTAGCTACTCAGAGAAGGTTGTGCTCTGGAATGCTTCATTATCCTGGAAAGATAAATGTAATTTTAAGCTGTGCAAATCTCTGCCTTATTTGAGCTCAATTTCAGCTAATTGTTAATTGTTAATTCATTGTCCGATATGACCTACTCTGATCACGATGATTTTTTTTTTTAAAATTTACATCCTCCAACGTTAAGTCATATCAGACGATGTATGAAATGGGTGAAATGATGCTCAAATGTGTCTGGGGTCCATAGAGCTTAGAGTTACCCGACATTTGTCCTTTAGGTTAAGGGAAAACCCCGGAAAACCTTATCCAGGTAACTCAACCTAACCAAGATTTGAACTCGGGACCTCTTGAACATGAGTCAGGCACATTACCATCTACGCTATCGAGGTGGGTAGTGATGATTAAGTTATACAAGAAACTTGTAATTTAAACTGGAGGTTAGAGTTTTAATCTCCATCAGGGCAATAAGGTTTTCCCTTTTCCTGTACGATTAATGTTGGTTAACTCTAAGCTCTATGGACCCTGGGCTCATTTGAACATCATTTCATTCATTGTCCTATATGACTTAACACTGGAGGACATTGGCCCATCTCTGTAGCATGGTGGTAGCATCATGTTCAAGAGGTCCCTAGTTCTAATCTCGGTCAGGATAAGGTCTTCCGTTATTCTGAAAGATGAATGTCGGTTAACTCTGAGCCTATGTTTCCTGGGCTCATTTGAACATCATTTCATTCATTGTCCTATATGACTTAACGCTGGAGCACATTGGCTCATCTCTGTAGCATGGTGGTAGCATCATGTCAAGAGGTCCCTAGTTTTAATCTCGGTCAGGATAAGGTCTTCCATTATCCTGGAAGATGAATGTTGGTTACCTCTAAAATGTTTGTGGACTGAAGATACAAACGATCTGTTTGTGAAATCGATCTCCATTAGAAAGAAGTATTAACACCAATTTCTTAAGATAAGTGAAGCCTTAACAAATATTTATTGCTTCAATGTAGCTAGCTTCATTTTGTACGTTATATATATTTGTTTGCTTCTTAAACACAGGTGCTAATTAATTAATATTTATTAGTCTCTGTTTTAGTATTAGTCATGTTTATCAAATCTTCAGCAATATCATTTCGTCACAAACAAAATAAAAATGTTGGCAAACCTGACATCAAGTTGTATGGTGCATGTGTTTCTTATAAGACAGAAGCAAATTTTCTGGGAGTATGGATAGATCAGCATTTAGACTGGGAAGCACACATAAAATATCTAGTAATAAAGTTAAATAAATTCTACTTCTCATTAAGAGTAATAAAAAATGAGTTGTATGCAAGTGACATGAGAACCTTATATTTTGCATATGCAGAAAGTCTAATGAGGTATGGCATTATGTTTTGGGGGGATAGTAAAGACAGTCACTTGGTTTTTAAAGTACAAAAAAGGATTGTTAGATGCCTAATGTCAGGAAAAAAATATGACTCCTGCAGGAACTTCTTTAAGGAGTTGAAAATCTTGACTCTGCCCAGTCTGTATATATACTGTTTGCTATGTTATACAAAACAAAACCTTGAAAATTTCACCACAAATAATCAAATACATCATCATAACACCAGAGGTAAAACAGACTTAAGAACAATAACACATAGAACTACACTTTATTCCAAAGGAGTTAGATATTCAGCGGTCACTCTGTATAATAAACTACCGGCCAATCTGAAAAACATAAAATCCATGAGGTGTTTCAAACTATCGTTGAAAGAAATTTTATTAAGTGATTCATATTATGATATAAGTGAATTTCTAGATACACTGTAGCTGGCCATATAATTGTATATATTTGTGATGCATTTTAAATGCTGTGTAGTTGTAGAGCCATGCAACTATATATATTTATGAGTTCATGCTTAGATCTTATTAATTACACTTGATGCAACTTATTTTTTATTTTTATACTTATATTATTTGTATTATTCTAAATATTTGTATTGACGTATCCAATGTCATTGTATTGACTTAACGGATGAATAAAATCTACTACTACAATTGTAATAAACAATTAAATATTTTTTGCCGTTTTCTGGAAGAAAAAACTACTTTGCTCTGTCACTTGTCATGGCTCTATATTTCTGTGAGCAGCATTTGTAGATGTTGCATAATCTATAATTTTTTGTAGTAGGGCACCTATAACAACGGTATAAAAATAATATGGGTTTGTTTTAGTTAAATGAAACCAACAATTACAATCTCGAAAATCCCATTGATTTTCAAAATACTTTAAAAATACAAAAATAAAATGGCCCAAATGACCTTGTTGTCGACGGGCCCTAAAACACCACACACTCACTCACTCACTCACTCACTCACTCACTCACTCACTCACTCACTCACTCACTCACTCACTCACTCACTCACTCACTCACTCACTCACTCACTCACTCACTCACTCACTCACTCACTCACAAATATAAAACTTAATATTTTAACACACTTTCACCTGTTATTAGAATAGGATACCCATCAATTCATCATTCAGTATCCATCAAACCAAATAAGCTTTACTGCTCTTCTTCTTTGACATTGTAATATTCCCTTTCCTACTGCTCACACTTCACAAATTATTAGTGGCACATTAGTATAATTCCTTTCTTGTCATTAATCAACTCCCTTTAAATTTAACATTAGTACAAGTTTAAAAGTTAAATGAAAAAGACACTTTAATTCTCGGAGATGTTATTGTTGCAGCAACGGCTTCGTTTGCGATAGTAATACAAATCATATCAAGTTTTATGATGCAACAGCTGCACCGAATTTAAAAGATTTACAGCATGGTAGTTTAAGTTTTAGTGGCATACTTTTATATCTGGAAATGTCTATTGTTGATAGTGATGTACTCATTTTTCGGAGACAGTTTATGGATTTAGAAAATGATTGCTAATAGTCCTACACAAACAGAGCAATAAAAGATATTCTCCTGTATCCTCTTCTTCCTAAAGTATTGGAGTGAAATAGAGTGGCCGCAATGGAAATCTTGACATGGTAATAAAAACAACAAACACTGGCTTTACATAGTTTTATTTTGAACTTCTCTGTATAATTAGTACTTGGTCATATTTCTCTTAACTTGTATCACCTTTATGAGTTTCCTGAGCAACGAATCTGCTAGATTTTCAAAATATCTTTTGTCCATTTCTACCCATAACTTCATAACCTCATAACTTCTACCCATAACATATTTGATGGTTGCAGCTCTTCTATTTTATTTTTCATTTTATCCCAAGTTTTTTCTATTGGATTTAGGTCAGAAGAATTACCAGGCCAGTCAAGTACAGGTATATTATTGCCTTTTAGGAACTTCTGAACTATCTTTGCTCTGTGAGCAAGGGCACCATAATGCATAAAGAACTGACACTGATGAATTGGCCAAAATGTGACCAAATGCTGTTGCAACACTTCTAAATAGTTACTTCCCTTCATTGTTACATTTTTTAGGGAGAAAGTACAAGCCACCTCTACCGCAATTATCACTAAAGGCACCCCATACTATCACACTTTCTGGATGTTTAACAGTTTTGACCGTAAACTTTGGATCATACCATGACACATTTTTTGGCCTTCTCACCTTTTTGGACTTTCCTCTGACCAATTTGAAAGTGCTGCCAGTCCTCTAATGTCCAGTGCTAATATGTTTTGCAGAACTATACTCTTTTCTTTATCATAGCTTCAATTAGAAGAGGCTTCTTGGCAGCACACTGAATTGGTAAACCTAAGTTTTTTTTGAAGACAATACTGAATGGTCCAGATTGCAACACTTTTGAGCAGTTCTGAATGATTCTTTTTAAAGCAGCTGCTGTAATCCATGGATTAGCTATCACTTAACGTTTTCGAAGGTCATCAGTCCTTGGAGAAGTCTTTCTTTTACCACCTGAGTCTATCTTTCGAGTTGGTGTGGTGCTACGTGCCAAAGGTGCTGCTGCATTTTTTAGGTCGTAAATGGTTTGTCTTGAAACCTTTAGATCAGGAGCCATGCGAATTACAGAGGTACCTACTTCTAACAAGGTCTAATGAGGTTTGGAATTATATTCTGGGGAGATAGTAGAGACAGTCACTTGGTTTTTAAAGTACAAAAAAGAATTGTTAGATGCCTAATGTCAGGAAAAAAAATATGACTCCTGCAGGAACTTCTTTAAGGAATTGAAAATCTTGATTCTGCCCAGTCTGTATATATACTCTTTGCTATGTTATACAAAACAAAATCTAATAAAAATAATAAAAAAAAAAAAATCTAATAAAAACAAAATGCAGAGGTGATAATTACAGCAAACAGTTCTAACACAAATCACCTAGAAGTATGCCAAAGTCAGGCCCTGCAACTAACAACCAGTGCAGCAAAATCAACTCCAATCACGGCAAAGCAAGCCTTAACTCGGAACTATCCAATACATGTAACTTTAGAGGAGCAGGCACTAATACAACATGAAAAAATGTTGCGGTTAAAAACAACAAAATGGGAGAAAAGATTACTACAACCAATCAAGATGAAAACACAAACAAGTTTCCTACACAAAGTTACGGAGTTAAAAACAGATCTGAATCTTCCTAATTCTAAAGAAAACATTTTAATCAAAGAAAACCCACTAACTTTTGAACCAATTAATATTCAATTAGATTTAGAACAAATAGTTACAAAAACTGAAACTTCCAAACCTGTACTAAAAGCACTAGCATTAGAAACTGTGAACAATAGACACCCACCTGAAGAATGGTTACATATCTACACAGATGGATCTAACTTGGACAACAACTCAGGAGCAGGAATTAAGTGTGCACTGTTCTCATTCTATCAACCAGCAGGATACCACACAACAAATTTTGATGCAGAAGTAACGGCTATTCATATTTCACTCCAACACCTTCTATACAGAATAGATAAATTCAAAAATGCTGTCATACTTTCTGATTCTAAACCAGCATTATGTGCAATAAGTTCATATAAAATGAGGTCAATCCAAATTAAAGAATGTCACAAAATGATCAAACAACTTCAAAAACTACAGAAAAGAATTATATTGCAGTGGATACCTGCACATTGTGGAATTGCTGGAAATGAATCAGCTGATTTTCTTGCCAAAAAAGGTGCAAATTTAATTCGAACAAAAGTAAAAATTACCCTTTACATCCATAAAAAGATTAATCAAAAGCAAATATAAAAACAAACAAAACCAATCAATATCTAACAAAGCCAAAGATAAAAAATGGAACATTTTAATTAAAAATCCAGAAATCCCACGTAAAGCTGCAGTAGCTAATTTTAGATTACTTACGGAACATGATTATTTGGCCAAACACTTACACATAATAGGAATTTATACAAGTCCAAATTGTCCTCTGTGCAACAAAGAAGTGGAAATGACTGAAGAACATCTTTTAACCTGTGAAGCCCTACCTGCCGGACCCACTACACAGAAATATTGGAGAGCAAGAGAGCTAATGGCTTCATTGCCAAAGCCTAACACTTGAAAACAACAACAAAACAAAATCTTGAAAATTTCACCACAAATAATCAAATACACCATCATAACACCAGAGGCAAAACAGACTTAAGAACAATAACACATAGAACTACATTTTATTCCAAAGGAGCTAGATATTCAGCAGTCACTCTGTATAATAAACTACTGGCCAATCTGAAAAACATAAAATCCATGCAGTGTTTCAAGCTATCATAGAAAAAAAAATTATTATGCGATTTATGTTATGACGTAAGTGAATTTCTAGATACACTGAAGCTGGCCATATAATTGTATATATTTGTGATACATTTTAAATGCTGTGTAGCTGTAGAGCCATGCAACTGTATATATCTATGAGTTCATGCTTAGATCTTATTAATTATACTTGATGTAATTTTATTTTTATTTTTTAGTAAATCAATATTTCTAATTAGGCATTTTAAGCCAATAGGTGATACCAAACTACACTAATGCCATCCTGACATTAAATTCTGCATTTGACTCATATATTTCCTCGGTAGACCACATTTCGCATCCGAGATACACCGTTTGTGGCAACTTACTATTGCAAGTACTTGAGTCCCAGGTTTCATCATTTAACTCTTATTATGTAACTCTTATTATTTAAGTTAATGGAAATTAATCATTTCTTCATACTAGCCGTACATAGCTAAGGTCTTGGATAGATAGAGTCAACATGAAAATTCAATGCCATGGTCGGGATTTGAACCACGGATCTCCTGGTTTCCGTCAAGTCGCTCTAACCCATTGAGCTATCATTGCTTCATTTGCGATATTAATACAAACCATATCAAGTTTAATGATGCAACAGCTGCACCAAACTTGAAAGATTTACTGCGTGATTGTTAAACGCTATTTAAAGTTGTTGAGAGGCATATTTTTATATCAGAAAGTACTTATTGTTGATAGCTACGTGCTCATTTTTTGACAACCTTTTATGGAATTAGAAAAATGATACCTAAGTACTACACAAACAGAGCAATAAAAGAGAAATTTTATTGTATCGTTCTCTTCTTCGTAAACTATCGGGCTGAAATATTTGTACGAATCATTGCTGAAAATGTAAAATATATGCATAAATATGCACTATAAAGCTTCAATAATAAAGTCCTTACAATTTGAATAAATTTATTACTTACATACATGTGTTTAACCATTAAAGGAATAAAACATGCAAATATGCAAAAATCCTAGCTCTAGTAATAAAGGGTAGCCTTTCCTTTTTAACATATTGCCTATAGGTAATGGTGTTAATTAGTATGCAGTGGGTTTTATGTCTTTTGTGCATTAGATCACACACAGATTCTTATTCATACAAGGGAGGGTAAGCGATAATATTGGCTGGAGTAAAATACCCACTCCACAGCCGGAAATCAAACCCTGGACCTCTGACATAGCAGGCAGGTCTCTGACGACTATGATATTGGTCCAGCCCTTTATAGATATTCTGTTGATATAAAAATTAGCTTTTATAAAAAATGTTTGTAAAAAGAGATAAAAACAAATGTTGACAACTAGAGAAGCCACATGAACTTGTTTATTTTTCCCTTATACTTTATGTTAATGGAGGTACATTGAAGTATCTTTTATGTCTACCTAATGATTTGCAAGTTCCACAAAATTAATGAAAAGCTTTCCATGGGAAGGATAGTTGGGAGGGGCGGATATTTTCTTGAAAAAGTTTTGCATTGTATTCTTGGAAGATGAAGTTAAATAACCAGCAAAATTTGATATTTATCCCATATTTCCTTTTTGGATACTACTATTAAGAAATATAACACCCTTTTACTAAAAATGAATTTGTTTTTATTCAAGGGGCTTTACAGCTTATATTTCCGTGAAATCACATATTCAGATTTTGAATGGAATACAATACTTTCTCTACCTGCTAGGCAGACGGTAGAGAAAGTAAAAAATGCATTTCATTTTGACGTATTTATTCATTTCTCGTCTAACTTTGGATGTCTTCAAAAGTCTGTTATACTCCCGAATTGTAAAAGAAGATGAAGACAAGGCCATGGTACATGCTGTGATATTATAGACCATATAATTTATCGTATAATATGAGAGGATTGTTAATTTAAATTCTAATAAAAATTATAAATGCCTCAAAATCCCTTCATTTTAACTTATCTCGAGAGTAGTGGGAATAATCTCGAACCCAGTAAAGCTTCTACCAATGACTATTGCCAACATTTACCTAGGAAACCGCAAAAATAATATTCCAATCGAATTATATGATCATTCAGTGTTAAAAATAAGCACCGAAAATGTATTACATGTTTTAAAGAAAACATGCGTTAAGAAATTTGTCAAAACAGGCAAATATTTAGGATTTTTTAATCTTTTAACGCATTTGCAAGTTTATTGTTTGTTCGTCGTCATGGTGAGACTGTGCATTGTTGCATTTTAAATTTATAGTTTCGTTAGTGTGCATGTTAGCGTTGAGAATAGTTATAGTTATAATTTAATACTTATTTTGTTTTACTTTAATTTGTACATTCACAAAATGAAGCTCTTTATCTTATTTTCCAATAAGCTTTCGTGGTAAAATTTCCAAAATAGACTTATTTATTACATCTTCTTTGGTTGCCTTCATTACACCAAGATAAGTAGGTATATCAGCTAATGAACAAGAAGAGCGTTTATATCTGTTATATGGTAAGTTGATGATGCATATTCCGTTGAAAATAAGAATAAAGAAGTATATTTAAGCTGGTAGAATGAATTTCTTTTAGGGCTGCAAATATAGTTACTAAAGCGCAAAAGCATTGTTAATGAATTTTTGAGAATGGATTATTAATCATGGAGGAGCTTAGAACATATATATTATGTTAATGTGTTCAAATAAAATAAAAGTACATGTCGGTATTTTAATATCGTTTTAGTCAAAATCGTTCGATCTATTTTCTTCCGCATTTTGTTTTTTTCTTGCCGCGTCTCTTTTTAGACTAGTCCGCGGCCGCCATCTTTCACGAGCTCGACTCTGCCAGGTAGAGCAGACGAGTTTCGTGAATTTTTGCAGGAAATTGTGTCTGACTGTGGTGCTGTTAACGCAGATATTTGTTGCTAATGGTAAGCCAGTAGGACATTCTATCTATGTAGTGTTTTGATGAAACGTTGCGTTTGAAGCTTGTGTGTAACAGTTAAATCATTCTAAAGCTTTCAATTGATCATGCCTGAAACCTGCAGAAATGCAAAGCTTTGTGATGAGAACTGATCGTCTGCTTCTGTTATGTTTTCGTTTGTTGGACTCTTGTTTACATTTCATCTACTTCTGTCAGATAATAACATACGCTGTGTTAAATGGAGTTCCTTATGTTTTGGAATTAATATAAGTTATTTAGTGTTAAGGCATGCTAACCATACTATTTTAATAAAAAGCGTCGTGCCATGACAGATTCGCTTGCAGTGAACGACTTCAGTCTGGTATGTATATTTTGTAAGCAGTTACTGGCGTTCGCCTGTGACTGTTGCCTAGCAGCTAGCTAATCAATATTTTTCTAACTTCAAATTAGTTGTAAATATAGACATGTTTTACAAATGTTTGACATTCGTCGTTATTGAATAAAAGTAACTCGGAACCTATTGACTATGATATTAATCAGCCGTTTTCTTAAACTATTCGTGTTCAAAGGTGAAAATGCTGAGTTGACACTGATGTTACATTGGTGTGAATAAACTCTTAGGTTAGTGTTGACAATATTGGTGTAGTAATTCAGCAGGTATCCAAGATTTTAACCCTAGGGGGTTGAAGTTCTGGGTTCATAATGGTCAGATAACTTTATTAGCCGTGTGATAGTGATTGGGTATTTGAAAAAAAGCTTGATATCTTTTAGAGAGTTTTTCAACAAATTGGAACTTAATTTTGTTTGCTATAGGGAAAGTAGAAAAAAAACTATACAGTATAATTTAAAAATAATAGAAGAAAGTTACACACTCACACACACACACATACACATAAAATATTTAGTTTTTCATTCCTGTCTTGTTTGGTTAGAACAAAATAGCAGACTTTATTGATGGGTATGCTTAGGCTTTCATGTCTGGGTTTCTTTAACTTGAATTTGCAAGTTTTGATTTCTGATTACCCCTGTGTTTTGCTTGTACATAAACTATTATTGTGACAAAAGACCTGGACAGTGAAAGGTTTACTTGCTATAATGGAATTTAATTTTGCATGCTGCAGTTTAGCCATTTACGTAAAATCAAAAGGAATGACTTGTGTACCATTTAACTATGTGCAGTGATATGTGAAGGGGAAAATACAAGGTTTACTATGATAAGCCAATCATTTTCCTGTTAGTTTGCTGAAAACAAATGGAGGGAAACTGACTTAGCTAGCAGCATTTTAAATAAGATGCTGGAGTGCAGCATCTAGATGTTGTAGCCAATACAATTTGAACAGTTCAGTATATGGTTTCAAGTAAGTAAGCTGTCATTGAACTATAATAAAATAAACTTAATTAAATTTAAAACAAAGCATAAGTGGATAATAGAATTAGGAATTGAATACAACAATCACACTGTAAGTAAAGTATCTTGCACTGTGACTAGTTAGACCACTTGACTCTCATCAAAACGGCCTGGATTCCATACCAGGCAACTGCAAAGTGAGATTTGTGGTGGACAACACGGCACTGGGGCAGGTTTTCTCTGAGATCTCATTTCATTCCACTGGTGCTCGATCTTCATCTCGTGTATCATCAGTGTCACTGCCTGCAGTGCCACTACAGTTCATGTTGGGCTCCAAATAGATGAAGAGCTCAGTTGGAAGAAACAAGAATCATGGAAATTGTTCTTTCACAATAGCCGTGAAATCTGTGGTTCAAATCCTGCATATGGCATTGAATTTTTTAATCTGACTCTTTTGTAAATAAGAGTCGTGCTGCCAAAAGTTCTGCTTGCTTTGCAAATCATCTTTAACTTCCTTAGTTGTACCACAATTGTGGTGTTAGGAGAACCAAAGCATTGGATCTGAGAGAGAACCAGGATGGGAGATCAGCCCAATTCCTGGTGTGAAGGTTAAGGAAGTAGATATATATGAGACGGGATGAATGATAGGAAAGATAATGATGGAGCAATTAGGTGGAATGCTGACAGCGGGAAACCGGAGTACCCAGAGAAAATCCATCCCAGTGCCATGTTGGCTTTGCAAATCTGCTTAACTGAAATGCTTAAGTATAGCATATTTTGCTTATTTTCACTCCCTATACTGGAAGCAAGTTGGTTGGGATTGAGATTGAAAATGGATGCAATGGTTTCTAAAACTAGTCCCTCAATAATATAAAAATGTAAATGATGAAGTGTTAATAACCAACTACAAATGTTTTTTTTCGATTATCATAATAGTTTGGGCGGTATTGGAGAATAGATGTAGATTTCCACCTCCCTCATCATTACAGGAATTAATAGGTTCTGATAGAAGAGCGGCATAACATTCCACTGGAAGCTATACAATAATTTTTTTTTTTTTCTTTTTTTTAAACTGTTCCTTTAATTGCAATGGTCATATAGGCGGCCATTCTCCTTTTGAACATATCGTTGGTGTTAACTCATATTCGTTGGGTTTTAATCATTAGATCACACACATATTTGAACTCTCATTCATACTTCCAGACTCTGGGGAAGATGAGGAATTATCTTAGTCATAGAAAACTCGGATATTCTTTAGAACATGTCCCATAAGAAATTTTGTCCAAGTCCAACATTAGATGCATGCACGAGGGCTAGCGGAACCTGCCAAAGTGGCCACGCAGTTGTAGTGCTCCTGACACGGTTATTGGCGTAAGATTCTGTTGCCAACCTTTGCACCATCACCCAAGCATCTGTTTTGCAGATGTTCAAAACTTAACTGTTAGTAAGGTAGCAGCTTAACTGTAAAATCTGAAAATGAATTTTCCACCGTGGCCCAGGCATTCAGTAAAGAAAGTTATTTGGTGGAATTTCTATCTGAAACCAGTAGCTCGATTTATAAGTTTTATCGATCTTGCGCCTTTATGCAAAAATGAGGAAAAGTGCATGCAGTTTTTTTATGACGAAAGTTTATTAAGAACAGAATGTTGTGCCGGGAGTGTGATGCCGTCCTACATCCCGTAACAAAATGGGGGCAGAAATTTCAAATATTTTCCTGCAGGAGAGGACATAATGAGCAGTGTTCGGAGTCCATTGCTAAAGGTACATGGTTTGAAAAAACAAAATTGCCACCTGCGCAAGTGCTCCTGATTACATAGTTTTCCCAGCAAGCTGTATTATGAGCAAACTGTTGTGCAGTGTATGTTCATTGTCTACAGCTTTATTTATTTATTCATTCCTTTTTAAATGTAGATGTATATTTTTTTTATTATTTTTTTGTGATTTACATCCTCCATAGTTAAGACATATCGGACGATTCTATTTTAAATATAGATAAGAAAAAGTAATTTAAGTAATATTGAAAGTTAACTTTTTAAAAGTAGTGTAGTTGTTAGATCAATGTTGGAGTGTTGAAAATTTTCTGCTATTGACGTCAGCACAAGTCACTTCGGCAAGTTCCGTCAGCGCTCGTGGGGGGACTTGTTCTAAAGAAGAGCCTCCTCATCTCCACTGCTGGGAATCGAACTCGGGACCCCTAGCATGGCAGGCAGGTGCTGTACCGACTGAGCTACGGGGCCAGCCAATACAATAATTATATTGCAGTATTACAAGAAGAATTGCAGCTGTATTATGGACAAATGGGGGTCCAACCTCTTATTAATAAACCAGTCCAAAGTACAGGTGTTCACATTATTTTGCCCCTTGCCTGTACATATACCAGCAAACAACTTAAAACTGTTCCAAGAAGGATGTTATTTTCTGGAATAAAAATTTATAATGAACCTTCTATGCTATCTGAAACTATGAAGTAATCCTAATCAGCATAAAACCTTTGAGAAACGTTTAAAATCATTCCTATATATTGACTCCTCATATAATATGGAGGAATTCTTAAGTATCTCATTCAGTAGCTAAATTCTTAATCTATGGAGGGATTGCACTTTTTTTAATTCAAATAAACTTAATTGTGTATTAAATATATTGCAGTTTTGAGAATACAAAGCACAATAACAATGATGATGAGAGCGCTGTACGCTCCTGAAAAGTTGATTTCTAATTGTCTTTTCAGCTGGTTTGTTTCCCAGGAACACCTCGAACGTATTTGTCGCCAGAAAAACTTCAGGTCTTATTTTACAATAACAATAATTTGAAATCTTTGAGTTTAATTTATGAGTCACTATGTTTACACTCAAACTTACTTACTTGTTGTATAATTGAAACGTTTTCAAGATCATTTGATCTCATCCTCAGCTGTTTGGTGATTAAATGAACCTTCCTCTTCTTCCACTACTACGGAGCTCCGATCACTCTGCCATCTGGTGTTAGGGGCACTAAGTTTTAATACTTCATTTAATGCCGGGATTTCAAAATTTATAACTTTATCACAGTTTTCTTTTTATGAATATTTTTACCCAAATATCCAATTCTATGGGTGTACTTAAAGATTTTAACAGTTTAATGTGGTTTTCTGTCCAAAAATGGTGTGAAACAGCAGATTTTTCTGTTTGTTTCAACTTAATGTTCCTCTGGTGTTCTTTTTGCCTGGTTAACAAGTTTCTCTTAGTTTTTCCTATGTAGCTTTTTTCACAGGTTTCACAATTAATCTGATAAATTCAGCCACACCTAGCCCCGCCTTATGTTCATTCCTATTTTGTAGCTACCTTAACCAATATTTGGCTTCATTGAAATTCTTGCAGCAAAGAATCAGATCCACACATACATGTGAAAACAATGGTAAATTTCAGTGGGAATTGTAGCTGTTGCAATGTGGATGATGTCATGCCTCAGACGACAATGCATTCTTACTACCTGACTGGTTGGCGACCTGAAGAGCACCTGCAAGCACTTAACACACCACCTAGCTTCAATCACAAGGAAATTTCTCACCGATAGTACAGAGGAATTGCATGCGACAATATTTGATTTAAATTTATATTGACCTATTGTGATGCATGTATTGAGGTTGATGCTTGAAATGGTGAAAGTTTGCAAATTTGCATATGTTAATACAGAATGTAAGATTTAAGAAAAAGGCAAGTGTACTAGTGGCGATGGGTGTATTACTGGTGATGATGCATTTACCATAAGTGTATGACAAGTTCAATGTCTCTAAGCTTCACTAGGACCCAGTGGACAAACAATGCCCCAAGATTCTTTAAGTAAGATAATGGAGGCTTTTGAGAAATAAGATTATTGCCAAAATCACAGAGTTTAGGGCTAGAGGTGTTCATATTTCGGTTAAACTGCACAAAGACTGTGTAGCTATATGGCAGGCGTGATACCATGGCTGAAGTGTTGCCAACAGTGAAAGCATGTTTTTGCTGAAAATACCAACACTGCATAAGCAAACTGTAGATAGACTGCAAACAAAATGCAGTCGGTGTGCGCATGCGCAAGCACAGTCTTTTCCCCTCCTCGCCATGCAAGCAACACATGACTCCCACCCCTTCATACGTTGACCAGTGCTGTGCAACTTGTGCCATGGAGGAGAGGAGAGGCAACCTAAACTGACAGTAGAGGGGGAAAGGTAGAGGATTTCAGTATATCAAAATTTAACTTGTTGGAACACCACAGTGAAGCAAAATAATTATTAAATTATAGATGATTCGTATTTATTAAGTACCTTTATTCTTTTTTCGTGAACCATCGTTCGCATCATCGGCTTTAATGCGACTAAAGCTTGATCCAGTGTGTGGGTAGTTCACTTCAGTTTTGGTAAGCCACGCCTTCAACTGCAATTTGTGCGAATTTAATTACATTGCTTCATGTAATAAATTATTTCTATATCATACATATCTTATATATATATATATATATATATATATATATATATATATATATATCAGCAAACTCTAACAGCAAACATTGCATTTCTACTTTGTATTGAAACTAGAAATAAGATTGTATACGAATGCACATTTAGTTTGTTTTTACTTGTGATGTGGAATTATGTTTTGTAGTATATTTATTTCATGTTCTCCTATGCTTGTGTATGTATATAATTTGTTTCCGATACTATTTCATTTTTCTATGCATCAAACATATAATGTCCTGTTAAGTTAATTTATGGAAATTAATCGTTCCTTCATACTACCTTTGTATAAGCTAAGATTTTAGATAGTCAGCCTGAAAAATTCAATACCATGGCTGGGATTTGAACCACATATCTTCCAATTTCCGTCTGGTTGCTCTTAACCTTTGAGCTACCATCACCAACATCCCGTCATGATATTAAATTCTGCAAATGACTCGTATTTTTCCTGGTAAACCACTAGGGGTCCTCGTATTTGAGATACATACCATTTGCAATGACTTACTATTGTAAATACTTGATTCCGAGGTTTCACAGTTAAACCAGTATTATTATTATTATTATTATTATTATTATTATTATTATTATTATTATTATTATTAAGTTGATGGATTCCTTCATACTAGCCATATATAGGCTAAGGTTTTGGATAGATAGTCAACCTGAAAAATTCAATGCCAGGGCCGGGATTTGAACCACAGACCTCCTGGTTTCCAGCTAGTCGCTCTTAACCTTTGTGCTACCATGGCCAATGTGCAAACAGTGTGTATCTCGAATACAAGGACTCCTAGTGTTTTATGGGAAAACATATGAGTCAATTGGAGAATTTAATGTCATGATGATAAGAGTTAAATGATGAAGCCTGGGACTAGAGTACTTACGATAGTAAGTCACCACAAACTGTGTATTTCGGATACACAGGAGCCCTTAGTGGTTTACAGAGAAATATATA
This sequence comes from Mantis religiosa, assembly GCA_030765055.1. Classification (NCBI taxonomy): domain Eukaryota; kingdom Metazoa; phylum Arthropoda; class Insecta; order Mantodea; family Mantidae; genus Mantis; species Mantis religiosa. Next base: position 16,831,019 of record CM060959.1, on the reverse strand, counting down.
TGTGTCAGTTGGAGAATTTAATATCAGGACGGCACGTTGGCCATGGTAGCTCAATGGGTAAGAGCAACTGGTCGACAACCAGAAGGTCTGTGGTTCAAATCCTGGACATGGCATTGAGTTTTTCATGTTGATTCTATCTGTCAAGATGGCACTTTGGCCATGGTAGCTCAAAGGTTAGGAGCGACTGGATGGAAACCGGGAGATCTGAGGTTCAAATCCCAGCCATGGCATTGAATTTTTCAGGTTGACTATATAATATCCTATTTTTACATTTACAATAAATACATTTTAAATTCACTCGTAATTCATCATTTAAACTGCTGTCTTCTCTTATTATATTGTGACTTTGTAGGCTCGTAGAATTAAAAGTCCAATTTGCAGAAATTCTAAATGTTCTTTATTTTCGTAGAAATACACTTGCAGATTACAGCAGAATTACGTTACATACACAATCACAATCTACCAAGGTCGATGACCACAACAAAGAGCTTACTCAACTTCCACTGTTTACAACACTCCTGTTACAACATCTGTTTACGACTGACTCTTGGCGAGTCGTCGCTTCCTTAAATACCTCATTGATAACTCGAGACTGTTCTGTAACAATCAAGAAATCGAATGTTCTATCACCAGACGAAACCCAAACCTTCCAGAAGTGTAACTTTATCTGTGCTGGCCAGCCTTTTATCTCCTCGCTATCTTTACTTGTTGGCTCTTTGTGTGCACAAGCAGCATTATCATAGATAATGGGTTCACGACAATATACTGTCAGTTCCTTTACGCATTGCAGTATCACTAGTTTATAACATGAAAAAGGAAACTGTATTGGCAACATTTAGCTGTGCTGGCATATTTCATAACTCTGCAGTTGGCAACGACTTTGTTTCTGTGACATCATTCCATACCAACCTAAGTCTACACTGTCTTTGTGCAGTATAACCCATATTTCATTTCATTGAAGGAGTTAAACATTGGTTTAAAGCCAACAAATTCATTTTAAATTATGTTAAAGCATTATATAATATATATTATTCCTGAATTGAATATTGCTTATTGTGGCATTACAATACTTAAAGTAGGTTGTAACAGTTTCTACTATTAAAAATTGAGAAGAAATGAGTTGAAGCAAGCATATACTTATTAAGCTCAGCTCTGCTTGTTTTGCCTTAAGATCTCTGTATGACTTGCTACATCAGTGTGCTTTGAGAATGTTATACTTCTTTTATTTTCATTCTGTTGGCTGTATGGTCGTTATCAAAGCAAGTTTCTCTTTTTCGGGAGACAACCATCTTAGCAAACTGCTGCAGTTACTGGGAGTTGAGAGTTACAGAGGCTTTAGCCATTTCCTCTGAGAGAAGCACGCTTAATCTTTCGTTGGGCGCGTCAGCTTTCGTGACGCCGTTAGTCGCGATGTATCTTCTGGATACATATGACGTTAATTGTGTTTTAGTATCGGTTTTCAATTTTTTTTAAAACAAATGCACCTTGTTATGAATAGAAGCGTTTTTCAGACATAGTCATCCTGAAAACATTGACACCAGGGTCATCTGTATTCCAGAAGTCATGAATATTTTGCCATCCTCTGCAAACACACCAGCAAGGAAACTGGTTTTAAAAATGGAAATTTGTCGGCTTAAGAAGTACAGATTTATACAGCTTGATAATCAAGTTAAGTAGTTACGTTTCTTTGACTCAGTTAATTTTGTATACTCATGCCATCTCCAACAGGCATTTAATTTACTGAAAAGTCTTTAGTTCAGTTATGTGAGTATTAATAGTGTTTTGTCTTTGTTAATATTTGTGTTATATCTAGAACTAGACCGCGAACAAAAAGCTGTTGGAGACGGGCTTACCAACACTGGAGTCCTCTAGCTTTCTTGCTTTACCGTCATTTTATATTGCCTCTCCTCCATCGTGCGGGCTGCACTGGTTATCTTTCATTTACTGTTATGTTCACTCTTTGCATTTTCTGCCGAATCGCTGCGTTCTTCCTCAGGGTTTAAAGAAACTATGATTCTATTTGTTGATTGATTGTGAAGTCATGTCTGAGGTAATTATTTTGTGTTAACTTTGAAAATCAAAACAGTATTAAAATACACTCGTTTCATGTGGTTTGCTCTCTGTCGCATGCAGGAAGGGAGGGGTGGAAGTCACTTGATGCTTGGATGGCGAGAAAGGGAGAAGGCTCTCCTCGCCCATGTGCACACCGACTAATGAAATGTGTAGTGTTTAACGCCCGCTTTTACTACATACGGCACCGCAGGCGATGACACTGATGGCACATGAGATGAAGATGGAGCACCGGTGGAATGAGATGGCGGGGGAAACTGGAGATCCCGGAGAAAACCTGCACCAGCGCCTCGTTGTCCACCACAAATCTCACTTTGCGGTCGCCTGGGATCGAACCCGGGCCGCCTTGGTGAGAGCCAAGCAGTCTAACCACTGAGCCACGGTGCGGCCTACGTTCATTGGGTGTATGTATACCTTGTACTATATGCGCAAGATTTCTTGAGCGCTGGATTTACAGTGTGGTGCAGGCAGAGGGGAAGAAAAGAGAGCTAACACACTTTTGTTTCTGCAGTGTGGTCAACCTAGAAAAACACAGTTCAGCCAAATTGTGGTTAGATAAGCGAAGATTTGCGCCGAAGGTATGAGATGCGGCAACAAACAATTGAACTTCATCTTATATGCTGTATGCTTATATACTTACTGTTATAAAACACATAAAAGTATTAAACAAATATTATGACAGCTATAAACACTCACTCGCTTTGTGATTCTTATATTTCCAAATCTACTGCATCACTTTTCATCGTTTGTATCCTCTAATGTGTTAATAATTTCATTAATTGCATTTTCTATTACACCATCATTTCTCCAATATTGCATTTCCAGCTCTTGGACCTTCTTAGCATATTCTTCCCGATCCGTCGCTTCTATAGCAAGTCTCTGCAGATTTGTGGCTCTCGTTAACATTGTGTACTTTGTAAACATTCTTTATTTTTGCCCACACCAGCTCAGTTGCATTCATATCACAGTTATATGGAGGTAGATGAAAAATAGTATGTCCCCTTTCGAGAGCCATAACACTGACATCATAGTCTTGCTTTTAGATTTTGCTAATAATTAACCTCAAAATTGCTCAAAAAAAATGGCATACGTGTGAAAGTTTAGCAAATTAGCCACTAGATGTCACAGTGTGTAGCACATTTCCTGTTTCAAAGTTGTCATCTCTGTTCAAGGAAATAGGCAAAATCTACCGAATGAAGACTTGGGACCTAAACGCTCAAGAAATCTTGCGCATATAGTAGTTGTGCAATATGCACATTTCAGTTCATGAAAGTTCTGCAGTATAGAACATTTACCCAGCAGGGGATTGAAGTCCAGCATGAGTTTTTAACAAGATAAGCCAATGGGACTTTATTAAATTTTATTGTGCTTTTCTGTGGGTCTTCAAATTGCATATTGTGACTTTGTGGGTTTGTAGACTTAAAAGTCCAATTTGCAGAAATTGAAAATGTTCTTTATTTCCTTAGAAGTACTCTGTTTACTCCTTACAGCAGCAGAATTATGTCACATACCCAATTACAATCTACCAAGGTCGTTGTCCACAGCAAAGAGCTCAGTTTTCAAACACACTAGTTTCAATTACAACTCTCGTCCTGCCTCTGTTTACAACTTTGTTTTCAGCTACTCTGTTTACTACTGTCCGATAACTAGCCATGGCTTCTTTTTATACACAACCATTCATGATTCCAGACTGTTATAGAATGTTCTCTAACACATCACCAGATAAAACATGAATGTTCTAGACATGTAATGTGTGACATGTCGGCAAGTCTTTTATCTTCGGGCTATCTTTCTCTGTTTTTGCAGGCTCTTTATCTCCACACTGTGCTGTCTGTTATCGCTCTGTTTCCAAACCCTTTTAGCGCTTACACCGCCAGTCATAATAATGGATTCGCAACAATATTAACTTCATTAATCAGTGAAAAAGTTTAACACATGAAAAATACAGAAACAAAAGTGAGGAAGGTGTTAAAAAAATATGAAAATAAACTGCCATGATTGATTGAAATGTCATTCTGTAATGCTATATCAGAGGTAGTAGCTGAGGGTGACTCCCCATCTTCAATTTTTTGCCTAGTGGCGTGGCGGTGCAGGGGAACAGCTTACTGGCATTGGCTATTGAGGTATGTCTACACCTCTTTGTGTTTTAAAGCAAATGCAAGTAAGTGGCAGACAGTCAACATGTTCTGTTGCAGAGCCTGACATCGACAAATTAATAGCTAAAAAGAATAAGAACTCCACTTAAATTATGAACTAATAATTATTAACATGTAGTTATAAAAGTATAATTAACAATACATATTATGCACATAAAAATATTAATGAATAGTTAAACAACCCATCACTGAATCTTCCGCGCACCCTTCTTCACCCCAATATCTACAGTCTGATTTTTAAAAGAATATACGTGAAGGTCATCAGGCAAGGGATGTGAAGGGTAAGAAGGGAAGGTCGTTGCTATGGTAATGTAAACAAAGGTTGCCAGATTGGATACAATGGTGAAGTGGGTGAATCACATACTCCTCAGCTCAGTTATTGCTAGTTGTATGCGGGACACAGAGTTTTCTAGTTGCACTGTGTATTGTTAGCCTACTTTGTTAAAACACAATTAAAATACGTTTTTATGGAAGCAAGACGTAGTGGCGGTAGGATTAGAGGTCGACCGAGGAATCATGGCCCAAGGCAAAGATAAGCTTACTGTCGTGTTGGTACATTGCATAGCCGAGCTAGAGAATTTGACTGTTCTCTGAGAGAATTCTTCCAACAAGAAGGCGAGAGTTTGTTCCTTATCAATGAACAGCTTATTCCTTTTATCCAAAAGCGACAATCCCATGTCGGTAGATATGCTTGCACGTAAAAGAATTCCTGTGGGTCAAAATTCTGGCATATCGGCGGCGTTGATATGAATATGTCAATCAACAAAGTCATTAGTAACAGTATATTGGGAAAGGTTTGAAAAAACGAGGCGCTTGCACCAAGTTTTTTCAATTCTCAAGATTCCGTTATGTGCTTACCACATGTGTGTTGCACATAATTTTTGCACTACGTGTATTTATATGAATCTGAATTTTGGTAGTTAAGATATTAGCTGAAATATTAATAAATATAATTGAAGATAAATGTTAGATTTTAGAATGTGCATCGCGTATATGTGTTTCTATGGAGAAATACCGCATTGTGCGGAAATGTCAACTTACGATGCATAGCAACAATAACGGTAAGTATGGAATATTAGTTACATAGTGCGAACAATTATTTAAAACATCTCACACATGTGAAGACCCTACAACTCAGTGAATGTGTGAACTTATTTCTGTTTTTAAAGTAGGCTAATACAGATTAACTGTACATATTTTTGTTGAGGTGAGATAACTCGAACCCTTGTTTGTTTCGAGTGTTGAGAGGATGAAGAAAGGGGATCTGGTGGGCAACATTGCACTAACCACATGTAGAAACAGATGACCTTTACGAATCTTTAAAAAGTCAGACTGTATTACATCATGTCACCTGCGAAGGTGAAAAGGTAACCACCCTGTTTTCCCTCAATGACACCACTGTGCTATATTATTCCAAAGAAGTATGAAGTAAGTGTGAAATAGTCACCTTAAATCTGTGCTTTTGTATTGCCTTTTAACATGACTTAAAATATTTTATAACTATTTCTGTTTGATGTGACTGTACAATATCCAATTTGGGTACAGCCACATTCTGGTTTTGTAGATATTGCCTCTCCAGTTGACTGATCGGCTATTCTCTTTTTTGACTATTTTGATATTAAATCCAGTTAATATATATTTTGTTTGGAGTTGAGAAGAATGTAATATTCGTAGCATAAGTTTATAAGACTGACTAGAAAAGTGGCATAGTTTGTAGTGAAAGAATGTACTTCAAACCTTTCACAGAGTGTGTCAATCTTTGCAAGTGGGTAATGAAGAGGATAATGGACATCAGGTTTACTAGGATATGTAAGTCTGGAAGAGAGAAAAGTAATCTCGTTCGTTAATTCAGATAGCTTTCTGTACTTGCCAAAATGGTTTATTTTTAAATATCTTCTAGAATGCATTGTAAAAGTTTATTTTTCTATATAATTTTTAATTTAAATAAAGACATGCAGAAACAGCTTCCTTATGTATTACTGCAGGTTGGTTAAGGGATGCAGGAGACTGAAATGATAGAGGCTATATACAGGCATAGAAATTCTCTATTCTTTGAGCATTGTACTGAATAGTGACAGGCCTTCAAAAGTGTTAAAGAATTCAAACCATTAACAATAAATACCTTGGAAATGGTTGATGTTACAAAAAATGATTTCAAATTAATTGTGTACTTTAAAGATATTAATATTTTTGATGTAGTTAGATTTGGCCTATCTTTTTGGTTTATCATTTATAGAAAATTTGTTCCAAATGAAGGTGGACTTCACAGATTTCATAGAAAATTTGAGATATTCTACTAAATATGTAAATAAAAAAACAACGATTTTACCCAATCTGTTCATCCATCCATCCGTGGTGCTGGCAGCCTTTAAATAGCCCAAAGATTTTTGCTGTGTGCCTGCCCATTGAGGTTAAACTGCTGGTAGGGGTTTTTATTAGGATTTTGTCAGAAGGTAAGGATTTTTGGTTGGTGTTGGTTAAGAGGTAGCCTTCTGCTCCTCAGAATGATGCATAGAATGCAAAATCTTTTACACCCTTGTATTTTAATAATCTTAAAAATTTAGTAGGGTTAACTTTTATACCAAACATCTCTTGAATAAATTATGTGGTGCTCAGCTTTTGCTGCTGTATGGATTAGCTCCAATGTTACCTCGAGTGTCTGCAAGCAGTGCGAGGTATCTGGAACTTTTCTCCAATTTACTTTCTCCTTATATGGAAGATTTACACCCCCAAGACTCAAAATGGGTGCCTGGGGTCATACACCTATCAAGGAGCAGAGGTACTCTGGATCTGAGAGAATATCCAGGATCAGCCCAAAACCTGGTGTGAGGATAAAGTAGTAGATGATATGAAATGGCTGTGCACAGAATGAAAAGGAAGTTGATTATGGAGCAATTGATGGAATGAATGATGGAAGACCAGAAAAACATACCCAGATTCTTCTTTGTCCACCACAAATCCCATATGTATTTCCCTGAAATTGAACCCAGGCCAGCTATGAGGGTGATTCAATAAGTTTGAATAGTTATAAATAAAAGCGTTGTTAACAGCGAAGCTAATTTCATATCCTTTTAAAAAGTCGGGAACATTTTCGAGACTGTTGCAGTCTCATCATCAGTTGATTAGCAACTCATCACAGTTGGTTGTTGTCTGGATCTCTTGTAACTGGCTCCCTCTCTCGGAAGATTCTTTACATAAGTTCAGTAGACTACTCACTGATGACACATCAAAATTTAGAATATGTGGAATGTTTTTAATAATAAAATTATTATTATTATTATTATTATTATTATTATTATTATTATTATTATTATTATTATTATTATTATTATTATTATTATTATTATTATTATATGAATCTATTGGAATTGGCCCAGACTACTTACTTATCCAATAGAGGTCCAATGTTAATACACTTTACACAGTCTCCTTTCCTTAAATGCTCTATAATTTATTATTTGCACTAATAATATCCTCCTTTGCTTTTATCAACTGACCATTTTAATTTTGACATAACATTCCACAGAAATTTGTCTTAACTACCTTACCTGACACTTACCAGTGCACATTTTCTTAACATAATTCTTTTGTTTCCTAATCATTTTTATCAGTTTTTTTTCTCCATACATCTGTTCCTCTACATATCCATAAAATATGTTCTCCATCTTCTTTATCCCCACAAATTGGACAGACACTTTGCATTACATTACACCTAAGCCCTGTGAGTTTCCATGCTCCTAGATTGTACCATGCATTAGCTTCCCTCTCTTTTCTAAGATAGAATTAAAATTACTTTAGCATCCTAGCAGCTACCGTGAAGCACGTGGTGCAGTGGTGGCGGGGAAAGTGATGTTGCCGCTTATAAATGCCTTTGTGCGTGCTATGGTTAGAAGAGAGTGCTAAAACTGCCTAAATTAACTTGTTGATATTTATATTTCTAATGTGGAAACAGTTTTCAATGATACACTATTGAGGCAATGTGCAGATGAAACTGAGGCAATGGTAAAAAGTTCAGGAAAATTTAAATTTGTTTTTCGTAATGCTTCTGCCTTGGAGTGTTTCTTAGAAAGCCGGGATTAAGAATAAGCAAAACAAACCTAATATAGTTTTTGGTATTAAACGTAATAGTTTACTGAACAAATTTTCTGGACCTACAAATAATAGAATAGTTTTTGGAATGTTTACTTTCTCGTATGCCATATTAGATTAGCAAGTACAAAACTGAGGTCTTTTCAAAACTAACAAATTCAGAATGTGTCTTTTTACTTGAAGTGTATTTACAGTAGGTTTAACACACAAGATGCATTTCTTAAAGCTTAAAATGTTCAGCTGTGCATTGGCTTAAGAAAAATAGCAGTAACTTACTGTTTCCTCTATTTTTCAAAATATTCACATAGTGTATATAATTTCCTTGCTTGTCCGCATGATGCAGATCTCTGTCCTAGCGTTGAATATTTTTTCTAGGAGATAGTGATTCTTGGACTACCTCCTTTTTGAGTGGTGCTGGTAGTATGCAACGTTCTGTCCTTACTCTTATAATACTAAAACATTGACGACTTATGAAATATTAATATGCTAATGAAATGACTAAATAACTAATGAAGAAACTAGCTTTTAAAAATTAATCTATAACCAATCAATTAGGTAAGCGTAGATTATGCACAGTGAAGTGATCAAAATGAGCAATATCTACTATATGTGTGCGAAAAGAAGAGCAATCGGGTTCCAACTCCTCATTCAGTAAGTTTCGTTTAACTCCGTAAACATAGATGACAACTTTGAAATTTGAAATGCGATATACACTGACATCTAGTGGCTAATACGCTAAGCTTTATCATATATGTGTTTGCAGGAATTTAGTAACAGTAACGTCAAAATTAATCTCAGAAATTATTTGTAGTTGGTTTATTAATATACGTCACTAAAATATAAAAAAAAACTTGTTTATATTAATGAGAGACTAGTTTCAAAGGCATTTGCCTCCATTTTCAATCTCTTTCCAACTAGCATCTTTTGTTGTCTGCTCTCTCTCTCTCTCTCTCTGGTGATGGAACTATGAACTTTTTTGTCAAATTATCTACTTGTGGGATTTCAAAGTTCATTACGCGATCCTTATTTTTCCATATGAATATGTTCTCCCATGTTGTCAATTTATTTTGGTTTATCACTCCTTTTAATAATTTTGGATTTGGATCAATGTCATGGTTTTCATTCCAAAAGTGAAATGCTATTGCTGACTTATCTTCTTGTTTCAATCTGATGTTTCTAAAGTGCTCTTTGACTCTGGCTTTTAGATTTTGTTTTGTTTGACCTATGTAGCATTTTTCACAATTCTTACAACTTATCTGGTATATTCCGGATCTGTTAACTGATGGGATTTCATCTTTTGTTTTTGAATTTAGCAATTTTAAAATTGAGTGTCTATTAGTAGGTGCCAAGGTGATATTTTGTTCCTTGAAGATCTTTTTAAATTTATTAAATGTTTTTGGTTGATAAGTGCATGAACTGAATATGCTGTTGCTTTCTTTTGTAAATGTGGTTGCTTCCTTAATGGTTTTCTTTAGTTTAGCTTTTCTAATTTTCTTCAACACCAAACTTTTGTTGTATCCATTTTCTTCTGCTATGTGTAGTATTGTTTTTTGTTCTTTGAAATGTTCTTCTTTTTCCATGGGTATGTTGACTAGTCTGTGTGTAAGGCTGTTTATTATTGCATGTTTATGTGTAATTGGGTTGTGGCTATTATTTTTTATGCAATTTTCTGAATGTGTTGGTTTCCTGTGACGAGTATTAATAAACCAACTGCAAATAGTTTCTGAGATTAAGCTTTATCATGTTAGCCATATTTCGTTTTGTTCAATTTTGAGGTTAATTAGCTAACCAGTTTACAACAATCGTATGTTAGAATTAGAGTTTTAGTTTGTCCTTGGCGACATGTACATGTTATGAGACACGTCAAAATGTATAAATACAGTATATACATAAAGCCAAATTGATTATGTACAATATACACAGTAAGCAGCTTTTCTATGGTTTCATGTGGTATTTGCATAGACTAATTTACTACAAGAAATGTCATAATATGAATACTACAGGTTTGTGAATGTACTATGCTCCCAGTGCTCATTTACATGGTTATAGTTCTAAAAATTCATTAACCGTATAAAAACAGTGTGCATGCAAAAATTTTGTAACCTTATTCTTAAAGTGTTTTAATGATTCAGCTTGTTTAAATGAATTTGGAAGTTTATTATATAACATTATCCCTTTGTAGTTAAAGCTTCCTTCATAAAGGCTCGTTTGGTGCGTTCAAATTGCCAGTTTATCCTTGTTACGAGTGTGATGGTAATGTACATCAGCATTTACTTGAAAATGGTGTATATCTGTATGAACATTTGTGGATGTTATGGCTCTCGAAAGGGGATACACTATTTTTCGTCTACCTCCGTATAACTGTGATCTGAATGCAATTGAGCTGGCGTGGGCAAAACTAAGGAATGTTTTCAGAGGATGCAACATTACCTGTGAAATCTTCGCTTATCTTACATGCTATTTTGCTGAACTGTGTTTTTCAAGGTTGACCACACTGCAGAAACAAGAGCGTTAGCTCTCGCTTCTTCCCCTCTGCCGGCACCACACCGTACATCCAGCACTCTTATTTTGCGTGTACTGTATGCTGTACATGATACATATGTCATGACAACACAGTAACATTTTTGGAAAAACTTGTAGTCGAGGGGGTAGAGGCGAATGGCTCACCTAATTGTTTGAAGTTAATGTGGTGCTGCCTTAAAGAGGTGTGGTTTCTGTCGTTGCTATAGAAACTCTCCCCTCCCTTAACCTTTGAAGGAACTGTCAGGATGCTAAAGTAATTTAAATTTGACCGTAAATACTTTTGTATGCATATTTCTGTTTTAACCAATTTATAAAACGTCATGGACGTTTTCTTTCCATCTTGGCCCACAGTTTTTGTTAGTTCATATATTCAAATCTAGAGCGAACTTCTTCCGTGTCTCCTGTATCATGTAACCATGCATCACCTAACCCATTTTTCTCCAACTGATCCTTTGTTCTACTCAACAAGGTATTGGGGTGATTTGCTTCGTAATTAAGATAACAAACGGTAAAGGTGCACAATAAAGGCGCAGAGTTATGTTGGTATGGAATCTATCATGGAAACAAGTTATTGCCAACTGCAGATTTCTGAAATACATGAACACAGAGAAAAGTTGCCAACACATTTTCTTTTTCTTATTATAAACTAGTAATACTGTAATGGGAATACTGTGCAATAAGCTTAATACGCAAATTTTCTATCATCATCATGAAGCTGTAGAGGCGAGTGGGTGAAAAATGATACAATGCCACTTTAAATAATGATACACTGCCAGCTTACATAATACAAATAATAATAATAATAATAATAATAATAATAATAATAATAATAATAATAATAATAATAATAATAATAAATACGAGAGCTGATCACTAAAGAATGATTTTTTTTTTTTTTTTTTTTTTTTTTTTTGACAACGTACCTTTACTCATCCTCATAATTTTGATGGTCCTTCTCAAAATAGTGTCCTGTGAATGCAATGCACTTTTCCCAGCATTTCTGCCAGTCTTCAAAGACATGCTGGAAACCATTTTTTGAGAGATCCTTCAAAATCGCCTCCACAGCCTTCACCACTGCTTCTGATGATGGCCTCCCACGAAGGCGTTTCTTCAAGTTAGGGAATAGAAAAAAGTCACATAGGGCTAAATATGGACTATAGGGAGGGCGAGGGATGTACTTCACGTTGATTTTTGCAAGATATTCAGCAACACAATTTGGCAATATATGGCCGCGCATTATCGTGGTGCAGCATCCAGCCTGCTTCATGGAAATGTGGTCTTTTGCACCTGATATGGACTTGCAATGTTTTCAGGACATCCCTGTAAATATTGTCCAATTACTGATGTGTGTGCAGGTACAACATGCTGATAAACCATTCCATGAATATCAAAGAATGAGATGACCATAACTTTCCCAGCAGAAGCAACCACTTTTGCTTTTTTGGGGGTTGGTGATGAAGGGGATTTCCACACTGAGCTTTGCTGCTTGCTCTCAGGATTAAAGTGATGTAGCCAAGTTTCATCAGCAGTGATTACGTTTGAAAGAAACTCCGGATGTTCCTCTAACATCAACTTTAACTGCATGCAGACCTGCATGCAAATGTCCTTTTGTTCGGGAATCAACAGTTTTGGAACCCATCGCGCACAAACACGTCTCATGTGTAATGTTTCTGTCACCAACGTGTGGGTGGCACCCAGTGAAATGTTCAGTATTTCAGAAAGTAATCTTAAGGTAATTCGTGGATCCTCTCTCACAACGGCGGCAGCAGTGTTGATGTTTTCTTCCGTAAGAGCAGTAACTGGAGCACCGGGTCCAACTTCCTTTGAAATTGATTGTCATCGCTCTTTAAACATTTTAAACCACCTTCGAGTTGTGCTGTAGGGAAGAACAGACTCTCCATAGGCCTCCTGTAACATTGTATAGTCCTCAACTGAAGATTTGTTGAGACGAAAGCAGAATTTCAAAGCCGCATATTGTTCCTCGCGTGTTACCTCCATTGCAACGATAGAAGATACTGAACATGGCTAAACTTGCGCGGTTCTCACAGGCGGGAACCAGGAGTACCAACAATAAAATTACTACAGTATGTTTGTTTCACATTAAGCTAACAGAATATAAGAAGATTGAATTTTAGTGCAAAAAATTGTGGCCGTAAAAAATGTATGATCATTTTTATTGAATAGCCCTCGTAATAATAATAATAATAACCAGCAATTTTCTATCATTATTACTGTGAAACTGGCGAGACTAAAGGGTAAACAATGATACACTGCCAGTTTCCTTATGTATTACAGTATTGCTAGTTTGCTTATGTAGTGATGGTGTTTTCTGCGAAAGCATGCTTTGAATCAAAACACTTTTTTAAACCAATTCTGAAACTGTAAAAACACTTAAGCTCCACTTACTTTTGAAATTAGGACATGTTTCAAGGACACCGCATCCCCATCATCAGCTGATGTTCTACTGGTTCTTCAGGTGACCACCTCCCTCTCCTGACACTGTTCAATGAGTTGAATGACGTCATCTACTTCGAAATTCCAATAGTAGATGACGTCGTTCAACTCATTGAACAGCACCAGGAGAGGGAGGCGGTCACCTGAAGAACCAGTAGAACATCAGCTGATGATGGGGATGCGGAGTCCTTGAAACATGTCCTTATTTCAAAAGTAAGTGGTGCTTAAGTGTTTTTACAGTTCGAGAATTGGTTTTGAAAAAGTGTTTTGATTGATGAAGCTCCACTGTTTATAAATACTTCTATTTATGGTTTTATCATGCTTTGAATGTTGGCAACATTCGAGCTATAAGGTGACGCCCACGTTATTGCTATGACGTTATTGTGTACCTCTACTCAAACACTTTACAGTATTTTCCTCTGGCAACTGCATTATGTGGTACCAGTATTTCAGTATTTCTTTCCATTACCATTCCTTTCACATTGCTTTTCCCCCATTACTAAATGTGATTACATTAGATGTGTTGTGGGGTATTCCCAACATAAGTTACAGAAGGTCTAGTAATTTTTGAAGCTGTGTTGATGTCCACTAAATTGGGTTTATATGTAAGTACTCTAGATATTACTATAATTTCTAATGAGTTTGCTATGCATTGTGCATGTTTTTGCATCTTTTTATTTTTGTTTTTCTTGTTTTTGTGTTTTGATTTGCAGCTTGCTGAATAAGTTGTGCACTCCCCATAGCCTAGGGTGTGTTTAGTACTTCAGTGAAGCTAATCTTTGCTTAACCATGGCTTCATATGTATGTAAGAAATCTAAGGTACGTATTATTGCAAAATTTACTGGAACTTTTCATATTTAAAGTAATACAGATTTATAAAACTTACATTGAAGTAATGTATTTGTATTTATTTCTCATCTTTCTCCTACATACATTTTCATTGATATACTGACATTTGTAACATTTCTTTCACACAATAACAAAATAACTTAGTCACATCTAACATACCCTTCCTACCTGCTTACCTCGAGTCTCGGTCTCAATACACATAACCCCTGGTTTTCCGTGTATTGATGACCCTCCTCTCCCTTGAATCCCTCGTTCTAGTTTTTGAGCCCTTAGTTATTCTTAATCAATCTTAACCATTTCTCTCTAACTTTTCCCAGGTATTCACCTATATTTCTTACATTCTTTTCTTCTTTTACCATTAACATTTTCTTTATTATTAATACCTCTCCCTTCCCTAAAACTGTTCCACTTTAGTTGCCAAATTTGTTCTCTCCACATCTTTGTTTGCAATAAGTATACTATGCCAGTCTGTACCCTCTTCTTCACACATTGGGCATTTCCCTGTTTCCTTATCATATCTAAAATACCTTTTAAATTTCTAACTCCTGTCCTTGCCCAGGCAAATCCTTCTCGCCCTGACTTATTACACACATCTATGTACTTCTCCCTCCCCCACACTGTCTTTATTTCCCTATATGTCCTCTGTGATCTTTTCTCCCTTACACTGGTAAATATAACTTGGCTATCTAAATCTTCCAGCCTTAATTCTACCTTTTTCCAAAAGCCCCTATAATAATACTCCTTGTTTCTCCAAATATGTCCCATACCTATCTGTTCCATCAGTTCCCTTACTTTTTGCGCCCAAGACTCTCCCCATTTGCTTCTCATCTGCAAAAGAAAACATTCCTTGATAATATTGCTCTCCCCCAAATTGGCAACTCTGTACAGATATTTCAAAGCCCATGAGATAATTTTAACCCTTGTTGAATGTCAAGCAGTTGTAGATTCTATTCACTATAAAAGCTAAGCTTAAGCATAATTAAACTTAGAAATGTATTGCAATGAGACCATTCACAGTGAACCACTTAAACCTAAAAGTAATCACTGGATCGAAACCGTTGTTTATGATTGGCCCCCTAAAAAAGTTGTTTGTATATATTATTTGAAGCAAAAGGTTAGAAACAGTGATGTATTTAACATTTGAAAGTAAACACAAACATCACTTAAATTATCCTTACTTGGACATGTTTCAGAGAATGGTTTGTCCTCATCGTCATTAGTTATCCGACTCTAATGATGGACGGCTGCGCCGTGGCTCAGTAGTTAGACCGCTTGACTCTCACCAAGGTGGCCCGGGTTCGATCCCAGGTGACCACAAAGTGAGATTTGTGGTGGACAACACGGCGCTGGGGCAGGTTTTCTCCGGGACCTCCGGTTTCCCCCGCCATCTCATTCCACCGGTGCTCCATCTTCATCTCATTTATCATCGGTGTCACCGCCTGCGGTGCCGTATGTAGTAGAAGCGGGCGTTAAACACTACACATTTCATTTCTAATGATGGATAGATAGAGTCAACATGAAAAATTCAACGCCATGGCCGGAATTTGAACCACGGATCTCCTGGTTTCCATTCAGTCGCTCTAACCCATAGAGCTACCATGGTCAATGTGCCATCCTGACATTAGATTCTCCAGTTGACTCATATATTACCTCGTTAGACCACAAGGGGCTCTCGCATTCGCGATACACCGTTTGCGGCGACTTACTATCGTAAGTACTTGAGTCCCAGGCTTCATCATTTAACTCTTATTATTTTAGTTAATTGATGGAAATTAATAATTTCTTCACACTAGCCATGTGTAAGCTAAGATGTTAGATAGATAGTCAACATGAAAAATTCAATGCCATGGCCAGGATTTGAACCACGGATCTCCTGGTTTCCATCCAGTCGCTCTAACCCATTGAGCTACCATGGTCAACGTGCCGTCCTGACATTAAATTCTCCAGTTGACTCATATATTACCTCGGTAATATAATGATGGAGTTGGATAACTACTGAAGATGGGGACAAACCGTTCTCCAAAACATGTCCAAGTAAGGATAATTTAAGTGATGTTTGTGTTTGAATTACCAACTCATTACTTTCAATTGTTTGTATATTTTGAAATGTTTAAGATTTAAAGAAAAAGATGTTTGTATAGCTAAATAAAGGTATAGTTATTGTTGGAAGAAAAACAAAAGAGAATTGATAAGTATCATTAGCTTCCGGCTACGTCATTTTGGTCATACTTGCCAACGTTTCGCTCATCCTGTCATGAGCCTCTTCTGGGCTCTTGTCTGATCTTTGCGATATTGTTCAGGGTTATATCCCCACGTTTCTCTGGTGGATGGAGTTGTGAAGTTTTCAGAATTGACTTTGTATGTAAAGTAATGCACATATCGACATTTAATTGTATGGAACACCACAGTGAAGCAAAATAATTATATTAAATTATAGATTAGTCGTATTTATTACGCATCAGCTTCACTTACGTACCTATATTGAGGACATATTTCACGAACTATCATTTGCATCATCGGCTCTAATGCGACTAAAGCTTGATCCAGTGGTGTGGGTAGCTCTGGAGTTGCTGCTGCCATCTGTTGATTTTGTGATGAATTTAAATGTGTTGTCTTCTGGTGGGATTTCGAAGTTCATTAGCTGGTTTTTATGTTTTCCTATGTATATTCTCTCCCAGTTGACGAGTTCATTATGTTTTTGTACGCATTTTAGTAATTTGGTGCTATCTTCAATTTCATGATTTTCAGACCAGGAATGAGCTGCTATTGCGGACTTATCAATATTTTTGTATCTTAAGTGCCTAAAATGTTCTTTCTTTCTAGTGCCTATGTTTCTTTTTGTCCTCCCTATGTAAATTTTTTCACAGTCTTTACACTTAATCTTGTAAATGCCTGACTTTTCCTCTGGTTTTATCTTATCAGTATTATTACTGTGAAGTAGGTTTTTAATGTTGTAATTGTTTTTTGGTGCCAATGTTATATTGTATTTCTTGAATATTTTTTGGAACTTTTTTGTGGCCCAGGGGTGGTAAGTAAATTTAGCAAATCTAATTTCTTGTTTCTTTGGTGAAAGAGCTGTGATCTGTTTTAATCTTTCTTGAAGTTTGAATGATTTTATTTTTTTATCTACAAGGTTTTTCCATATCCATTTTTAATTGCAGTTTTTAAGATCTGATGGTATTCTTTTTTATATTCTTGCTGGTTGAGTCACATTAGAGCCAATGATTCGAACGATGGTTTGCGAAACATGTCCTCTATATAGGTACATAAGTGAAGCTGATGTGCAAAAATACGACTCATCTATAATTTAATAATGCACATATATTTATATTTTTAATTACAACGTATAGTTATAAGCTTGATACAGGCATTTTAGTTAATTGATGCAAATTAATCATTTCTTCACACTAGCTGTATATACCCTAAAGGTAGTTTTGTATATACTGGCCTCCAGCTTTATAATAAATTACCCAATTATCTGAAGCAAATACCTGCACTGCATCGATTTAGAATTTGTCTCAAAAAACTTCTTTCACTCCATTGTTTTTATAGCATAAAAAAATATGATTACTTTCACAATTAATTTTGTTAATGTTAATGATGTTAATGTTTTATAGTATAGGTGAATTGTTTGAATATGTTAACTACAAGTGAATTATTATTATTATCATTATTATTATTATTATTATTATTATTATTATTATTATTATTATTATTATTATTATTATTATTATTATTATTATACTGTACATACAGTTGAATTTTCATTCCAAACTTGTGTTGTTTATATGTATATTGTATAATTTTTAGTTATAAGTACTGACGTGTCCTATATCATGTAATATGATCAAAAGGATGAATAAAAACTAACTAAAGTTTTTGATAGTGTCAACATGAAAAATTCAATGCCATGGCTGGGATTTGAACCACGGATCTCCTGGATTCTTCCGTCCAGTTGCTCTAACCCATTGAGGTTACATTGGCCATGGTAGCTCAATGGGTTAGAGTGACTGGACGGAAACCAGGAAATCCGTGGTTCAAATCCTGGCCATGGCATTGAATTTTTCATGTTGACTCTATGATACAGGCAATTTAAAATGTCATCAATATCAGATTAAACAAGATAGACTTAATTTAAATCCTTGACTAAGCCCTCTCTTGTCTAACAGCTCTGTTTACTTCCCGAAATCCACACCTAACAAAACTTTATTTTGATGAAATAATAGCTACTACTATATATTAATGAAATTTGCATTTAAACCCTTCTTTTATGTTTAATATTTGTCTTAGGAATTTTTTTGTAATTTGTACATTTTGAAATCCTCTAAATATTTTTGTTGCAGTCTTCAGCAAGCACATGCAACACAGAGGGTTCCACAGCCTCCTCGTCACCATCCTCAGTTAATCTTGTGCATCAGCAACAGCAGCAGCAACAGCATCAACAGCAATCACAGAATAACAACAATAATGCTCCCAAGTATGGGACACTCGTTCCTAACAGAATATTTGTTGGTGGAATCTCTGGGAGCACCACAGAAACAGAACTCGCTCAGCTCTTCTCAGGTAAACAACCTCCTGTCAGCTACATAATGCTTAAATAGCCTTTGTTTTGTTCCATAGTTGGCTTAACAGGAATTTTCTTTCCACCAAAACCATGCTGTTTACTGATGAAGTTGGGTATTCATAGTCAGTTACATAAATTTCTCGTCCAAATTGTAATTACAGTAACCACATACTTTCATTATAGAAAATGTTGGAAATGTGTTTTTGTGCTGCCAGATGTCTTTTAACACCTTTTAACAAAATACATAGGTGATCTGAAAAGTTTCCGATCTAATAAAGATACAAGACATTTTTTCAGTTTTTTTTTTTTTTTTTTTTTTTAATTTTTCAACCCAGTCTCCTTGTAACTACACACTTCTCCCAGTGATGCTCCCATCGCTGTAACCCATCCAAATAGTACTCAGCATTTTTCTCTGCAAAATAATTGTTCACGAAGTTAATTGCCTCTTTATTTGATGAAAATCTGTCCTCCGAGCGCAATTTTCAGATGAGCTGCCATTGCAGCTGCTGATATGTGAGTCGGTGCGTTGTCTTGGTGAAACAGGATTTCCTTCTTCTGCAAATGTGGCCATTTTTCAGCAAGTTCTGCCTTCAGCTTGTCAAGTAATGATGCGTAGTATGCTCCTGTAATAGTTTTTCGTTTTTGAAGATAATTGATTAATTGCTGCAATTGCACATGCACAAAATTTTTCGTACTTGTATGTCATTTGTTCTAACTTTTATAGTTGTATCCCATTTGGCATTGATCATTTTACATTCCTTTAAAGGCACTGTTGTCACTTGGCTAGTTTTTCTGAAAAAACAGGTAACCATTTACTTAGAGTGTAAACAACTTTTGTTGTATAAAATTGAAAGAAGTGTAGAGACAGTGAAGCACAACTGCTCTTATCATCAGCTGGTACTTGACTAGTGCAAATTGTAGTGGTTTCCTCTTGTATCGTTGATAGATGGCATGATGTCATGCCATGTCATGTCATGCCATGCCACCTATCAGTGATATGGAGAAAGAGGAAACCACTACAATTTGCACTAGTCGAGTTCCAACTGATGATAAGAGCAAAAGCTCTTGAAACATGTCCTGTGAAAAAACAGTGTGAGCAAAGCAGTGTATCAGTATCTTGTCGATTCACTTTTGTGCTAACTTTTGTTGTATTTGTTTCATTTTGAAACATCCAAACAGTTGACTGCTGTTTACATTCTGGCTCATATGAATAGGTTCATGATTCGTCACCTGTTACAATCCTGTTACTATCTTATATATGCAAAATGTGGAAGTAAGTTGATCGATGCACTCTTGATTTGATAATCCATGTCGAATGTTGTAATAAATCATTGCATGAACATTTTCACAAGTTAATTCCATGTTTTCGTTGAGACAGAATTTTCAAGTAAATGTAAACAAAACACATGATGCTCTGTTGACAAAATATCTGAAGTAGATTATGATCAACAATGTCAAACTTTCCATTGGTAACATCAGATGGGCACCTATAACATTCAGGGTTGCCAAGACTCAAAATATTGTGACTTTGTAGGTTCGTAGAATTAAAAATTCAGGCTGCTGAAATTCAAAATGCTCTTTATTTACATAGAAAACAGTTTGTACACCCTTGGCAGCAGAATGATGTAACATATACCAACACAATCTCTCGTGGCTTCTGCACACGTAAATAAACAAAGGAGTTCACAATTCCTTTCTTGGAAGTGTTGAAAACAGTGTTGTTATGATAAATTAACTTTAAAGAGAGTCGATTAAAGACACTAGACAACACTCCGGCCGATGATAGAGGCAAAGCCTCTGAAACATGTTCCGGAAAAATTTAAAAGTGAGTGTTGTCTAGTGTCTTTAATCGACTCTCTTTAAAGTTAAAGGAGTTCACTTTCAAATCACAGCTGCATGCACACAATAATCAAGTCCAATTACAACTGTCTTCTGACAACTAAATGCAGCTTCTTTTTATACCTGTACTCATTGTACTAGAAATTAATCGAATGTTCTGTAACAAACAAGAAAGCAAACTTTCCGGTCAGCTATCTGTCTCTTTCTTTATCTGTTTCAGCAAGCTTTTATCTCTGCGCTGCACTATCTGTCTCTTTGTGCATGCCAGCCACGTCCGTCGCAACAATATAAATGGTGCCCCTCTTACAGTGATAAAGCTGACAATGTGATTAAGCAATCATGAAACATGTTCTACTGAATTGATATTTTTAAAAATGTGTAATACTCTTGCAAGTGAAATATTTACAACAGAAATACAAAAGTAATTGGAATAAAGCAATAGGTTTATGCATCATTTTGAATTTTTATTCAACAATTTATTTCATGTTTATAAAATTTGATGTTTTAACCACTGTTTTCTTTTCCTCCCTCAGCTTATGGGAATGTCAAGGCAACAAAAGTAATAAGTGATCGTGCAGGTGTGTCTAAGGGTTATGGATTTGTCACATTTGAAACTGAAGAAGAGGCAAAACGTTTAATGAGAGACGTGAGTAACTAATCACCTTTGTGCGAATGATACAAACATAACTGTTTAGCCACATGTTCACATTCTTATTCTCTTCTTTCAGTCTGAATGCATCGTTCTTAAAGAGAGAAAATTAAATATTGCCCCAGCAATAAAAAAGCAGGTAAGTTATAGTCATCAATTTTGACATGAAATCACAGTTTTTACTTTGTATTTAATTTGATTCACTTTTTAAACATTATGTCACATGGTTTATAAGAATTGTTTCAAAAGCTAATTGGTCCCATATTGATATTAAATTTGTTTACTGGTGAAACCTCATCAAAAAACAAAAGATAGACAAAATTCCTCTAGAAAAGAAGTCTGGCGTTTATAACCATGGATCTCCTGGTCTCCATCTTGTTGCTCTTATTACTTGACAGAGCAGTGAGGCGTATTGACCTTCAAGTGACCAGTGCTGTGATTGTGTCTTATCGGGTCTTATCTGGTCGATTAGAAGAGTGAAATATTAGTAAGTTGATGTACAGTAAGTTACGAAACACAAATAGAGCGATTGGAAGCTGCGTGTGACTATATGTTTTCTTGCGCCTGCCGATGTATGACACATTGCTATCCAGAAGACATTATTACATCTTGCAAGGTGACTCCTTGGTCGTCAGCCTCGTCAAGTGAAAATTTGAAAATATTGATGTCTGCGGCTGCTCTTGGAGTTATGCTAAAGCTCAGGAATGTAGAATCTGTAGCAAGCATCTCTTAATTCAGGGCATTTTGAGTGGATCAATTAGGGTACTTGGAAAGAAACACAGTTTTATTCCCTTATGATGATCAGTTGTGTTTCGTTTACTTTTGAAATACATGTTAATTAGATGAACTCTGAATGGTTGGCTTCGCGCTGGCATGGCTGTTCTTGTGTATCATCACATGAATTTTTAGCTTGGCACTCATATA
Source organism: Mantis religiosa (assembly GCA_030765055.1). Classification (NCBI taxonomy): domain Eukaryota; kingdom Metazoa; phylum Arthropoda; class Insecta; order Mantodea; family Mantidae; genus Mantis; species Mantis religiosa. Next base: position 16,808,902 of record CM060959.1, on the reverse strand, counting down.
CCAACTCTTTTATGGACGCGGTTTCTCCTGTGTACTATAACACGACTTTTCAGATTGGCACCCAGTGGCCAACTAACTTTAATGAACGCGATTTCTTCAATTTACACGTCTGTTCAGATTGTCCCACAGTGGGCAACTACTTTAATGAACGCGATTTCTGTCCGTGTGCTATCATACTACTTTTTAACTTGGCCCACAGCGGCCAACTAACTTAAATGAACGCGATTTCTTTAGTTTACACATCTGTTCAGTTTGGCCCACGCGGCCAACTGACTTTGAATAGATATTTGTTCCCCAGATAGGTCATATGACTCTTCAATTTCCCCTTCAGCTCATTATTTAATTAGTTGGTTGAGAGAACACATATGGTGTCCCTTTTGCAAGAACAATCTCTCTCTCACCTTTCTAGACCTCCCAAGATTTCTGTCAAAACTAGGCTTGAAAATAAACACCGGGTGTGACCCTTAAAATTTATGGTTGCGTCCACCCTACCCAGGGAAGGAAAATGACCTCGAGTCCGTCACAAACTTGACAATACACACACAATTTCTGTTTTAATACGTGTATATATTCCTTTAACATTCAATTAATCTTCCATATATTCTTTAACAGTTAAGTAATCAGCTCGAGGAAGAGAGTACCGTTTCAATCTGAACAGACTATACATACACGGGACTTGCCGTGTATGTGCGATAAGCTGAGGTAAACTTCTCTGTTTTGCGAATTTTTCCTGATATGCTTTCTCGCTTTGCCATGTAGTTATCATTCATTCCTCTCATCAGAGCCGACCCTCATAGCTGTGGTCGCTAGAGTGTATGTCTCTAGCTTCTGCCGCATAGAGGGTCATGTACTTGAGTCTTGCTTGGGCATTGCTGAGTATGTGACCTATGTATATGTGTAAAACAACAGTAAAGCAGTGTATAGGTAAAAACAGCAAAAACAAGGAAAAAGAAATATATAGTTTAATATTAAAAAATTGAGCTACCATGGCAGCCGGGACATCCAGGGTACAAATCCCAGCTTATGCACTGAAGTTTTGTCTGACTCTACCTTTCCAGATGTCCTACATGTAGCTACTGTGAAACAACAATTAATTTCCATTAATCCTTAAAATGTTCATTGCATAGGAAGTAAATTGAAACTGGGAATTAAAAGTGAAATGTGGTTTGATATTCAAATAGAGCATGTTGGCTAATATTAAAAATAAATATGGAGATAAAAACTAGTACCTGGACATTCGAATTTTGACTCATAGTTGTTTTGTAGAACAGTGGTGTCAAGGTTACATGCAGTTCAGAGCAAAACTGGGCAAGAGTGGCCTGCACTCAGAACAATATAATGCAAATCCTTGCTAGAAGTGTTATAGCCATCTATTAACCACAGTCTTCAACATATCACCTGCTTTGACTTTGTTAATCTGCACCTATTTCTGAGTATAGCATTTTTTTAAAAATGTTCTGTTGTTCAAGTCAGATACCTACTTAAGTTGTTAAAACTTAACAGTGCAGTAAAAAATATACAGTTCACTACTTTCAGCTTTACACATTTAATATTTTTGTGTTGATTTATACAGCCGTTCAGTCGCACATATGAAGCAGCATCTCCACCTGCAGTACCAGCTAATGCCATCTTTTATCAAAATGGAGTGCCATATACGTTCCATAATGGGGTTGCCTACTTCCCAGCCTCTGCTCCACAACCAACTGCTGCAGCACCCATTGCTGCTACAGGGGACCCTGCTGGAGTTTATCAGAGTAAGTATTTCTTGCATGGCATTACCTCATTTAAGGAGGAAGAATAGGCACTGAGCAAAATTAAGGGGTCTGTCACACCCAATATAGAATTAAACGTGAAAACCACGCAGTTAGAGTATCCATAAATTATATTGTGGGTTCGTAGAATTAAAAGTCCAATTTGCAGAAATTCAAAATGTTCTTTATTTCCGCAGAAATACACTTTGGTCAAACCTTACAGTAGCAGAATTACGTAACACACACAAATACAATCTGCAAGGTCGCGTGCCACACCCACAAAGAGTTCACTTTCAAAACACAGCTGCAGTCACTAGAATTTTCCAGTTATCTTTATCTGTTTCGGCAAGCCTTTTATCTCTGCATTGCATTATCTGTACCTTATCTCCACGCTGCACTATCTGCCCCTTTGAGTGCATCAGCTCCCAGTCGCACAATGGTTTTGCAACAATATAGTTGAACCTGCTTTATATGTAACTCAGTTATAAGTAATCCATATTTATTCACATGTACATATTTACGGTCCTGGAGAAAATGTAATTTTATACATGTTAAGAGAATCGTAAAAAATATTTGAAGTCAGTTTATTACACTTTGTCACTTACATCATAAATGTAAATGACAACATGTCAGTAAACCGACTGCAAATAGTTTTTTCAATTAATTTTGATGTCACTGCTACTAAATTCCTCCAATCATGCATGTTAAAAGAACCTTATTTTATAGTAATGCATTTATACTAAATTTGCTGTTATACATGTTAAATTTCAGTAAAATGCAACTGAGTTTTATGTAATTAAGTGAGCATATGACATACGCTATCTTAAAAGAAACTCTAAATGCATTTTCCTTATTGCTGCTGACAAAGTCGTAATGTGCTGCTGAATGTGCTGCTTTCGGCCACAGAAACAAAATACAAAGACGTTGGCTCATATATTTCTTTCGGCGCAAACGTGTCGTAGCAACAAATGTGAAGTAAAGATAATTTTCTGTATCTGTTGTTTTCTGCTGAACAGCAGTTTTGTTTTTCAGTTCTCAGTTGCTTTTAATTAGCCACAGAGAAAAGAAAAAGGGGCTCTTCTTTCTAATATGCGACACAGGTTTTTTTCTAATTCCTTCACACTTTTTGATGTTTTTATATACAACCACGATTTTTAATATAATTTCTTTACTTTTTAGTGCAATTTCTTGTTGGAGTTCATTCTTTTAACGTTATTAATTGTTGTTTATGTACTTACTGTGTAATGTAGCCATATTGAAGAATTCAGTGCAGCCAAACTATGCTTGTTTCTCCACTGAATGCAATGCTGCCAACAGTCTTACTTGTCCCGAAATTACACTATCTAGCAGACTAAATGTATGAGGATACATTATGAGTCATTTGTATAGTCTCTCTTTATATATATGAACGTTTGAAGATGTTATTTTTGATGGAAGTGAATTGTATAGTTTAATGCCTATAACTCTGTAGTACTTGGAAGTCTGCTGTAGTCTGTGGTATGGCATATCAATTTTACTACTACGTGTATTGTGAGTATGTATATCACTCCTAACTTCATAGATATTCATATTCTCTTTTATGCAAGTTAAGACATCGTATATATATATATTGTCACCCTGGCGGTAGAATCGCGAAGCCGATGACAAATGATGGCCGGTGGAGATTCGGAAAACTTCGGAACCAATCGTTACCGGTAGCGACAGACAGTTGAGAGTAGTTGTGAGAGAAAATAAACAGTTTTGAGGTTCTAGCAATTTTGTAATGTTGAACAGTGTATTTCGAGGAGAATAAAGTGTAGTTTTTGTGTTTCGTAACCTCGTTTTATTATTTCACGAACCCACGAAGTCACAATATATATATAAATTAACAACGGTTGGAATTTCTAATTGTATAAATAGTGGTTTGCAGTGTTCAAGTTTCTTTGAGTTAGTAAAAATTCTTACTGTCTTTTTTTGAATTTTCAATACCTCATTTATACGTGGACTACTACCCTATAAGAATATGCCATATCTTAAGATGGACTAAAAAATGAAAAATACGCAATTCTAACAAATTCTTTTGGTACTGCTTTCTTTAAATTTGCTAGGAGAAATACTATATGTGATAACTTATTACATACAAAATCAATATGGGGATTCCAAGATAACTGTTTATCAATTACAATACCTAGAAATTTTACACTATCATTGGCAGTATTTACATATTTTAAACTGAAGATAATATTTTGAGTTTTGTCAGGATTCATAAGGAAGCCATTACATCTAAACAAATTTTGCACCTGCTGCATGGTTTCGTTTGCAGATTCTGTCAACAATTCTAAGTTTTTGTGAATGTTAAGGAAGGATGTATCATCTGCATAAACAACTGTATGGCAGGGATAACATTTTGATACATCATTAATCATTATTAGAAATAGCAGGGGCCCTAATACCGAGCCTTGTGGTATTGAATACGCAGTAAGTGAATAAACAAACAATAAATAACATTAAAAGAATGCCCTCCAACACGAAATTGCACTAAAAAAGTAACAAAATGATTTTAAAAATCATAGTTGTATATAAAAACATCAAAAAGTGTGAAAGAAATAGAAAAAAATTGCTGTTTCGCATATTAGAAAGAAGAGCCTAGAATTTTATAGTTTTAAGTTTGCTTAGTACTCAATATTGTGACTTTTTGGGTTCGTAAAATTGGAAGTCCAGGTTACAAACCCCAAAAATTGCACTTTATTTCCGTAGAAACACACTTCGTACACAGCAGACCAGAATTGTGTCACATGTACAATACAACTTGCAAGGTCATCGACACAACTCACCAGCTGTTCACGCACGTGAGTACAATTAACAACTGACTCACTTTGGCGGCAGGCTCCCTTTTTTATAGATTACTCACATTCCAGAATGTTCTCCAGCAATCGAGACGGCTAGAACAAAGAACCAGAACTCTCAAGAAATCCATTCCCTTCCCCCCACCATTTCGGCAAGCTTTCATCTACACACTGCACGCCCGTCCCTTTGAACTAGTCAAGGCACCGCCTCGATCAACAATGGGCTTGCGACAATATGGAGCTTGGAGTACTAGTTCAACTTAAATTTATATGAATTATGTGCTTCATTGTATCACAGTCCTTACTTACAGAAATCTTGTGGCTTTATATCTACTTTGATCTTTAACCCTTTCACCAATATGGACGTCATATGACGTCCAAGTTAAAATGCCCCAAACCGATATGGACGTGTATAGACGTCCTGCGCATACATGCATTCAATGCTCATTTAACGCCAATTATTTTAATCTTGCTGTTTTACAATAAATTTAAATTAGTTCTATAAGGAATGTAAACGTATCCTTAAAGGTTTCTTTTTGAATTGTACACCTCCAAACCTGGATAAACACCCAAGGGCACATCTGCAGATTCACACCAAATAATATTGGTTTCCTTGCGAACTTCTTTTTCGCAACACACTACACATTTTCGAAATGGTTACAAGATTTTTGGGTGTGGGTGGTATACTTTTAGGAAAGTGTTTTCTCTCAAGTATGAGGGATGATGTGGTGAATTTTGCTACCCCCTAGTATAAAGAGGCCTCTGAGTATTATAATACTCAATTAGGTTATGAGCTCTTTATACGCGCAAGTACAGGTAGATGAATGTCTTTTACAGCTCTGAAAATTACTAAACAACTGTGCATAGTTACATCCAGTGGTATAAAAATACTTTTTTTTTACCATTTAACTGTTTTCTGTAAAGAGGGATAGCTGATCCGTATCACCCATATTTGACCCGCCATTTCCCCAAACAATGGAGCAGCTAACATGCCAGCTGTAGACCAGTACACGTCACTGCTACGTATGTCCTAAAGATCTCCTTCATAATCGTACAACAAATCTTCCAGATTTTCTACAGTAATATCAGAAGCCTGTACACATCATACCCAAGCTAATTTATTTGCTACATTACCGCGATAAGCCATGGTTAACATTGAAATTTAACAATTTCAAATGTGCCATACATTTAGCTCTTGATAGCTACAAGAAATCACTCTGAACACAGAGAGAGTATAAATAACTGAAATACAGAGCGAAAACTGCTGCATAAGGCTACTAGAAACCTTGGTTGAGAAACACTGTAATAACAGATGCTGACAGAGTTTTCATTCCAGTGTGTGAGTGTGTGACGCAACATATTCTCGTCATATTATCGCTTGGCATAGCATAAATAAACTAAACTTGAACCTGAGAAGTCGCTTGCGTAGCTATACATACATACTATGGCTCGTATACACACAAGACAAAATGATTCACATATTAGGCGCCTTCGGCACAAAGAATGGCTTTTGCTACAGTGAAACAAAGTAGTGAAATTTCAACAATTTATTAATGTAGTCTCTACTTTATTGTTACTGTAGATTTATACTGCCTTTAATGAGTTTTAAACCAGTTTTTGTTTCGTTTAAATAACTTAATAAATACGGAAGATACGGAATTGTATTTATGATGCATTTTTACAGCATTTAACAATTTAAATGTCCTGTTCTGTTTATTGGGTATCCGTTTCCGGCCCCTGAAGGGTTTAAATGGCCATCGGCGAAGCGGTTAAATAGACAGAATAAAAGAATAATCTGTCACTATCACTGTATACTACAATATCAACTATTCCCTGTGTTAATGCAAAGAATTGACAATTTTCAGCAACATATGGGCCACCACAGGCTGCTCCAACACACTCCCCTGCCACCACGGCATATCCAGTGATCTATCCATGCACAACACATCCTACCATGTATATGGCACCTCAACAATATCAGTATCAGCCAATACCGGTAAGTATTACTGGAACTGAACTCTCTTTGCAAAAGTCTTGCAGTTTGTTTTGCCTTTTTTTTAATTAAACTCTTGAATATTCAGTTGTATTTTCGTCTTTGTTCTTTAGAAACAAAGGTGTACTGTATTGGGGCTATTTTACAAGCCATGACCAAATTTATTGTATAAATAACACATTAAGTTAAATGTTGATAATATGGCAAATCCTGTTTAAGGCTGCTTCATAATAAATGAGAACAGAAACTAGAATTAGAATAACAAGGTCAAAATATATGTATTACAATGTAATTATTCATAATTAATAGGAAGTCTTATTGGGTTCTCTAAACAGGAAAAATCTTGGTTAAGTTTTAATTTTTTTGCTTTATCTCCCAGGAATGACATATTAAGAGTGGCATTTGGAAATGATTTACAATACTATTCTAGTTGCCAATCTAGAAAATGATTGACGTTAACTGTTTTAAATAAATGGATAGAGGGTTTGTACATCATAATGGTTGTCATAGCAACAATTAGAAGGATCCATTAGAGTCGAGACATTTCCATGACGTTAGATGCTAAACCCTTGTTGCTGATATTCTAATATGTGTTTAGTATGACATGCAGGCGAGCGAGTTGTATATGCATTTTCTGCTAATCCTGGAGTAAATACACAATACCTTTTAGTTAATTGACGGAAATTATTCATTTCTTCACACTAGCTATACATAGGCTAAGGTCTTTGATAGAGTCAACATGAAAAATTCAATGCCTTGGCCAGGATTTGAACCACGGATCTCCTGGTTTCCATTCAGTCGCTCTAATCCATTGAGCTAACTTATATATACGAGTCAAATGCCTGCCTTGGTAGCGTAGATGGTAGCATGTCTGCCTCATGTTCAAGAGGTCCCAAGTTTGAATTTCGGTTAGGGTGAGTTACCTGGATAAGTTTTTCCGGGGTTTTCCCTTATACTGATAGACAAATGTCAGGTAACTGTACGGTCCATGGACCCCAGACTCATTCGAGCATCATTTCACCCATTTCATTCACCATCTGATATGACTAAACGTTGTAGGAGTTGGCCATGGTAGCTCAATGGGTTAGAGCAACTGGATGGAAAAAACCAGGAGATCCATGGTTCAAATCCCGGCCATGGCATTGAATTTTTCATGTTGACTCTAACACAATACCTTGCTGCTTGTTGCTATTCTGCTAACACTGTAATAAAATGTGTTCACTTTTGAGGCTGTTTGAGCTGATGTGAAGAATTATTTCATGAAATCGCGATCCTCATCAATTTATAAGAAAATTTTCCTAATTATTTCTTATAAGATAACTGAAGTTTTATGTTACAAATTATTATATTTGTATATGTCTTCACGTTTGTTGCTGCTCTTGTTAGAACAGTAGAGATTGTGCATTGGCAAGTTCCTTTGCATCCTATTTGTGGCAATTTGCACTGTTTTACATGTGTTTGAGTTCGTTTATCTGTGCGTATGTTGTGAGCATTTGCAATTGTGTTTTTATGAATGTTTAATTATGTCTAAAAATAGTGACAGTTAGCACAGACAAACGAACGTCTGAACATGACTGGCAACCAAATAAAACTCCTGCATGTTCTATTCTTTGCATGTAGATCCATGACTTGACTATTGTCTTTAGTATATACTTATGTATAATAGTAATAATAATAAATAGCCACTGCAGTCACAGCCAAATCACCTTCGTACACATAATCCTAACACACTCTCCACATGTCAGCAGTAAGTGGCAACGTTGCCTCTCTCTCCATACAAAACATTAATCACTTTCTGAATTGGCAACCAGTGTAGTATTTTGTCTTTTAATTACCAATAAACATGATTCAGTGTACAAGGTATCTTTCCGAGTACTCCTCACTTGAGTACACTGTTGGCATCTTCCAAGCAACTTTATTATTGCATTGCACAACCATTGTTTGAAGGTTCTCTGTGCCTGTTCTTGGATATCTGGTTGTAATCCCTCATTGTTGTTGAATCTTTTACCTCACACCACATCCTTCAATTGTTGAAAAAAATATACAGTTAAACTGAGGTCTGGACCATATTCTATGGAGGGGATTCGACACGGAGGTCCATGCCCCTAAGTGCAACACCCTCGGTAGAAAGGATGAGGCTAAAGGAGACAGAGGGCAGCCATTCCAAGGAGCCACGACAGTACAGAGGACAGGGTCCCTACACTTAACCAGTTGGAAACTCCCTGGCAGGCCAGTACTACCTACAGTGGTCCAGAAATGGCCCCATCAGACAGGTTCGGAGACCTGCGACCTTCCCACTGGAGGAGGAAGTTTTACCAATAGTATATCATCCTGTCATGGAACGCTGACACTTCTACCCTGAAAGAGACTTCTAGATGAGAAATACATAAAAAATAATAGCCACAACCCAATTACACATAAACATGCAATAATAAACAGCCTTACACACAGACTAGTCAACATACCCATGGAAAAAGAAGAATATTTCAAAGAACAAAAAGCAATACTACACGTAGCAGAAGAAAATGGATACAACAAAAGTCTGGTGTTGAAGAAAATTAGAAAAGCTAAACTAAAGAAAACCATTAAGGAAACAACCACATTTACAAAAGAAAAAGAAAGCAACAGCATATTCAGTTCATTCACATATCACCCAAAAACATTTAATAAATTTAAAAGATCTTCAAGGAACAAAATATCACCTTGGCACGTACTAATAGACACTCAATTTTAAAATTGCTAAATTCAAAAACAAAAGATGAAATCTCATCAGTAACAGATCCGGAATATACCAGATAAGTTGTAAGAATTGTGAAAAATTCCTTTCTTGGAAGTGTTGAAAACAGTGTTGTTATGATAAATTAAATTAAAGGGAGTCGATTAATGACACTAAACAATACTTACAAGTGTCATTAATCAACTCCCTTTAATTTAATTATGAAAAATGCTACATAGGTCAAACTAAACAAAATCTAAAAGCCAGAATCAAAGAGCACTTTAGAAACATCAGATTGAAACAAGAAGATAAGTCAGCAGTAGCATTTCATTTTTGGAATGAAAATCATGACATTGATCCAGATCCAAAATTATTAAAAGGAGTGATAAACCAAAATAAATTGACAACATGGGAGAACATATTCATATGGAAAAATAAGGATCGCGTAATGAACTTTGAAATCCCACCAGTAGATAATTTGACAAAAAAGTTCATAGTTCCATCACCAGAAAGAGAGCAGACAACAGATGCCAGTTGGAAAGAGATTGAAAATGGAGGCGAATGCCTTTGAAACTAGTCTCTCATAAATATATGAAAAAGTAAGTGACGAGTGTCAATAAACCAACTACAAATAGTTTTCCAGATGAGAGATGTGAAATGATAATGGAGATGAAGTGGGACAAGAACTTTGGTTGATGTTATTAACCTACCCACCATTCGCTTAACCACCCAGGAAAAACCCCTAGGGAAACAGGAAAACTACCTGTTTGTCAGGTAGCTCAGCTACAGGTATCGAAACCGGACCTCCTTTTTGGAAAAGGTATGGTGACTTTGTGGGTTCGTAAAGTTAAAAGTCTAGTTTGCAGAAATTCAAAATGCTCTTTATTTCCGAAGAAAGGCAGTTTGTACACCCCTCACAGGTTCTAAAAGTGATGTATCACACACAGAGTAGTCTCTGGTTGCTTCACTACACATAAACAACCGAACAAAATCACTCGCGGTACACTTCAAAGATCCACAATTAACAGTACTCCACTTTCAACTCACTACACAAGTCCAATTACAACTGTTTCCTGCGTTGACAGCAGTGGCACTTTTATATCTCCACTCATTGTTCTAGAAATTAGTGGAACGTTCTGTAACAATCAAGAAATCGAACCTTTCAGTCATCTATCTGACTCTTTCTTTCTATTTCGGCAAGCTTTTATCCCTGCACTGCACTATCTGTCTCTTTATGCGCGCCGGCTGTGCCTGTCACAACAATGCCTCGTGACAGTATGAAGCTCTGAGATGGTTGTAAATTTTTATATGATTTGTTTTGTAATTTACGTCCTTTAACTTTTTAAGTCATATCGGACAATGAATGGAATTGGGTGAAATGATGCTCAAAAGGGCCCAGGGTCCATGGAGCTTAGAGTTACCTGACATTCGTCTTTTAGGATGAGGGAAAACTCCGGGAAAATCCTTATCCAGGTAACTCACCCTGACCAAGTTTTGAACTTGGGACCTCTTGAACGTGAGGCAGACATGCTACCATCTATGCTACGGAGGCGGGCATATGAATTTTTGTTACTGTAATTACTACCCCAGGGTTACATGACCTTTTATAAAAAATCTTCAAAGAACACAACATAACTTTGACTTCACAGAACAAATTCAGTGTGCAACACCTTTTGAAATCATTTACGTTGGCAAAACAAAAAGAAATTTGAATGTTAGGCTTAAAGAGCATTTTAGGAACATCAAGAACAAAGAAATAGACAAATTGGCAGTAACATACCATTTTTGGAATGAAAATCACAATATAGAACAAGAAATCCATTAAAAAGCGCTCAGTTTCCAACAGCATTAACCACATGGGAAAAGATATTCATAAAGAAATATTAAGAAAAACTCTTCAATTTCCACACCACCTTTGAAGAGAAACTGAACTTCAAGTTCATCCAGATTTCAACAGAGTCGCTTCTATCACCTCCAAGGAGTTCACCAATACAAAATTCAACAGTCAACATTAACGGAGGATATTAGGAAGGTTGTAAACACTAGCAATATATGGACCATGGAGTACTAGTTCGATTCAGAATTATATCTGCACAAAGACTTTGAGGTGTCAAGTGAGAGAAAGGATGCCAAAGCAGTGCAGGGTAAGCAATGCCATGTGTCCAAACAAAGGTTCTGCATAAGCTGGTTGCTTTTAACTATACATAACAAGTTTGTTTTCTGGGAAAGTCATGTTGTGGCTCTTAAAGTAGCTCCTTTACAGTACATCTTATGACTAGAGTCTGGTGAAATCTCTTCATGTGTATAAAGCCCTGATTTCTCATGGGCTCAAGTTCTGATCCAAAGCTTATATTAACACTTAAGCTTAAGAGAAAAAACTATTCTAAAATGCAATTTTAAGATTAATATAATGTGTATAACATTGAAAGTGTACATTAGATTTGAAAAATTCACAATCTTCATGTTAACTACAGATCCTTGGTTTTCCATAAAGCATGAAAAGCCGAAGATCCATGTATTGATTTCTGGTTGGTACAACCTTGGTCTAAATTTGGCCAAGTTGGGAAAATACATACAATTTAATAATGGTTATGTTGACACTACTTCACTTTTGAAAAATTAGAACATGTTTTGGGAATATTTTAGTTAATTGATGGAAATTAATCATTTCTTCACACTAGCCATATATCGGCTAAGGTTTTGGATAGATAGAGCCAACTTGAAAAATTCAATGCTACGGCCTGGATTTGAACCACTCTTAACTGGAGATCCGTGGTTCAAATTCGGGCCGTGGCAGCATTGAATTTTTCAAGTTGGTTCTACCTATCTAAAACCTAGTCAATATACGGCTAGTGTGAAGAAATGATTAATTTCCATCAATTAACTTAAATAATAAGAGTTAAAATGATGAAGCCTGGGACTTAAGTACTTACGATAGTAAGTCGCCACAAACGGTGTATCTCGAATACAAGATCCCCTAGTGGTTTACCAGGGCATTGAATTTTTCAAGTTGACTCTATGTTTTGGGAATGTTTGTTTTGATCATCAGCTAACAACAGACTACTTTAAGTAGTATTGCCTCATGCTGTCCTAATGGCGGAAGACTCTGGAGAACTTGTTAAGTTTGTCCAATGGCCAGAGGCCGAAATTCATAATTGAAATGCATTTACTTAAGATAGTTGGTACTAGTAACACTAATATCACTTTTTTATTCTCTGTTAGCATCTTTTGGTAACGTGTTCTCATCTTCAGAATGCATCCAACTGATCCGTGGTGTTGTTTCTGTTGTGGTGGTTGTCTATAATGGCAGCATCATGTGGCGGTGAAATGCACTTCTAGAGGGTACTTGGTGGCAGTAAATCAAAATTCAGTAACTGTTGTTTGTGTTTGAAAATGAAGAACATTTCCCATGTGTCCAATTCTGCTGCATGACTGGTTGGTTGATCAGCATAATGTTCAGTTTGATGTTATGGCTGGTTGTCCAGAAATAGTCTGAAACTGCAGATTTGTGCATTTTTTTATAGTTTAAGCATCTCATGTGATCTTGTAGTCTGGTATCCAGATTTCTTTGTTTTCCTATATATACTTTATCATAATCCGAGCAGTTGATTTTGTAAATTCCAGGTGTTCCAGGTGTCTTGTTTTATAGGGTCTTTTAATCTATTACAAAGTAATTTCTTGCTAAATATGTTCTTTGGGGCTAGGCTTTTGTTGTGCTTCATGAAAATCCTATATCTGTAAAATGATTTTAGTTGATATTTCTTGTTGGATGAGATTTATCTTTGATATACATATAGAACAAAAGAACCTATACCACAAGACAAGAAAGCTGGAATTTACAAAATCAATTGCTCTGATTATGATTAAAATTATATAAGAAAAATAAAAGGAAATTTGGAAACCAGGCTAAAGGAATATATGAGATGCTTAAATACAAACAACTGGATAAATCTGCAGTTACATACCATTTCTGGACGACCAAACATTACTCTAATCAACGAACCAGTCATGCAGCAGAATTGGACATGTGGGTAAAGATCTTCATTTTGAAATATAAATGACAGTTAATTAATTTTGATTCGCTGCCAGCAAGTATCCTCTGGAAGTACATTTCACCACCACATGATGCCGCCATTGTAGATAACCATCACAACGTAAACAACAACACAGGTCAGTAGGACACATTCTGAAGATAGTATAATACATGTTCCTGAAATATGTTAACGCTTTAAAGCATGGTGGTTTCAGGTGGCAACATTAGGCTTGAGTAATGTTTTAGTGCGGTTCTTTTGTTATAATATTGTACTGGCCTTTGTCAATTATACACACAAAATTTTAAGACCTTTGGATTGTAAACATTATATTATTTTTACAGTTACATTGTAGTAGCATTTTTTTTTTTAGTATAAAAAGGCAAAATCTAAACTGCAGTCAAATGATACCCGTCAACATCCAAGCATTCCATCACACCGATTATTTTACTTGGGCCCTCCCCGTCCTTTACCACAGGAACATTTGACTGCAGTTGCCGAGATTCGAACCCGTGACGTTTAGCTTTGAATGGATGTACAGTCCAAACGTATCGCTTTAAAGATCCTGGCTATTTGAATCGATTATGTTGAGGCATCGCAGAAAGTGATATGAGAACCGGTTTGGCAAGTACAGCAAGACTGGCATAAGTAGCAAAATAATTCTTGCAGCAAAGAGTTAAGAGATTTTAAAGTGATGTTAGTGTTACTAGTACTGACTCATCTTAATTAAATACATCTTATCACATCACTGTTTCTAGCTCCTTCCACATATAAATCGTAATTAAAATCTTATTTTTGGTAAATGGAGGTTTTCCCGTATTGAGAGTTACATTGGATGTCTTTTTGTCCTGTGGAGGTCAACTTCTTGAATAACAGCAGAGTGTTGTTCCTGAAGTTGCTGCCATATTTGATTTTTTTTCATCAATATTTTATGCATTGTAGGTCTTTCTGTCTGGTCTATGTATATTTGATAACATCCTGTGCAATTTATCTCATAAATACCAGATCTGTCAGTGCAGAGGATACTCTTTTAAAGATGTGCTCCATTAGAACAACCATCATACTATTCAGGAAATTAACCCTTCAGGACAGCAAGATACCCAACTGAACACTTAGAATGGGAAAACACACCTCGAGATTTGAATTATGAACTTTGATCTCCTGCCATCGGACAAGCTTAGCAAGTTCATTTCATCACCACCAGAGACCTCCGGAGCATGAGACAGTACTGCATCTAGTTGGTTGTTAGCTGAGTAAAGGAGCAAATGTTTCTGAAACATGTTCTAATTTTTCAAAAGTGAGATGTGTGTATATGCACCTGATGGTTTGATTAATGTGATAACCTCACTGTTAAAAAAAAGAAGAAAAAAAACCTTCCAATTAATAATGATAACAAGTATAAATTTGTTCTACATATTTGTTAGTGTTTCGATACCCTAAGTATTTAAAAAAGGGGTATTTTGTGAAAATGACAGTTATCTTTGATTTGTGTTAATGCGGCTTGGCCAGTCAAATGCTGGCTTCATCGCAGACGGAATGACCCAGTACCAGATTTCGTCACCCATGCCTTACCTTGTACCTGTTCTGGATAGAATGTACTGAAGCCTGGGTAATAGGTACAGTACAGAAGGTGGGGCATAGTGTGCCTGTTTTGCATGCCTTGTGTTCATTATGTTTGGTTTTTTTTTTGGCACTAATAGGCTCTACTTGAATGTTTTTATTACTGGTTTATTTTCCTGGAGCTAAATGAAGTAGTCATTCCACCTTATGCATTAGGCTAGAAGATAAGATATATTCATTCTTACATGTTGCACAAATCTCTGAAAATCATATAGGTAGAACAAGGATTGTACGATATGTATAAGGTGCATTAAAAAAACTAGTCGGAGACAAGTCCCGGGGCTATGATGTGAGCCAGTTCCGCATGTACAGCTGGACGTCGTCATCTGAGATGAATCGTTTGCCCCTCAGAGCCTTTTTAAGGGGACAAAAACTGGCGTAATTACAGGGAGAACGGTCTAGACTGTATGGAGGGTGGCCGAGAATCCATTTGAATTTCTGCAGGAGTGCTGCAGCTGTGTTGGCTGTATGAGGCTTTGCATTGTCATGGAGCAGAATGACCCCATGGGTGAGATTGCCTGATCGTTTTGATTTGATCGCTTGGCGAAGGTTGGTCAAGGATTGTGAATAATGCTAGGCATTTACTGTTGTTCCATATTGCAGGAAGTGTATCAGAAGGGGACCCGTCTTAGTTAAAGAAGAATATCAGCATAACCTTTCCTGCATTTGTGTGGATGGCCTTGGTTTTTTTTTTGGTGGTAGTGACCCTGGATGTTTCCACTGGAGACTTTGTTGTTTTGATTCTGGTTGAAAGTGATCACCCTATGGCTCATCTCTAGCCACCACTCGTGCCAGGAACTCATTCCCTTTCCTAGCATTGTGCTGCAGATGACCAAGACAGTGGGCCATTCACATGTTTCCTGGTGTGGTTGAAGACTATGGGGTGCCCACTGGGCACATACTTTGCGCAAGAACAGTTGTTCCTTCATGATGGTGTGAACACTTCCGACGCTCAATCCGACCTAGGCAGCTATGGCTTTCACTTTCACTTGGCAGTCCTGAGTAATGAGTGCATCAACCAGCAGGACAATGTCATCAGTAATGCAGTGTGGTGCTCCAGACCATGCATTCATTCGCTAACGACACCTGTCCTCCCCTGAAGCGTTTGTGCCACACCTTCACCCTTACAAGGGACGTGCAGTATTTGCCGTACACTTGTGACATTCGTCAATGAATGTCCGTTCCCCCTACTCCTTCTGCTGTCAGAAAACGAACACCTCTTTGCTCTTCTTTTGATGCCTCCATTTCACTGTTTGCAGTGCGACTGGCAGCATTGGACGATTGATGCATGCTGCTGCTAGCTTTGTATAATCATATGATGCATGCGTGTGCTCTAGCGACGGGCTGTGAACTTCCACGCTGTTTCTGGAACAACACTTCATTACACATGCCATGATATTACCATCCTGTCACCGGTTTGCGCATACCAGATTCCAGCTTGTTTCTTTTTGAACGCCCTTTAAAGTAAAGAAATCAGTTCTAGCTCTGAACACTTTATTGGAAAATAAAAAAAAATAAAGAGATATCACTCAAGTGCAATGTTACAGCTTTCAGTATAGTGCCCTCCCCTGTCACTGCATGTTCCATGCACATTTTTTCCCGTTGGAAGCAATGCTGCAGGTCATTTGGTGTTAAAATTGTGTTGGGTTTGCTTTCACATCCAGAATTCAGACCTGCTTGCTTTTAGCACAGACTTGACTTTTGCTAAGAAAAAAAATTCACATGGTGCAAAGTTCAGTTAATATAGTCTTCTAACACTGGAAAGGTTTTCACTAATTAACTTCAGAGATAGCTGATTGTAGATTGGAGCAATGTCTTGGTGGAGAATCCATGAGGCACACTCTTCCTCAAGTCTGGACTCCTTCATTCATCTTAAAAGCATTTTTATAAACACATTGGATGACAGTCTGACCTGCAAGCACTCAGTCACAATGTCTTGAATAATGATAGTTGCTTTGAATTTTAATTTACTCTTGACTTTTTTAAAATTGATATGCTCCGTTGTCATACACAATAAATGAAATGATGCTCAAATGAGTCCAGGGTCCATGGATCTTTAAGTTCCCCGATGTTCATCTTTCAAGATAAGGGAAAACGCTGAGGGGGGACCTTATCCAGATAGCTCACCCTGACCAAGATTCAAACTCAGGACCTTTTCAGGGTGATTAAACATGCTCTCAGCTACGCTACAGGCGGGTGGCTTCTTCCTGGTTCTTCCAATGCATGAAGTGTCATTTAATCTCTGGATCTTTTTAAAAAATCCAAGTGTTATCACATATAATGTTTTTTAAGTAATCAGGATTGTTGAAAAAAATGTCAAAACAGCAGTTCACTCAATGTTGCTTTTGCTTGGAAGTTTTGGCATCATTTTAACATACACCATTTTCATTCCAGACTATCGTGCAAAGTCAACACTTCGCTTATGTATAGCAAGTTCAGCAATTGGTTTGAATGCTCATTTGGTGTTTTCTCCTACTTTTATTTGTGGTTTTCTCCAAATTTTCTTAAGTTTTCGTACTGGACATCCTGATTTTGGATCTCCAAATCTTCCCTACCCACCTTAAATATCTTGCACCACTTGAAAATTTGTATAATAGGCAATGATTGCCATAAACTACTGTCAGCATTTTGTAAGTTTCTGTGGTAGATTCATTTTTTTCTGTGGAATTTGACTTTGGTACACTGTTTTACTTTAGCACTCAGCCTTACTCTGACAGTTCTGCTTCTAACACTGGTCAGGGCCAGCTACACAACTAGAAACTTAGTATGATGGTAGAAGGGTGTCTAACAGTGAATGCTATGTATTCTTGTTCATCCTCAGAGTTATGGGAAATGAGTTGAAAAATTAGGTCTGCTTCCTTTATTATCATATCTCATCTGACCAAGTGTATCAAGTTCCTTTCAACAACTCTGATCTGAAGATCAATGAAATGTGTGGAATTAAACAAGAGTCCATTGAGATGAGAGTTAACATATACGAGGGTAAATAACCGAACTAATTTTTTAATTAACACATAATGGCTTTATTTCACTAACATTTACCTACACACTTTCAAAGTATTCCCCCTCTGATGAAATACAATTATTCCAACGACTTATCCATTGTTCGAAACACTCATTGAACCCATTTTTGGACAGTCTGTTCAGGATACCCATGACATTATTCAACTCCTTATCACTTTGAAAATGGTGACCACAAAGCTCCTGTTTCACTTTAGGGAAGAGGTGAAAATCACATGGTGCGAGATCCGGAGAATAAGGTGGATGAGGCATGATCTCAATGCCCATTTCTGCAATGACATCTTGATGAGCAGGGACATTATCTTGATGCAAGATCCATCCTCTCCTTGCGAAATCTGGTCGCTTTTTGGTGATTTTTTCTTCAGTGGTCCCTTCAGTACGTCACAATAGTAAGCAGCAGTTACTGTGCGTTGATTAGTTACAACATGATCATACAGAATGCCCTGTTTGTCAATGAATATGAGGTGTATGACCTTTCCTGCACTTTTCTGAACTTTTGCTTTCTTAGGCCTAGGGCTCGAAGAATGTTTCCACTGCGAACTCTCCTGTTTTGTTAACGAGTCGTAGTGGTGGAACCAACTCTCGTCACAAGTGATGACCCTATTCAGAAAGTCTGGCTCCCGTCGTAACCTTCAAAGCCATTCTTAACACGTCATGACACGGTGAGCCTTCTGTTCGTCCTTCAGCATGTGCGGTATCCATTTTGCTGCAACTTTTCGATAGCCAAGATCATTGTGAATTATTTCGTCTACAGTTCCAACAGACAAATGCATTATGTCCACAACTTTCAAAATTGTTATGCGACGATCTTCTCGCATAATTGCGTCAATTTGTTAATGTTGACTTCCGTTTTTGCTGCTACGGGTCTTCCAGGGCGCGGAGAATCTTGAAGGTCTTCATTACCCCCTTTGAAATGTTTATTCCACTCAAAGACTTGTGCTTTGCCTAAAGCTTGGTCCTTATATGCTTGCTGCACCATTTAAAAGGTTTCTGTAGGAGTTTTGTCTAGGAGTTTTTATTGATGTGCATTGCTGCAATTTCAGTTCCATGGTGGGTGCAGTAAACATGACCTCACGTATCGGGCTCTAATTCCCAACTTATTGACTCTGCATGACTGGCACTCACAGCACTGCTAGAGGAAGGATTCACCTTTTCGCCACTAGCAGCCATGGTGCTTCAGGGCGGTTTATTTAAATACAATTAAATTATCACAAAAGTGAATGTGTCATTATCTTCTCGATTCACTTTTGTGATAATTTGTGCTTCACTGTCCCTACGCTTCTTTCAAGTTTATACTTTGAGGGACAATTAAATTAGTTTGGTTATTTATTGAAGGACCCTCATACTGTCATAAGAGGACAAAGGAAAACCGTAGAGAAACATCCAGGTGCTTCACCCCATGAAGTTGAGCAGTTACGAAGGCATGAAGTACTTTCTCTTTGGTGTTTTAATTCAAAGCTCTCATTTTTTATAAATATTCATGAACCTGGTGAATCATATTGAATGTTGAACGAATGAAGTGGTGAAATCATATATGCCTGTGGTCCAATGGAGATGGATAAGTGGACTATTGTTTTTTGTTTTCTCAAAAATCACTAAATGATTTTGATTAAGATATGTTTTAAGATATTTGCATGAGCAATGAAATGCACTTATTTAGCTTTTTGCAAATAGCTTGTGAATTTTGTATAACTTACAAGGAGTGTCTGTGCGTGCATGCGTGCGAGAGAGAGAGATAGCACATTCAGTAGTAGTATATTATAGTAGCATCCAATATTTATGGAACATTATTGAGAAATTTTTAATTATATTTTTAAAGCATTAGCAAAAATTGATTTAAAATAATTTTTCATTATGCATGTAATTAACTGTATATGGCCCGTCTGTTATGATCGCTTTAAAATGGTTAAAATAAATATGTTTATATGAATATTGCAACATACAACACCTAGAAGGTCACATGAATATAATTAAAAAGGTAAAATTCTGTGTAGTTTTGAGATTATTGCTAATGTTTATTAGTATATGAAGGAAGATGCTAAACGTAAGGTTAGATTTTCTGCCAAGAATTACAAAGGGCTGCGCTGTTGCTGAGCTGTTAGACCGCTTGACTCTCACCATGGCAGCCTGGGTTCTATTCCAGGTGACCCCTTGTAAGATTTATGATGGACAAGTGCTGCTGGGGCTGTGTTTCTCTAGTTCCCGTAGGGGAGAGGATCCGTCCCCTTCAGGCCACGCCGTGGCTCAGTGGTTAGACCGCTTGGCTCTCACCAAGGCGGCCCGGGTTCAATCCCAGGTGACCGCAAAGTGAGATTTGTGGTGGACAACACGGCATTGGGGTGGGTTTTCTCCGGGGTCTCCGGTTTCCCCCGCCATCTCATTCCACCGGTGCTCCATCTTCATCTCATGTATCATCAGTGTCATCGCCTGTGGTGCCGTATGTAGTAAAAGCGGGCGTTAAACACTACACATTTCATTTCCGTCCCCTTCAGCTGCCGTGGTGCGGGCGCTGCGGACCCCTAGCACTTGTGGTACTTCTGACGTTACTAGAGGAACCTCGGGCCGAGCCCCTCCCTGAATGGGGGGGGGGGGGGGGCAGTGGTTCCCGATACCTGTGGGAGATCGCGTACGTCTCCGGACGGGGTTGAGGGAAGCCATATATTCCTGCGTACTAGCCTGCATAGCTAGTAGAAGGTGTGCTAGATAACCAGGCAACCCTACCGAGGTTAATCGGTAGCCTTCCCCTTTGGGGTTGGTGCGCGTAAGTGGTGTATCCATTTCCATCCCGTCTTGAGTCCACAGGACCAGATGGGGGGGCTTGTTAGTCTCTAGGTCTTGCCCTATGGAAAGCTCCCTGGATGCGCCGGTGCCCTTTTGGAACAGCTCGGTAACTCCCTGGTCATTAGAGGTGGGGGGGGTCAGTCTTCACTCTGTGTTGTCCTGGTAGATACCCTCGAGCTTATATATGTTTCTCTAGTATCTCAGATTTCTCCCACCATTCCACCAATTTCTCCATTATCATCTTTTCTTTCATCCACTTCACTTTCATTCCAGGCATCAGGCTCATCATCCATCCTGTATTTCTCTATCTGATCCAGAGTTGCAGTTCCTCAACCCGACACCTAATTGCATATGTGGTAGAGGACCAAGAATCCCTAACGCCACTGTAGTAGGGGAAGTATTTCAAAGAATTAACCATAGTTTCATGAGTGATCAGCATCAGGCTGATCATCCATCCTGTATTTCTCTATCTGATCCAGAGTTGCAGTTCCTCAACCCGACACCTAATTGCATATGTGGTAGAGGACCAAGAATCCCTAACGCCACTGTAGTAGGGGAAGTATTTCAAAGAATTAACCATAGTTTCATGAGTGATCAGCCATGTCAAAGAAATTCAAAAGGCACAAGAAAATAGTTGCAGCCATCACAACTTGGACAGTTTAATGTAACAGAATTGTGCAGAAGAATAAAAAATTTGATTAAGGGACTTTTTTTTTGCACTCCAAGAAAGAAGCATGTTTCAAAAAGACTATCTTTGATAAGTGTGTGGTTTTTTTTTTTTTGTAATTTTACATCCTCCAATGTTAAGTCATATCGGACAGTGAATGAAGTGAGTGAAATGATGCTCAAATGTGTCCAGGGTCCATTGAGCTTAGAGCTACCCGACATTCGTCTTTAAGGACAAGGGAAAACCCTGGAAAATATCTTATCCAGGTAACTCACTCTGACTGAGATTCGAACTCAGAACCTCTTGAACGTGAGGCAGTGTGTGATTTGATGCGCTATATACAACAAAAAAAAGGGGGGGGGGTCTTGAAAAGAAAAGGCTGCTTACAATAAAAAGAATACCAAAGAAGTTAAAACAAACTATTCATTTTCAAGGTAAATCTACAAGCCTTTCAACTGTAATTAAAAAATTGGGTTTAAATGGAAAAAACAAGCAAAAGTAAAGAGACTTTTTTTTTTTAATTTATGTCCTCCAACATTGTCATATCGGACGATGAATGGAATGGGTGAAATGATGCTCAAATGTGTCCGGGGTCCATAGAGCTTAGAGTTACCCAACATTCGTCTTTCTGGATAAGGGAAGACCCCGGAAAAACCTTATCCAGGTAACTCACCCTGACCGAGATTCGAACTCAGGACCTCTTGAACGTGAGGCAGACACGCTGCCACCATGCTACCAAGGCAGGCTAAAGAGATTGGGGATAGATTAAATGGAATGGGTGAAGACTTAAATAAGAAATCAAAGGAAGTAAATCAAGTTTCCAACTCAGGAAATACTCAGACATTACATCAAGCGAAATTCAAGGCAAAATTGAGGAAGGGACAGACACACAGCAGGAGAGTATAGGTGAGATTCAACAGGAGATAGATTTTTGAAAGTAAAATTATCTATTAGTGTGTGAGAGAGATCATGTAAGAGAAGCACTGTATGTGTGTATGTGCACATACATCTAATGCTCAGAATTTGATATAATCATTCTACTTCTTGCTTCCAATAATTTAGAGTTTCCTAATTTTTAAGAGTTCCACATACTATATGCGTGCGATAGGAAGAGCGATCGGTCCCAAGTCCTCATCCGGTAAGTTTCGTTTAACTTCGTAAACATAGATGACAAGTTTGAAATTTAAAATGCGCTATACACTGACATCTAGTGGCTAATATGCTAAGCTTTATAATGTGTGCCATAATTCGTTTTGATCAATTTTGAGGTTAATTAGCTAACCAGTTTACAACAATCGTATGTTAGAATTAGAATTTTAGTTCGTCCTTGGCAACATATACATGCTATGAGACACGTCAAAATGTATAAATACAGTATATACATAAAGTCAAATTGATTACATACAATATACACAGTAAGCAGCTTTTCTATGGTTTCATGTAGTATTTGCATAGACTAATTTACTACAAGAAATGTCATAATATAAATATTACAGATTTGTGAATGTACTATGCTCCCAGTGCTCATTTACATGGTTATAGTTCTAAAAATTCATTAACCGTATAAAAACAGTGTGCATGCAAAAATTTCTTAACCTTATTCTTAAAGTGTTTAATTATGCAGCTTGTGTAAATGAATTTGGAAGTTTATTATATAACATTATCACTTTGTAGTTAAAGCTTCCTTCATAAAGGCTCGTTTGGTGCGCTTGAATTGCCCGTTTATCCTTGTTACGAGTGTGGTACATCAGCATTTACTTGAAAATGATTTATATTTGTGTGAACATTTGTGGATGTTACAGCTCTCGAAAGGGGACACATTCGTCTACCTCTGTATAACTGTGATCTGAATGCAATTGAGCTGGCGTGGGCAAAACTATGGAATGTTTTCAGAGGATGCAACGATACTTGCGATATCTTCGCTTATCTTACATGCTATTTTGCTGAACTGTGTTTTTCAAGGTTGACCACACTGCAGAAACAAAAGAGCGTTAGCTCTCGCTTCTTCCCCTCTGCCCACACCACACCGTAAATCCAGCGCTGAACTTATCTTGCGCATACTGTACTGTTAGGTGATCAGTGTTCATTAAGTCACTTTAACCTTTTAAAAGCACTATGAATAACTCGTTAATCCAATCTGGAACCAATGTCCTCTCTGACTTGTGATTAATATGAACAATTACAGCAGATGATTTTGTAGGTAGATCTGGAATTGCTTTATATTTATTTTGGAGATCCTTCCAGTCAAGTTTTTCAGGGGAAGTTAGATATTTTTCATAATTCGTTGTGAAAATGTTATCTTTGAACTGTATCATAGGGGATATATTGTTTCATTGTTTGAGCAGTTTTGGAAACCTTGGCTAACATCTCTGTGCATTCCCAGAAATTCCACAGTGGAGTGGAATTTATTGGAAACTATATATTTATTTACATTTTGAAGATGCTTATAATCATATTATGAATTTCATTTATTTTTTCCATTGTAGGGCAATCAATAGCCTGAGTAGCTGATTTGGAATATCGGAAAACTATGCTGAAAAGCTTACGTCCAGACGAGTAGTTTTTTAATCAAGTATAAATTGTATCAATTTCTCCATCAAAGCTTGTGAAATAATTTCCACCTTGGAGCAGGAGAAGGAAGGTATCTGTAAATTTTTCTTCTTGATTGTAAAAAATCTGTTATTATTTTAGTTAACTGATGGAAATTAATCATTTCTTCACACTAGCTGTATATAGGCTAAGGTTTTTGATAGTCAACATGAAAAGTTCAATGCCATGGCTGGGATTTGAACCATGGATCTCCTGGTTTCCATCCAATCGTTCTTGCCCACCAAGCTACCATGACCAACTTGCCATCATGACATTAAATTCTCCATTTGACTCGTATATTTCCTCGGTAAACCTTTAGGGGCTCTTGCATTTGAGATACACCATTTGTGGCGACTTACTATCGTAAGTGCTTGAGTCCCAGGCTTCATCATTTAACTCTTATTATTTCAGTTGATTGATGGAAATTAATCATTTCTTCACACTGTATACTAGCCGTATATAGGCTAAGGTTTTTGATAGAGTCAATATGAAAAATTCAATGCCACGGCCGGGATTTGAACCACGGATATCCTGAGCTCCGTCCAGTCACATTGAGCTACCATGGTCAACTTGCCATTATGACATTAAATTCGCCATTTGACTCTTATAAAAATACTCGTATTCTCATATGGAAAATTTAATGTCATGACGGCAAGTTGGCCATGGTAGCTTGGTAGCCATCTGTGTTGATGGGAGTCCATTCATCATCTGCATATATTAAATTTATGGTTTCAAGCATATGCTTTACCTTCCACACTTTTAAATGCTACTTTCAAACATTTCACTATCATTTATTATGAATGTACTATAATACTTAGTAACACACTTCACTGATCTGTGTAGGAAATTGTCTAAACCCTCTGGGACTGGTTTTGTGATGTTTCCGTCACATCCTCAGCCAGCAGACTGAATAGCCTTTTGGTTAGCTCCAGAAGTTGATGGATAGTCCTATCTTGGGTTGCTTCTCTGTCAGTAGCTCCAGGTTTTTACATATTTCACTATTACTTCATTCCTCTGGATCCCCTCCCCCTTGTTATAGCAACAATGGAATGTGTAATGAAAGTATTTTGTAAATGTTTATCTTTCTTAATACAAACTGGATAGAATTATAAGGTTTTGTCAAAATAGATTGTAGAATTTATGTAAAACTAAAGGATTGCTGGGTAGGAGAAGGTCATAAGACTGTAATGCGTCAGTATTTTTTGTCTCCCTATGTTCCTTTGATTATGCCCTAATAATCAACATTTGTGAAATGGTTACTTATGTTTATGTGCATGTGCATGACAGTTTCATTGAGATGTTAATGATGTATTTGTGTAATCTGTTTAGTTCCTTATGTTGGCACTAAATTTTTCTGAAAGATTTCCTGTTATATATTTATATTTTTCCTTATTGAAGTTTAAGGGTGTCATTTTGTGAGCTCATGGTTAGCATGCACCTATAGTGTGAACATTTACTCCTTTGTCAGCTGTATGCAGGATGTTGCCAAATACTTCCTGGCAGATATCTCGGAAATAAAAGCATAAATTGAAAAATTATTTTTAGGGAAGGTGCTCATTGCAATAGATGATTTAGGTAATTCAAAAATAAAGGCAATATAATTTTCTATGTAAACTTGAGTTAACTTTATTAAGTGTTTCAATGTATTATTTTTGGCACAATTGATAACATGGAAAATAAGATTAACTCATAATTGTCAGCCGTTAGACCAACTGCTGTTTATCAATGTTAAAATTGCAGTTACTTCCCTTGACATGAGTTGGTTAAACAAAAAATTATTTTATGTTTCCATCAATTATAAAAGCCAAGTTTTTAATAATAATTAATAATAATTAATAATAAAAATAATTTACTACGACCACCACTTGGGAAGAACATATTCATATGGAAAAATAAGGACCAAGTAATGAACTTTGAAATTCCACCAGTAGATAATTTGGCAAAGAAGTTCAGGAGAAACTTTCTTTTGTGCGATGCGAGAGTATTTTCTAAGTCCAAAGGTGCATGTATACGCATGCGCAAGCAGATGACCAAGCCAGTTCTCGCATTGCAGCCAACATGAGAAAGATATGTAAAACTTGTATCCAACATCTGCAAAAATGCCCCAGACATGTGACACAGTCCGTGTACAAAGGAATATGGTTTGAGTAGGTTAAGTTATCGCCCGGTCAAATTTTGTTACTCATGCACTTCTTTGCACATAAACACTCCTACGCCACGACAATAATGGAGTCCTCCGTAGGAAATGTATGAGCTCACGGACTGTATTGGACTGGTTTGGCTATTGCTGCGAAGTGTGCATGATGTCAAATGACACCAAGTATACTGCAAGGGGGGAAATTGGCAGTCATGGCCACGTCATTCAAATCGACGAATGCAAAATAGGACGATGCAAGTTTCATTGTGGGCGCGTCGTAGAGGACAACTGGATCTTGGGTATGATTGAAGTGGAAACGAATGAGATGCAGATGATGATATGCCCCAACAACAAGAGGGATGCAAATACGCTCTACAGTTTAATTGCAGCACCCACGATGAAACTTGCGTTGTCCTATTTTGTATTTGTCGATTTGAATGACGTGGCCGGGACTGCCAATTTTCCCCCTTGCAGTATACTTGGTGTCATTTGACATCATGCACACTTCGCGGCAGTGACCGAACCAGTCCGATGCAGTCCGTGTTCTTATACATGTATTTCCTACAGAGCACTCCATTATCGTCGTGTCGTAGGAATGTTTATGTGCAAAGCAATGCATGAGAAACAAAATTTGACTGGGAGATAGTCTGCTAGATAGTGTAATTTAGGAAAAAGTAAGACTGTTGGCAGCATTGCATTCAGTGGAGAAACAAGTATAGTTTGGCTGCACTGAAGTCTTCAATATGGCTACATTACGCAGTAAATAAACAGACAGTAACGTTAAAAGAATACTTTTTCTGTAATATTTTTCATAATAGTGGTTCATATAATTTGTATGTCAGGCCACTAACCCACCTTTTAATATAATGCAAGAAAAAAATTTACCCATATTACATTCTGTTACTAGACTCTGGAATGCCTACATTCAGTTCCTCAAAACTGTCTCGATTTGCAGTAGCAAAACGAAAACCAAATCCTAAACTTCCTGAAAATACATTTGCACCTCCATTATCATTTAAAACTCCAGAATCAGAATTTTATAAAAACCAAAATGGATTACTGTGTCATTTAGGTGTATTTACTGCCTCTTATGTTAATGAAAGCTTATTGTCAATCACTATTGTCCAAAATGCACACTTGTCTGCCTACTGTAGGAATATATTTAATAAATCTATTCTATTTTTACCTTTTTTGAAGTGATCATGAGTTTGATTACTTATTTTATCACTTGATTAAATTTTTTCTATCATATTTTCATCAATTTGGTACCCTAATTAATCTTGATACAGGTTCTTTTCACATCAATTACACACTGGAAAAGGTTGCTGCATGCATTGGTTGCTAGTTTGATGCAGCTTATTCTGATGTAAATTTTGAAGCACTGTGGCCTATACTCAGGGTAGAGCAAAGAGTTCCATCAAAGGGTGTGCGTGGATATGTATGGGAGTAAGTATGGTTCTAATGACACTGGAATGCAAGTTTCAAACTGGTTTAATGACTGCTTCTTTATATCATCACATCAAATTCGAAGTTGACAAACAAGGGTTACCAATATATCACTTCAGAGTTAGCATATGTCAAATGCATATTACGCGATAACACTTAGTTCGTTATTTACGTAGGAACCGATAGATACCCTTTCTCTTCTGCTGGTCGTCTGCCTTTGCGGAAGACCCAACCAGATGACCGTCTTAATGGGCCGCCAGCCCAGTTCTGTCCCTCACTTCAGCTGCGTTCCACTTTCACCCCTCGAAGCCTGTCTTGATTCACACCAAAATTCCTTTTGTGACTATTTTGTCCATTGTGATTATTAGTTTCGGTAATGCCATTATTAAGGGTCCGAACAAATGCCTTTTCAAACGAAGTCAAGTGTTATCCACTGAGAATCCTCTCTTTCTCCCGTGTCTCTTGTTAAACGATCAACCAAATACAAAATAACAAATACAAAATGTTCCTTTGAAATCCATTACGATTCTTTATTCATTGCATTCCTTAATTTCGGTATCAATCTTTTCTGCAATAAAAAACTTATAAATTAATATAACATGAGGTTGTATTCACAACAAATTGTTTTTCTAATATGTTTATGTAAATGCGTGTGCAATTCTTTCTAGTTTGGATTGATAAATTTTAATCTTTATTTTGCCACTGATGTTCACAGATGATATTACAGTAGTAATAATAGTAATCAGAATATGTAAAATATTTTTATAATAATCCATTATTCAGTCAAATAAAGTCACTACAATGAATCGGTTAGTATGCATGAAGGTTTAATAGCCTCAAAACACAGTAATAAGAACTTTTTCTTAGTGAAAAAAGGGTTCTAGAAAATATTACAGTAAAACATTGCTTAACCAATATATTTAAACAAACGTGGCGTAATGGAAATTGTAAATGTAGTCATTTGTGGTCTAGGGGTAACATGCTATTCTCTCGCCTCCAAGGGTGTGGTTTCAAACCTTGCAGAGGGTGATGGAGTTTTTGGGCATAAAAATCTTCAGCATGGCATCCTTTGGAAAGGAAGTAAACCCATTGGTACCGAGTGGAATGGCTCAGGTGGTTTCGTCTGTGGCTCGCATTTGGGAGGTTCGGGTTCAGTTTCCGTGGCTGGCCTATCTGACACATGGGCTTTCTCTCGGGTTTTCCCAGGTCGCCAGGCAAATGCTGGGTAGGTTAATTACTTCACCTGAATTCCATGTTCCTCCATTTCATCTCCATTATCATTTCACATCATATCTCATCTGGTGGTCTCTTTCAGGGTAGATGTGTGGGCGGAAGTCTTGGCGCTGCATGGCAGGATGATATGTTCCTGGTAAAACACTTCCTGCTTTGGTAGGATGGTCTCTGGGCCGGCCTGGCGGGCCATTTCAGCACCATGGTGGATGGGATGCCGGCTGTACTGGCCTGCCTGGGAGTTTCCAACCGGTCATTTGTAGGGAGTCCTTGGATTGGCCGTCCTCTGTCTCCTCTCGTCTCATCCTTCCTCTAGGGGATGCCCCACTTGCATAGGTACAGTAGACCAAGACTGGAACTCCATGCCGAGCCCCCTCTGTAGCCTAATTCAATCAAAACTATACCCATTGTTCCAATGTGTAAGGACTATGATACAATGAAGCACAAATTAATATAATTTTGAGTCGAACTAATACTCATTGCTCCACTTATTGCTAGTATTTACCTAGAATGCATTTTGTTAGGATCTTCCTAACATCATCAGCTGTTGTCGATGAATGGACGTTGGTTTGGTGAAGTCCTTGGAGGTGATAGGTGCGTCTCTGTCGGTATCTTGAACTTGAAGTTTGGGTTATCTTCAATGGTAATGTCAAAATTAAAAAATTTTCTTTCATGTTTCTTTATGAAGATTTTTTCCCATGTGGTTAATGCAGCTGGACCTTGGACCTATGCATAGCAAGCCCTGTCATATGGACCCTTGCGGCCTATCCAGCGCTCGGTTACAGTGATGTTCAACCAAATGCGTACTTTGTTATGCCAGTGAGATGGTGCACCATCTTGGTGAAAAATGAAGTTCTCTGGCTCATTTCCTTCCAACTCAGGGAAGAGCCATTGCTCTAGTCTATCAAGATAAGAAGTACCAGTTACAATAGGTTGACCAAAAAAGAAAGGCCCATAAACTTTTCGCCGGAATACGGCACAAAAAACATTCACTTTAGGGGAATCTCGTTGCATTTGTACCATCTTTTGAGGATTTTCTGAGCCCCAGCTACACACATTAGGAGTGTTAACATGTCCACTAAGGTGAAAGGTCAATTCATCACTGAAGACAACACGATCCATAAAATCGTCATCGTCATGAAACATGTCGTTTGCGAAGTTGGCACCTAATCCGTAGTCTGTCGGCTTTAGAGCCTGTAATAACTGTAAACGGTAAGGACGTAGCCGTGAGCTTTTCTTACAACTTTCCAAACAGTCGACACAGGAACCTGTAATTCACTACTAGCCTTCTGGACTGATTTCTTTGCGCTACGAGTGAACAACTCTCTCACTCGCTCAACAGTTTCTTCACTTATTCTTGGTCGTCCCATGCTCTTCCCTTTACAAAGGCAGTCGGTATCTTCAAACTAATGATACCATCTCAAGTGTTATCACTAGGAGGATCACAACCGAACTTAATGCGGAATGCACATTGCACAGTAACTAAATATTTGGTCTTTGCAGACTGCAAAACACGAAACACTTTCTGTTTACTAGTTGCCATCTTTGTTACTACCGCTGTCTAGCGGGTTGCGGCGGAAACATTGCACACACATGCGCACTGGTGCCAACAAACAAAACTGTTTAAATTGCTTTTTCATTTGACGTATCATTTATAAATGTAATTTTAATGTAATAAATATTATAAAGAGTTAAAATCCCTATATTCATTTATACACACCCTGTATATTGTTTGCTTTTATAAGAATCCATCGTAAATATTCTTAATGAGTAAGGACTATGATACAGTGAAGCACAAAATTAATAGTACTCCATGCTCCATTTCATTAGGAACGTCCTAGCATCCTCATCTAATTTCGACTGAATTTACTGAACTCATTGGTGGCGATTGGGGCATCTCTGTTGGTGTCCTGATGAACTTGAGGTTCAGGTTGTCTTCAAAGGTGGTGTCAAAATTCAAGAGTTTTTCATATTTCTTTATGAGTATCTTTTCCCACGTGGTTAATGCAGTTGGATCCTGAACATTTTTAATAAATGTATTTCTTGTTCTATATTGTGATTCTCATTTAAAAAATGGAACGCTATTGCCAGTTTGTCTATTCCTTTGTTCTTCACTATAATTGTTGTGGAACTAAAACTTCACCACATATCCTTTTGAGTTTCCAATTCTATTCCTTCCCGAATCACAGAGTTTGAAAATGTTGGAGCTTAACCTGTGGACATCTTGTACTTGTATATTTTTCAAGTGATAAATTATTTATTTATTTATTTATTTTTACTTTTTCTCATGGTCATGTAAAGAATATGGAACTTAACCATTACATGCATGAATTCCTTTGCTGCTTATGCTGCTTTTGCTGTAACTGATTCACTCCTTTTCATACTGTTTTCTGAGGTGTCTCAGTGCAATCGATTCGAATAGCCTTGGTCATTAAAACTATATATTATGGACTGGCCATCCATTCAGAGCCAAACATAGTGAGTTCGAATCTCGCCAACTGCAGTCAAATGGTCTGCAGTAAAGGATGGGGAGGGCCCACGTAAAATAACTGATCTGATGGCATGCATGGATGTTGACAGGGTATCATTTGACTGCATTGCTTAGATTTTGCCTTTTTGTATTAAAAAAAGAACACTGCAATGTTATTGTAAATATAATATATTTACAAAAGGCTGAAAAATGTTTGTGTAACTGATAAAGGCCAGTAGAATACTCTGATAACTATTTATAAGCTGAATACAGCCTAATGTTGCATATCTGCTACATCATGCATTTAAGGTTTAAGAGCAATCTGCTTTTTAAAATCTTACCTGTGGCTTTAACCTCTATATTCTCTTTATACTTACAACATAATGTATAATAAAATGTTATCTCTATCAACAAGAAGTAGATAGAAAAATAAGAATCAGTTACATTAGAAGAATAAGAATTTAAAAAAAGGTTTATAAAATAGTGAGTAGAGAATGTCATGTGAACATACTCCAGTTTTTCTTCCCTTGTCTTATGTAATAGTCTTGAATGTACCCCTAAATTGTTGATGTTATTTCCATTACTCAGGGCTACTTGTGACTGGAAACTGTAATAAGATAATTGGTGTTTTAAGCAGGCAGCACCTGCATCTCAGTACATCTATACATCCACGACATCTACAAGTGCCATAGCACCAGGAACTGGTCCACCTGGAGCACAGGGAACACCAATGATGGCTGCACCGACAGCAGGCACTCCCCCTGCTCTTACAGCAGTTCCAGGCCAGCCCTATTACACCACCACAATCAATCCTGCCGACATGTACTATGGTATGGCTGCTACTGGTCAACCGTATTCTTCCATAATGACAAACGAAGGAATCATCTATGAGACACCTCCTCACACAGAGCCCTCGAGCAACCAGTCTGCTGAAGTACGTACAAATCAAATTTGACATAGTGTTTTATGCTTTCTCTGCAATTTCTCCTAAGTGCCAGTTTCACAGTTTAAGTTTTGCGACTTAGTTAACTCCTATGGTTTGTTTATGCCAATGCTTTTGCTAAAATAAGTTTTTCTAGGTTATCCAACAACACATAGGTATTAAATTTTAGATGAGTCGTATTTATTACACATCAGCTTCACTTACATACCTATATTGAGGACATGTTTTGCAAACCATCGTTCGCATCATCGGCTCTAATGCGACTAAAGCTTGATCCAGTGGTTTGGGTAGTTCTGGAGCTGCTGCTGCCATCTGTTGAATCTGTGATGAATTTAAATGTGGGGTTGTCTTCTTGCGGGATTTCGAAGTTCATTAGTTGATAAATATTAAAAGCATTTTGAAACACACATAGTAAAGGCCTTCCCACAGATTTATAAATTTTGGCAGAGATATGTTGATGATGTTTTTGCTATCATTCCAGAAAAACTTAGAGAAGATTCTCTAAAATTACTAAACCTGCAGGATAATCACATCCAATTTACTATGGAAGTAGAAAGAGACAACACCCTACCCTTTTTGGACCTCAAGATAACTAGAAATCGTCATGGTGTAGTTTTTGGAATATACAGGAAGCCCACACACATAGATAATTACATAAAGAAAAATGAATACAACCCAGTTTCACATCAACTAGCTGCCTTTAGAAGTCTAATTCACCGGCTATACAACATCCCACTGAGTAAGGATGAATTTTTGAAAGAACAACACATAAAAGACATAGCGGTATTAAATGGATTTAACCCAGCCATCATAAGGAACATGATGAAGAGAAAAGAAAAACTGAAGATAATATCAAAAAATACCACTCTCACACCACAAATTGGCAATATAGAAAATTCACCTACCATCCATGGGCTTTTAGAAAATTTGAACGAATCTTCAAAAGACTAAACTTAAAACTAGCACCCCAAAACAAATTCAGTCTGAGGAACCTGCTAAATAAACCACTGAAAAATACAATCCCCAACAATTTGAAATCAGGAATTTATCAGATTAATTGTGAAACCTGTGAAAAAAGCTACATAGGAAAAACTAAGAGAAACTTGTTAACCAGGCAAAAAGAACACCAGAGGAACATTAAGTTGAAACAAACAGAAAAATCTGCAGTTTCACACCATTTTTGGACAGAAAACCACAACATTGGCCACAACATTAAACTGTTAAAATCTTTAAGTACACCCATAGAATTGGATATTTGGGAAAAAATATTCATAAACAAAAACTGTGATAAAGTTATAAATTTTGAAATCCCGGCATTAAATGAAGTATTAAAACTTAGTGCCCCTAACACCAGATGGCAGAGTGATCGGAGCTCCGTAGTAGTGGAAGAAGAGGAAGGTTCATTTAGTCACCAAACAGCTGAGGATGAGATTGAATGATCTTGAAAACGTTTCAATTATACAAGTGAAGTTTGAGTGTAAACATAGTGACTCATAAATCAAACTTAAATATTCATTAGTTGATTTTTACGTTTTCCTATGTATATTCTCTCACAGATGACGAGTTCACTATGTTTTTGATGATGATATATATACGAGGGCTATCCAGAAAGTAGATTACGTTTTCGTCTGTTTCCGCTAGGGGCGGGGCTAGCGCGGCCATCTTGGGGTCAGAGCGTTGCGCAGCTCAGTCGGCATCTAGCCGTGCTAGTGAGAGGTTCGTGCTGTGCTCCGTTCAGATACTGTGACGGTTTGAAATGTCTGCGTTAATTGAAAATCCCGCGAGCTGCGAGGTGCGTGCAGTAATAAGGTTTCTGACTGCAAAAAACTGTAAACCGATAGAAATCTATCGGCAGCTTTGTGAAGTGTATGGGGACAACATTATCACTTAAGGTGGAGTGCGTCAGTGGGTCATCAGATTTAAAAATGGCCGAACCAATGTTCACGACGAAGATCGAAGTGGGAGACTGCCGAACTTGTTGAAAAAGTCGATGCTAAAGTCCGTGAAAATCGAAGGTTCACAATAACGGAACTTTCTTTGAGTTTTCCACAAATTTCGCGAAGTTTGTTGCACGAAATCATCAGCGAAAAGCTTGGTTA
Organism: Mantis religiosa; assembly: GCA_030765055.1. NCBI lineage: Eukaryota > Metazoa > Arthropoda > Insecta > Mantodea > Mantidae > Mantis > Mantis religiosa. The sequence goes on along the minus strand of CM060959.1, from coordinate 16,774,583 downwards.
CCACAAGTTTTGTGCAAGATGGATTCCAAAAATCTTGACAGAGGACCACAAAAATCAGCGAATGGCTGCAGCGTTGAACTTTTTGGACGTTTACCATAAGGATGATGACTCTTTACTCTAAGATCTTGTTGATTCACGACAACGCCCAGCCCCACACGGCAAATGTCACTCGTGAAGTTCTTTAATCTTTTAAGTGGGAGTTGTTTCCTCATCCGCCGTACAGTCCCGACCTGGCACCGAGCGACTTCCACCTATACCCAGCAATGAAGAAGTGGCTGGCTATGCAGCGTTTTGATGACGACGCACAGCTGCAAGAAGAGGTAACGAAGTGGTTGAAGGCGCAGGCAGCTGAATTTTTCGATGAAGGTATTTCCAAGCTCGTACATCGCTACGATAAATGCCTTAATTTGAATGGTGACTATGTCGAAAAGTAGTATTTGAGTGTGGCTTTCATCTGTATATAATAAAATTTGTTTCCTATACTTTGTTTACCTTTTATTCCAAAACGTAATCTACTTTCTGGATAGCCCTCGTATATATGGGCGCTCAACTATGGCGGTCATCAGCGCCCTTTAAAAAACTAGTCATGGCAAAAGCCAGATATAAAACTTTCTAAAAACTATACAAGTGTAACAAAACCTATTAAAAATACACGTACATAAAAAACATCAATCAAAACCTACTAAAAATTTCGTTCACTAAATCCTAAACTCTAAACTAGACAAGAATCTAAACACCTTCTCCACGGGTCTCCACGCACGGCCTACATGTGGGTGGGCCTGTTGACCGTCTCCCTCAACCACGAAGAGGAGCCCACACGAGGGAGACTGTTGGCTCGGGACCCCGGGTGCGCCAAACCCGTACCTACTGAAGTAGGCCCCTGGGGGGACTATGTTTTTGTATGTATTTTAGTAATTTGATGCTATCTTCAATTTCATGGTTTTCAGACAGAAATGAGCTGCTATTGCGAACTTATCAATATTTTTGTATCTAAAGTGCCTAAAATGTTATTTCTTTTTAGTGCCTATGTTTCTTTTTGTCATCCCTATGTAAATTTTTTCACAGTCTTTACACTTAACCTTGTAAATGCCTGATTTTTCTTCTGGTTTTATCTTGTCAGTATTTTTACTGTTAAGTAGGTTTTTAATGTTATAATTGTTTTTTGGTGCCAATGTTAAATTGTATTTCTAGATTATTTTTTGGAATTTTTTTGTGGCCCAGTTGAAGTTCGACTTTTGAAGGCTTCAAACTTTAAACTTCAAAAAAGATATAAACAGATCACAGCTCTTTCACCAATGAAACAAGAAATTAGATTTGCTAAATTTACTTACCACCCCTGGGCCACAAAAAAGTTCCAAAAAATATTCAAGAAATACAGTATAACTTTGGCACCAAAACACAATTATATAATAATAACCCATGGCGCGACAGCCCTTAGAGGGCCAAGGCCTACCAACCCGACTGCCAGCCTCACGCTCACTTACGCACGGCAGAGGTGGGCGATCATCCAACTGATACGGGGAGGAGATGTGGTGAGCATCTCAGCATCCTCCAGACAGAATGTTGGTTTCCGTTACCAGGGCCGCTTAATTAGCGTAAGCTCCTCACTTTCCTCACGATGCTGAGTGGGCACCGGTCCTATGCCCGGGACCGAAAATCCGCACCCCATGGTTGGGATCGAACCCGGGCCGCTTTCTGTGGCCAGGGACCAAGGTATACTGCCTTAGCCTGCTACACCACGGTGCAGGACACCAAAAAACAATTACAACATTAAAAGCCTACTTAACAGTAATAATACTGATAAGATAAAACCAGAAGAAAAGTCAGGAACTTACAAGATTAAGTGTAAGTATGTGAAAAATTTTACATAAGGAGGACAAAAAGAGACATAGGCACTAGAAAGAAAACATTTTAGGCACCTAAGATACAAAAATATTGATAAGTCCGCAATAGCAGCTCATTTCTGGTCTGAAAATCATGAAATTGAAGATAGCACCAAATTACTAAAATACATACAAAAACATAGTGAACTCGTCATATGGGATAGAATATACATAGAAAAACATAAAAACCAACTAATGAACTTTGAAATCCCGCCAGAAGACAACCCCACATTTAAATTCATCACAAATTCAACAGATGGCAGCAGCAACTCCAGAACTACCCACACTACTGGATCAAGCTTTAGTCGCATTAGAGCCAACGATGCGAACTATGGTTCGCGAAACATATCTTCAATATAGGTACGTAAATCAAGCCGATGTGTAATAAATACCACTCATCTATAATTTAATGATTATTTTGTTTTACTGTGGTGTTCCAATACAGTTAAATTTCAACACATAGGTAATTAATATGACCGAATATCAGCCAAATTTAACTTTACTTTTCAAGAAGTGAGCTTTCTACTAGAACATGTGAAGCAGCACAAGTATAAAATAAGTGTGCAAGCTATTGGAAAAATTACTGTGGAGTGTGAAATATCAAACATGGGGAATATATGAAGAGTGGATTAGATGGATGTGAAAAACTTGTAGATTTTGAGATGTTGAAAAGTTTTTAGTTCCACTTTAGTATGCTTTACTGAGCAGGATGGCTAGGGCAGTTTCGCATTTGGGAGGTCCAGGTTCGATTCCCGCAGCCGGTCTACTTGATTCATGGGTTTTTTCTGGTTGCCAAGCGAGTGGTAGGTTAATTACATCCCCTGAGTTTCCTGTATCTCCATTTTATCTCCATTAACGTTTCATATCATCTCTCATCTGGTGGTGTCTTTCAGGGTAGAAGTGTTAGCGAAAGTCTCATCGTTGCATGGCAGGAATGTTATGCTCCTGATAAACACTTCCTCCTTAGGTTGGATGGTTTCCAGTCTGAACTGATGGGCCATTTCAGGAGCATAGTGGCTGGGATACTGGTTTTACTGACCTGCTGAAGAGTTTCCATCTGGTCAGTTGTATGGACCCTACCCTCTGCGCTGTTTGGCTCCTTGGTATGGCCATCCTCTGTCTCTCGCCTCATCCTTCCTCCCTTGGAGATGTCCCACTTGGGGGCATAGGTACAATAGACCAATATATAATATAATAATTTGTAACTTAAAACTTCACTTATAAGAAATGATGATAATTCTTATAAATTCTCCAGGATTGCGATCTCATGTAAACTTACACACATCTTCAGCTGGAAACAAAGCTGTCGTCAACATTTTGAACATTAGATGTTCATTTGTTCTTGTTAGTACTACCAAAATTTGAATATAAAACAAATTTAAAAACAGAAGCGACTGCCGGTATTTCAAAATTCATTACGCGATGTTTGTTTTTTCATTACACCATGTAATGAATTTTGAAATACCGGCAGTCGATTCTGTTTTTAAATTTGTTTTATTTTCAAAATTTGGTATTACTAACAAGAACATATCAACATCTAGTGTTCGAAATGATGGCGACAGCTTTGTTTCCAGCTGAAAATATGTATAAGTTTACATGAGATCGCGATCCTGGAGAATTTATAAGAATTATCATCATTTCTTATAAGTGAAGTTTTAAGTTACAAATTGTTATATTTGTATATAGTTCTTTGCTTCACTGTTAATAGCTTCATATTTTACGTATTTACAATAGACCAAGTTTGGACTTCCATACCGCATCCCCTCTGAAGCATAGTCCAGTCCATCCAGTATGCTTTTATTTGGATATAATCTCAATATTCAGGAAAGCACTGGAAATTTTGTTATTGAAATATAAATCGGTACATTATAAATACAGTGGCAATCAGCAGTAATCATACAGTAAAAGTTTTAGTTTCCCAATTGGTTTTGTGACTATAACTAGGCTGCGAACAAAATGCAGCTGGAGGCATGGCTTACCACCACTGGAGTCCTCTAGCTCTCCCCCTCCATCGTTATTTTAGGTTGCCTCTCCTACATCACGCGGGCTGCACTAGTTATCTGTTTAACACGCTTTCCGTTCACTGTTGCATTCACTCATTACATTTTCTGCCGAATCAGTGCTTTGCCCCTCAGGGTTCAAAGAAACTATGATTCTATCTATTTGTTGATTGATTGTGAGGTAATGTGCGAGGTAATTATTTTCTGTTAACTTTGAAAATCAAAACAGTATTAAAATACACTTGTTTCGTGTGGTTTGCGCTCTGTCGCATGCAGGAAGGGAGGGGTGGGAGTTGCGTGATGCTTGGAGACGAGAAGTGGAGAAGGCTCTCCTCATGCATGCGCACACAGACTGCAGTATGTTTGCGGTCTACCTGTAACTATATCATCAGTAATTTTTGTTATCATTATAGCCAACTGTTTATTTAGCAGAAATCTCTTGTACTGTCCAGCAACGCAAAGAAGGTCCCTGAAAGGTATGTGCTTGCCTTACACAGTGGGACAAGGACAGCAAATGTGTGTGGCAGAGAATTCCTGCTACACAAGGAGCAGACCATTAAAAGTGCGCCCTATTCACTCTGTACTATAAAACCGAGAAGATTCATTCACAAAAGTAGAAGCCATCAGAATGTTTTTGAATGGTCTGTAACTGTACTGACATGGGGTGTCATAAACCTGTCCAGGGAGGGTGTGGGAACCTTCGCCAACCCCCTGCATCTCAGGCCTTGGAGACTATCTCTCCTGTGGAGGACAGTAGTACTATCAGTCATTCCATGCGTGAAAATGATTTGTGATGATTGTTATGCATGGGAATTAAAATAATTTGCCTTTCATTAACACTAACATCTCTTCAAATATGACGGTGACTCTTCAGCTTAATCCACAATTTTGCACTGTTTCAACCAAGCCACATATAAGCTTGCACTCCACCATTATAAAATTTAACTTTAGTTTAAACAAAGAAGCTGGCATTAAATGTTAAACATTGTCTAAAATAGCAATTTGAGTTAATTGAAGCAATAGTTCGTATATTTAAAAATGTTGTTTAAATCTGCCTTTTGTACTGTGAATTTTATTCCTTTTAACAGAAAAGTATAACACCTACAGACTTAGGTTGACAGGTACTGTCTGTGCAGATAGACGTGAACAGTGTAAACATGATGCAGTTGGCCGGTTGTTCGGTGAGTAGCTGTGGCTATGTGTTTAACATGGATGACGTCATTTGTGCAAGACACTGCCTCTTTAGCACCACTCCTTGTTCTGCACATATGACTACTGTTGTCTATTTGCATGGACAGTAAGCTTTAGTTCATCTTTTAGGTGAAGTTTTGCTTTAAAAATTTATGCGTACAACTATTAGATATGGCTACTTTTGTGTGCACAAGTTATGTGGTTTCTTTCCTTACAAATGTATGTGAGTTTTATGTAAAAAACAGAAACTAATAACAGTGAAGCAATATAATTGCAGTAAAACCTCGTTTACCCTGATCAACTGGCACCAGGGCCGATATGAGTTAATGAAAATCTAGGCTATGTATCATCAAAAGATTTTTAATGTAGTTTAGAAATTACCATTGCACACTTTAACCTAAAAATGCATACACTGTATGTACTGTACTGATTGCCCAGGACAAGAAGGACAAGAAGGCAAGCTAGAGGAATGTGTAATGTAATCACTGGGGCCCGGAAGTTGTTGACTTAAAAGTTCTCTAAAAATGAGCTATATATTGCCCTTAAAATATAAAAAATGCACATAAAATGTAAAAAAAAAAATGACCTAACAAAATCTAACAATTTCTTTCATAATAAATTAATAACTGTCACAGACAAATAATGAATATATGGTTGGAATAACCACATTTTAAAATTAACTTTCTTAGTAAATAATGCAATTATTGCCACTAAATAATAAATAAATTCAAAATCCATCAACTCATTTTCAATTTGATAAAATATGAAAAAATGAGTTACTGTACCCATTAGCCAAAACATATTTTACTTAGCGTTGCAGTACACTACCATGGTCATCTTCAAGTTATCAAAAGTAAAGGAACTGCGGTTGTCAGCTAAAACTGCTTTATACTTCAAGAAACTTCTCTCCACTTCCACAGATGTTATAGGTGCATATTTGAAAAACTTTATGTCACTGCCTTTAAATCCTGTTCAAAAATACCAGATATCTAATTTTGTCCCCAGTCTCACCTTTTATATTTTGTATCCTCTCTTCTGCATTCCTCACTAACTCAATCGACTTATCCAATGTCATGCCACTTTCTTCAAGGCAGTTTATGGTATCCAACAAAAATACAAAATTTGATGTAATGAAAGATAATTTACCTTGGATTTGAGTATCCAAAAACAGATCCTGTGTGCTCTCAATTGCCTTAGAAACTACCCTATCAAAGCTATTCACCATTTCTCACTATTTGTAAATTGTCACAGTGGTATATACATGCAGTTGCATATATATAAAGCCCAAGGGTCAGGGTCAGGTCGGCCATGGGAATCGAACTCGGGCCTCCTGAATGCGGGCTACAGATGAAAATGCCCAATAAATTCCTGAAAAAGAAAGAAAATGACTGGATAATGCATCTAAATGTTAAAAAATGACTATTATAAAAATGTATTTGTTCCAGAATGCACTTAATTTCCAATAAGCATCGTCTGTGACTACTTATAAAAGAGATGACATTTCATCAAAATCCGGGCCCTAGTAATCACTTTTGCTGCCTCCTCGGGGTGTATGCTCACCTTCCGAGTATGACAAGGATGGAGGCTCGTTTAAAATACACAAGTGTTGTCACATAGCTCACCTAATCTCTGTTTCATGTAACCTTGCCCGGCTGAAATGTATCACTCCGCGTTCAACAACCCTCCCCCTTGCCCTAATTGGCTAATGCTTTCGCGTCATACGCCATAGGCGGTGCCTTCCCGTCACATTTCGTAATAATTGCCAGGAAGGTAGATAAAATCATACAAAAATCATACAAATAAGGATATGAAGGCATGCAAAAATACAAGTTTATAATGAACTGAGCAAATTGAAACAGAATGACTGAGCAACGAAACTGAAAGAGTTTATAATGAAAGGCCTTCGGCCTTTTCCACTGGAATTTTTTAAACCAGCACACATACCTTGTAAAAATGCTTGTCTTTCAGTCTTAAAAGTCGTGTCACACCATACTTTACTTTTCGTGTGTTCTTCGTGTATATTTAGCGATTTGTATCTCGGTGCAGTGTGGTTGTCCTTAAATGACGTCTTCGCCACACAGCAATATCACCTCTGTCTTTTAGCACATTTTTCTTGCCTCTTTTTTCATTCACAAATCCCAGCTGTATAAGCAATCTGCTGAAATTTGGTAAATCTGCATCCTCATTTACAGCAGACGAAATGTTACTTATGTTAGGGAGTTCGTTTCTAAAGAAAAACTACACACATGAAGACGCACAACACTTTTCACGTATTTTCTCCGAGCACGCACTTTTGTTTATTCCTGCTTTTGCCTGGAGTGGTAAGTTTTCCTGTTTCCTCAATTTCATGTCGCGATGTTCCTACGGATCTAACACTCACACCTGTAACTTCAGAGCACAGCTGTTCGACTTCTCTCACTGACAAAGATGGATTCTTCTCTGTGAGTGCATTAAACACATGCAACACAATTCTTTTTTCGCCTGTTTGTAAATAATTATCCTTGCGATACTTAAGCGAAAAACTGGCGGTATAACTGCCATTATACATATAATACATGCGCAATAAACGATCAATAAAATAATTTAGCTCCCGCACTTTCGAATGGCGATGCATGACTAATCCAGTTCAAAACAAGGTCAGTGATAAAAGTCTTATAAACAAATGTCACCACTACCGCTAAATCACATGCTATCATGCCATGTGCTTGAGAGCAAAGGAACCTCCTCTTTTCTTTGTTTAAGAATTAACATGCATTTCAGATAAATCAACTCTGTTGCGTAATATATTTAATTAAAACAGTTACGAAAATATAAATTTGACAATTCTCTTCCAACATATAATGATATATCACCATGTTAAATAACGAACTAATTTTTACCGCACGACAGTCATTACCACAACAGCAACCAATGAGAGGTGATTAGGTCACGTGACCGTTAAGAGATACTGGGCAAGCTTACGTGAAACAAGGTATAGTAATCACTTTTGCTGCCTCCTTCGGGTGTATGCTCACCTTCCGAGTATGACAAGGATGGAGGCTCGTTTAAAATACACAAGTGTTGTCACATAGCTCACCTATACTTAATACCTATTGCTGCAACAAACATTAGATCTGGCAGCATGGATGACTTATACACACACTCATTCACTCATTTCCTAGTAAACAGATCTGCTACTGGAGCTGATCAACGGTTCAAACCCCTCTACCCTTCATACCCCTCTAGCCTTCTTGTCATGGGCATATAGAGTAATAGCTTATGTATTTGCACTGTACACAATATAGCTACAAACTAGTCAGTAGTAAAAAAAAAGGCAGTGGTGCTTCTGCTGTCTCAGTTTAGTGTATTGCTTACGAAGAGTGCAATCTCGCATCCGCTTTAACATTAGAAGTTCATTTGGCAATTTTTTTGGCTTGACTCTTGACATAAAGTATCTTTTTCTCTGTTTGTTACTGCTTGTGCGTGGGTCATAACCAGAGCTCGTTCATCAACACTGTCTGAATCTGAATACTCTTCATTTTCATTGACACTGCAGGATGCGATAATGCCTTCCTCTGTAATCTGTTTATATCCTACATCATTGTCAATCTCTTTGTCATCAACATTGGAAGAGCTTTGATATATATGTATATAAAAATCTCTTCCACACCTATTTCTTATTCTTCAATCTTGTTTTCTAGCAAGTCATGCACACCAGGCCAAAGATTTTCCATGACTGTCAAAATTTCTCTTCCAACCTGATCCCAAGTAAATGGGGAGAGTGCAGTGAATTCATCGCTGGCAAGAGAATTTGAGTAATGTACTTACTAAAACGAAAAATTTATTGTCTGCTCTTCTTTCTAATATGTGACGTGGCGATTTTGTTCTAATTCCTTCACACTTTTTGATGTTTTTATACACAACCATGATTTTTAATAAAATTTCTTTTCTTTTTAGTGCAATTTCGTGTTGGAGGGCATTCTTTTAACGTTATTGTTTATTCACTTACTGCTTAATGTAGCCATATTGAAGAATTCAGTGCACAAACTATGCTTGTTTCTCCACTGAATGCAATGCAGCCAACAGTCTTACTTGTTCCGAAATTACACTATCTAGCAGACTAACACAAAGCATTACCTAAATTGCATTACATAGCTAACTAAACACTAACATGGTTTGAGCAGGCTAAGTTACTCATGCATTGCTTTGCACATAAAAAATCCTATGGCATGACGATAATGGAGTGTTCCATAGAAAATACATGTATGAGCTCACGGACTGGATCAGACTGGTTCGGCTACTGCCGCAAAGTGTGCATGATGCCAAATGACACCAAGTATACTGCAAGGGGGAAATTGTCGGTCCCGGTCACGTTGTTCAAATCGACGAATGCAAAATAGGACGACACAAGTTTCATCGTGGGTGCTGCAAGACTGTAGAGCGTATTTGCATCCCTCCTGGTGTTGGGGCATATCATCATCCACACCTCATTCATTTCCACGTCGATCATTCCCAAGATCCAGTTGCCGTCTACGACGTACCCACAATGAAACTTGCTTGTCCTATTTTGCATTCATCAATTTGAACAATGTGACCCCCTTGCAGTATACTTGGTGTCATTTGACATCATGCACACTTTGCGGCAGTAGCCAAACCAGTCCGATACAGTCCGTGAGCTCATACATGTTTTTGCCACGGAGCATTCCATTATCGTCGTGTTTTAGGATTACCTATGTGCAAAGAAGTGCATGAGTAACAAAATTTGACCGGGCAATAACTTAGCCTGCTCAAACCATGTTCCTTTGCACATGGACTGCTTCAGCTATCTCTGGGGCATTTTAGCACAGGTTGGCTACGAGTTTTACATATCTTTCTCATGTTGGCTGCAAAGTGAGAACTGGCTGGTTGTCTGCTTGCGCATACATATACGTGCACCTTTGGACTTAGAAAATATTCTCGCATCGCACAAAAGAAAGAAATAAAACTTCATTTACTACACTAAACAATATTTTTTCTTTTCAAAACTGGTCCAGGTTAATGAGGTCTGGGTTAACGAGGTTTTACAGTATTACAATAAAATATAATTTGTTATGAACTTCACTTACCTTTTTAAGAAATTGTTTAATTCTTTACAAAACACAGGAATTAATGGGAAGAATTTAGCAAAGATAAGTGAAGTTTGTAATACATTATTTTATTGTAATATGTTTGTTTTTATTATTTTTGTTTTGAATAGGTTTTTTTTAAAGGACATTTTCTGGTATAAATGAGTTGTATTCTCAAACTATTGAAGCTGACTAAATTAAATTTTAGGTGATAAATCCAAAATCTGAGTACAATTATGGATCTACTTTGCTCTTAATCATTTTAGTTATTTTGTTTAAAAATTATTGGTCATAAACTTGAAAGAATAGATTGTTTTAGAAAACAAATGCTATCTTAATAAACAAACCTAGTAGATAAAAGTATATCAGTGATTTTAGAAAGCATCCATTTACATGTGAAAATTTCAATCTGAGACCTTAAATAGTTTGTGTGTGAGATAATGGATCATGAAGTTTTTTGCAAATTTAACTTTGACAAAATAAAGCTTTTAATCTCGTCTTACATTTTTAGTTTTGTAAACACTTCAAAATATTTTAATGTGATTTTTTTTTTCAGTTACAAAAAATGTAAGTTTGTGTGCTTTATTAGGTAAATCTTATAGATTGCTCCCAAAAATAGTGCTTGTGCTTAGTTACTGTATTTTGTGCTGTAAAAGCAAAGTTTCGTTCATAGCTATGACACATTTTAAAATCTTATTTAACAGTAACATAGGCAGTAACGTAACATGAGACCCTCCTGGGGCCTATTATGGTAGTACAGAATTGGCAATTCCGTGTGAATTGTTAACAGTGAAATCATTCTCCTTCTAGCTTCCCAATATTTTGTGTTAGATTTTCAAAAGGCACAAGGGAATCACCATATCTTAGATACTCCATTTCTTTTTCTTCTTCCTTGGAGCACAGTAAACTATTTGGAGAAGCTTCTGTTGCAATTTTATAAAGACATTTGTTTAAACAGTCATGTTCTATAATAAGTCAGAATGATTATCTCAGGTACTAATGATTTTGATTAATGTACCATACTATATTTTATGGACAACAGGATATACCTTGTTCTTTGAAAAATTGCTTCCAAAATTAAGGTGCATCTCATACTTGAAATTGATATTAAAATGTCTAGTGGAAATTGTATTTCGCACTAGCCATGTGTAGAATGAAATATCAGGTTGTCAGTTCCTTTTCTCCGTTTGTATATAATCTGTTTATTCACTCAAACTGACACAAATAAAACATTCCTTTTAGTTAATTGATGGAAATTAATCATTTCTTCACACTAGCCGTATATAGGCTAAGGTTTTCGATAGAGTCAACATGAAAAATTCAATGCCACAGCTGGGATTCAAACCACGGATCTCCTGGTTTCTGTCCAGGCACTCTAACCCACTGAGCCACCATGACCAACCTGCCGCCCACGACAAATTCTCCATCTCACTCGTATATTTCCCTGATAGACCACTAGGGGCTCTCGCATTTGAGATACATCTCATTCGAGATGAGATCTCATACATGTCATTCGAGATTGTAGATTGACCATGGTGGCTCGGTGGGTTAGAGCAACTGGACAGAAACCAGAAGATCTGTGGTTCGAATCCCAGCCATGTCACTGAATTTTTCATGTTGACTATCTATCAAAAACCTTAGCCTATATATGGCTAGTATGAAGAAATGATTAATTTCCATCAATTAACTAAAATAATAAGAGTGAAATGATGAAGCCTGGGACTCAAGTACTTAAAATAGTAAGTTGCCACAAATGGTGTATCTCGAATGCAAGAGCCCCTAGTGGTCTACCGGGGAAATATACAAGTCAGATGGAGAATTTAATGTCGTGGTGGCAGGTTGGTCATGGTGGCTTGGTGGGTTAGAGCGACTGGACGGAAACCAGGAGATCTGTGGTTCGAATCCCAGCCATGGCATTGAATTTTTCATGTTGACTCTATCAAAAGATTCCTTTCTTACCCTTATCATACAAGGAAATGTGCAATCAAACTTTCACAAATGTTACCTCAGTTAATATGAAGTACATTGAAAAAATTATTTATATTAGAATGGTTTATAGAGATATTAATAATAGCTAGAGAAAGTCGTGTGAAGGCAGCACAAGCTTTTTCAAAACCACCCACATTTGTTAGTACATAGAACCTCGTTTACCGGGATCAATTGGGACCAGTGCGGATCCGAGTTAATAAAAATCCAGGCTATCCAAAGAATGACAGAAAAGCGATAATCACAAAATATTTTTAATGGAGATTTAAAAAATTACTATCGCCACACTTTCTCCTAAAAACACATACTCTATATGTACTGTAATAGGCTATGTATTTGCACTGTACATAATATAGCTATAACTTAGTTGGTAGTAAAAAAGATAGTGAGCTTCTGCTGTCTCAGTTTAGCGTATCATTTACGAGCGGTGCAATCTTGCTTCCGCTTTAATAAGAGAACTTTATTCAGCAATGTTTTGGCTTGACTCTCAAAATAAAGCATCAATTTCTCAATTTCTCTACGTTTGTTACTGCTTATGTGTGGGTCATAACCACAGCTGGTTCATCAACTGTCTGAATACTCTTCATTTTCATATTCAGTAGCACTGCATGATGCAATAATGCTTTCCTCTGTAATCGGCATTGATGCATTTTAACTTATTAGTTTTCATCTTTTGATTTTTCCTGTTTCTATACCAGGCGCTAATGACCTTACTGGTTGTGCACCCTTAAATCTCAGTTCCTACCTTCCTTCCTCTGTAATCAGCTTATAACCTCCATCATTGTCAATGTCTGCTTCATCATCATTGGAACAGCCATCAATATTTTTAAAAATGTCTATAAAATCTTTCACACTTATTTTTTATTATTCTTCAGTCTTGTTTTCTGGCAAGTCATACACACCACGCCACAACTCTTTCCATGACTTTGCCAAAGTTTCTCTTCCAGTCTGGTATCAAGCTGGTGGGGTGAGTGCAATGAATTTGCCCTCTGGCAAGAGAATTCAAGTAATATACCTACTGAGAATAGCAATTTATCGTCTATGAAACAAGTCTTCATTTACTATGCTAAACAAGATAATTTTTCTGTTGTTTAAGGACTATGATACAATGAAGCACAAAATTAATATAATTTTGAGTCGAACTGATACTCAATGCTCCATTTATTGCTGGTATTTACCTAATCTCTGTTTCATATAACCTTGCCCGGCTGAAATGTATCACTCCGCGTTCAACGACCCTCCCCCTCGCCCTAATTGGCTAATGCTTTCGCGCCTTAGGCCATAGGCGGTGCCTGCAGTAAATGTCGTAATAATTGCCGGGAAGATAAATAAAATCATACAAAAATCATACAAATAAGGATATCAAGGCATGCAAAAATACAAGTTTATAATGAACTGAGCAAATTGAAACAGAATGACTGAGCAATGAAACTGAAAGAGTTTATAATGAAAGGCCTTTGGCCTTTTCCACTGAGATTTTTAAACCAGCACACATACCTTTCAAAAATGCTTGTCTTTCAGTCTTAAAAGTCGTGTCACACCATACTTTACTTTTCGTGTGTTCTTCCGTGTATATTTAGCGAATTGTATCTCGGTGCAGTGTGGTTGTCCTTAAGTAGTGTCTTCGCCACACAGCAATATCGCCTCTGTCTTTTAGCACATTTTTCTTGCCTCTTTTTTCATTCACAAACCCAAGCTGTATAAGCAATCTGCTGAAATTTGGTAAATCTGCATCTTCATTTACAGCAGACGAAATGTTACTTATGTTAGGGAGTTCGTTTCTAAAGAAAAACTACACACATGACGACGCACAACACTTTTCACGTAATGTGTGTTTGGAGGAATTTAGTAACAGTGACGTCAAAATTAATATAAAAATTATTTGTGGTTGGTTTATTGACATTCGTCACTTACTTTTTCATATATTTATGAGAGACTAGTTTCAAAGGCCCTGGCCTCCATTGGGAAGAGATTGGAAATGGAGGCCAGGGCCTTTGAAACTAGTCTCTCATAAATATATGAAAAAGTAAGTGACGAGTGTCAATAAACCAACCACAAATAATTTTTATACTTTTCACGTATTTTCTCCGAGCACGGACTTTTGTTTATTCCTGCTTTTGCCTGGAGTGGTAAGTTTTCCTGTTTCCTCAATTTCATGTCGCGATGTTCCTACGGATCTAACACTCACACCTGTAACTTCAGAGCACAGCTGTTCGACTTCTCTCACTGACAAAGATGGATTCTTCTCTGTGAGTGCATTAAACACATGCAACACAATTCTTTTTTCGCCTGTTTGTAAATAATTATCCTTGCGATACTTCAGCGAAAAACTGGCGGTAGACTCTGCCATTATACATATAAGTACATGCGCAATAAACAATCAATAAAATAATTTAGCTCCCGCACTCTGGAATGGCGATGCATGACTAATCCAGTTCAAAACAAGGTCAGTGATAAAAGTCATATAAAAAATATGTACCGCTGAAGCACGTGCTATCGTCTGCTTGAGAGCAAAGGAACCTTCTCTTTACTTCGTTTAAGAATTAACATGCATTTCAGATAAATCAACTCTGTTGCGTAATATATTTAACTAAAACAGTTACGAAAATATAAATTTGACAATTCTCTTCCGACGTATAATGATATATCACCATGTTAAATAACAAACTAATTTTTACCGCACCACAGTCATTACCACAACAGCAACCAATGAGAGGTGATTAGGTCACGTGACCGTTAAGAGATACTGGGCAAGCTTACGTGAAACAAGGTATAGAACGCATTTCGTTAGGAACTTCCTAACATCATCATGAGTCGACAACAGCTGATGATGTTAGGAAGTTCCTAACGAAACGCGTTCTAGGTAAATACCAGCAATAAATGGAGCATTGAGTATTAGTTCGACTCAAAATTGTATTAAGATAATTTTTGCCTGCCTCGGTAGCGTAGATGGTAGCATGTCTGCCTCACATTCAAGAGGTCCCAAGTTCGAATCTCGGTCAGGGTAAGTTACCTGTATAAGTATTAATTTTTAGATGAGTCATATTTATTACACATCTGCTTCACTTTCGTATCTATTTTGAGGACATGTTTCGCAAATCATCATTTGCATCTTCTGCTCTTATGCGACTAAAGCTTGATCCAGTGGTGTGGTGGGTGTGGGTAATTCTGGAGTTGCTGCTGCCATCTGTTGATTTAGTGATGAACTTAAATGTGGGATTCTCTTCTGGCGGGATTTCAAAGCTCATTAGTTGGTTTTTATGCTTTTCTATGTATATTTTCTCCCATATGACGAGTTCACTATGTTTTTGTACGTATTTTAGTAATTCTGTGCTATCTTCAATTTCATGATTTTCAGACCAGAAATGAGCTGCTATTGCGGACTTATCAATATTTTTGTATCTTAAGTGCCTGAAGTGTTCTTTCTTTCTAGTGCCTATGTTTCTTTTTGTCCTCCCTATGTAAATTTTTTCACAGTCTTTACACTTAATCTTGTAAATGCCTGACTTTTCCTCTGGTTTTATCTTATCAGTATTATTACTGTGAAGTACTGTGAAGTTAAATCTCGATACCTGTATAAGGTTTTTCCCAGGTTTTTTCCCTTATCCTAAAAGACGAATGTCGGATAACTCTAAGCTGCATGGACCCTGGGCCCATTTGAGCATCATTTCACCCATTCTGCTCATCATCCGATATGACAACAACAAAAAATAATAATAATTTTGTTTTTCTGGGTTATCTGGACGTCCGGGTTAAAGAGGTCTGGGTTAAAAAGGTTTTACTGTAAAGGTATTTAAACAGGCTTTACTTTTGGACAATAGATAACATGGCAGTTTTTTAAAGTATGTTAACTTTAATGAAATGTTTTAGATAATCTAATTATCCTAATTTATGTATTTGTTCACCCCCCCCCCCCCCCCCAACTCATTTATTTTACACACTTTGATTTCAGTTTTATTCTGTTATTAAAAATATATTCTTTTCATTTATTGTAACTGGAACTTATTTTTGAGATGTTATGCTTTGGTCTGCTGGAGATAATGTTCCAGACATTTCATCCACAAATGCTATGGACATCTTCAGAGGCATGGTTAAAGTCTTCTTGGAGAAGCTGGTGCTGCATCTGAAGCATTGAGGTTTCGGTGCTGCTACATTCATACTGAGAGCGCTCTCTGCTCTGCAGAATTTCAAGACTTTTGTGACTTTTAAAAGCATCAAAATATTGGGAAAGTAGGAGGAGGATGATTTCATTGTTAACTCTTGAGTACAGTAGTGACAATAGTTCTGTGCCAGTGATCTACTTTCTTCGCGCACTAGAGAGAGTCTGACCAAGCGTCACTTGCATCTTCTGCTAGCGGTAGAAGATGGAAGGCAATGCAGCAAGGCCATATTTCACAGACTCGTCTTTACTAAAATGCATACCTTAAGATACATGAGCATTTCCTCATCTTGGCCACTGAGAAACAACAGATCTTCTTTACTGTTTTACTTCTTTGCTTTCACAAATGTTTTAATTTACAGGAAAATAAAAATCTGGGGTGAGAGGCTTTGTGGCTTGTAGCGCATGGAAGTGAGTTAGCCGAATCTGGTATGAAGATATGTTTCATCTTCGCAGATAGCAAACCTTCATTCGTCTCTAAACCTTTTTATGGCACGTAAATATGACACATGCTAATTTCTCATATACCTTTCCTATAACAAGACCTTGTTCCTTGTTTTCTTCCACTTGAAGCCTATGCCACATAAGATAGTCTTTAAACTAGTGCTTCCCCGTTTAAAGTTAATGGAATCTCAGCGGGTACAGTTTTCTCCTGAATATACAAATTATAAATTGTTTGGCAAATTACACACCTATCAAAGTCATCAATGACAGTGATTGTTTCTGGTACACGATGTACTTTCCAAATGTTTTAAAGGAGGTCGCTTGTGCCTCACATTTCTCCTCTTTAATTTTATGAAATTTTCTCTCAGATACTTTTGCTGCTGCACTCACCCTCCCTTGCATTTTATTAGCATATCGCCAGAAACTGCTTCACGTTTCAGAATAGATTGACATTATTAATAACTTCGCGGTTTGTCTCTGAAGTGCTTTTCCACCAAGTTTGCTTTGAATTGGAGGCATTTTAATCTAAATAAGAAAATATATAAAAGTACACACACATACACACAGACAAAACGCTAATCACCAGTGCGATTAAGAATCACTATTTCTAAAACTTTAAAATCTTAACGTGATTGCACCAAAGTGTTAGACGTTACGTGGTCATACCTCTCCATGATACTGGCCATTTCAGTGTACTGCACATGACCGAGAGTGTAGGCTCAGCAACTGGATTCTATACAACTGCGCACATGGTCTCCATCCGCACAGAACCATCGTCCGCACTGTATTAGATCACACTTTTGAGAAAATATTAACCTTGGGCATTAGGGACACACACACACCCGTACAGTTTAACTTTTTTGTTCTCATTCTCCATTATTATGAACCAGCCTTTATGAGAAAGAGACAGAAACTGGTGATAGTTCTGAGTTACAGTAAAATGTGACACATTGTTCCATATCCACTCCCCCCCCCCCCCCCCCTGAAACTATGGAGCTGGTTATGGTTTTGAATCCTGATATGAAGATTAATCTTCATATTGTTAGATCTGATGAAAAATTAAGATTTATATTTCATATATCATTTTCTCCATTTTTTGTTCATGTAGGACAGTTGTTCTAATTCAAGTAATTCAGATAACATGGGAGGAGAAGGAGGAGGTGGTGGAGGAGGAGGAGGTGGCGTAGCAACAGTGAACCAGGATAAAACCTCAAGGAAGCAAGATGACAAGGCAGCACATAATACTGGCAACACTGTGGGTGTAAATCGACAGAACATGGAGACTCCTGTTGTATCACTTCTGAAACTACAGCAGATGTCAAATGAGCAAGAACAAAATATTGGCAGCAGCAGCAACAGCAGCAGCTTTACCAAAAAGTATACACCGCCTCCCTTCAATCCTGGCCAAAATGATTTCCTTTCCTCATCTCCTTCCATGACAGCTTATTTCCAGCATCCTCCTTCTGTGACACATTCAGCAAATGCAAATAACTTAAGCAAATCTAACACGGTAGTGCCATATGTTTTTCATCCTCCTTCTGTGCCACATCAAAATAATCCTATGTATGTTAACTACGTGAATCATAGTTCTGGCTCACATCCTTACACAGGCCAAGTACCTCCTCTGCTACAGAATCATGTAATGAATGGGCACACAGATTCAGCTATGAACAGTTACCCCAGGCCTTACCCAAAACGCCCTCCTTTTAACCCCAAAGGATATCCTAGCCATAGGGGAGGGCGGGGAGGTGGAAATAACATGGGTGCAAACATTCCACCCTTCCCAGCTAAGCTTCATATGATGAATGCTTTACCTGGGAACAATGAGAGGCAGAAACGTCAGTATGGAGGTCCAAATCGTGGTAATTTTGGCGGACATCGAGTATATAGTGTCCAGAACCAGGGACGATTTGGAGGATCCAGTAGAATGATTCGTCACAACTCCCGCAATGCTGCAACATATGTGTCAATAAAGGTACCAACAACAGCTGCTTCATCCAGTAGCAACAGCACTCCTACCACCACTACCTCTGACAGTACAACTGCTGTGAGCTCTGTTACTACCACTGCAGCTACTGTTGAAGTTGTCAAGGTAGAAAACCAGGACAGTTCGGAGAATAAAAATAGCAAGACATCAGAAACACGAGAAGACATTTCCCCTCCTCCTGCTCCTTACTCTCCCATGACTTGTCCTGTTATTTTATCCAATGATTCCTCTGTCCAATCAACCTCTGCTTCTCCTACCCAGCAGGTGCAGTTCTATCCTGGTGCCCATCAGACAACCTTGTACTACCAGGGATCATCAAATGGTACTGTTGTACCCCAGCAGTTACATGTCCCTTCTCAGTCACAGCCTCGTCGTTTCCTCACCACAGTGACACGTAAGTCTGGCAGCAATGTTTCCAACCCAGGCAATGGAGGAGGCAGTGACAGTGGTGGCAAGTATAACAAAAATATGGTAAATGGTTCTCTACCTTCACCTGGAAAAGGGCGATCTCAGATGCTCGCAACTGTAGATGAAGGTGCATTGGGAGGAGCAGGTGACGCCCCACCGTTGGTACCCATGACTCCTCCAACAACACCACATTGCAGCAGCTCAGTGGCAACAAATGGTTTGTCTCAAAATCAAGGTCAAGCATTGCAGGAAACATGTCATCAAATGCAGGCACTTACTCTGTAATGTGTGTATCTAAGATTTGCTATAAGGGAAGCTATAATAAAACATTACGAGCTCTCCATTATTTTGTGTGATAATTGTTATGTTGATACATAATGTTGTACTTATTTGCATTAAGTTTTAGGTTAACTTATTTTGTAGTTTTAATAGTAAATTGTCCCTTATGTAATTGAAGTGTAAAAAACTAGTAGTTATGGATAATATAATTCAAAAGTCATTCATATTAAAGATTTTTGATGTGATGGAATATATGTTTGTAATTTCTTGGACATAATGTATATAAAAAAATTAAATGTTTAAAGAAACACCATTGTATTGCCTGGTGAGGGTTCTTGCCAAAAATGAAATTAGTAGTTTGTAAGTATTGTTTATTTGTGCCATACTCCCAAGAAGTTGCATATATGTCCCAAGTTTTTTCCCTAGTGAAATGAATTAATAGACTAGAATAATTTTTGTGTTTCATTCTCATGTGTACATCCAAGAAGTTTTAAATGAGTCCAAAGGATTGTAGTAGCAACTGTGTAAGTTGTGCATTTTTGGCACACTTTTAAAAAACTGGATGTTTTGTAAACTGTGGTATTAGTACAGTAATGTATACTTGGATGCGCTGCACAAATTTATGCTAACAGATGTGCCTAAACATAGTGCAGTGCAACTATTTCAGAAGGCAGCTGAGTTATTTGGCAGTGGGATACTACGTTGTAAAATTTCAGTTATAAGGACATTCTAAAATTCATCCCTTAGCTATGTCCAGTTGCTTCAAATTCAAATTAAAAGACTTCGAAATAAAACGAAAAAGTAAAATTTTGGAAGTGCATATCCAAAATGTAGCAATGTAATATGTTAAAATAGTTAAAAGAGTGTTATTGTGAATAAAATATGAAAAAAATATTTCATAGAATATATAAAACAAATGTGTTCAACTTATGACAATTCTTAACCAAGGGTTTGTTCTACTTGTGCAGCCAAATGGTGCTTTGACTGACACTGTTAGAACTGAGATTGGTTGGAAAGATGTTTGACATCAAGAAAAGAAAAAAAAAATGTAGGCGAATCTTTAGAGCAGCACATTTTTAGTATGAAGTTGTTACATATTGCTCAAGTAACATCGCCAAATACTGTAGTGAAACGATATATTTATGATTAGATTTGTTTTACTTGTTGAATTTTCAAGTTCCTATTTACATTAAAAACCCCATCATGGCTCATAATTGAATATGGCTTTCAGAAGACTGTTTAGGAATGGGGAGGGGCAGGCCTACAATGTAAAGGGAATTTTTCATAGTCATATAAAAAGGATTCTAAAACATTATTTTTGGGGAGTATGTGTTACAGAATTTAATTTACAATCGTAAATTTTGCATTTTTGGTTCATTATTCTGCATAGAGCAGCAGTCATAATTTTACACATTAAAATTTTCTCAGGTTTTATGTAGCTAGTCGTGTATCATTTTGTATTGCCAATAAACATCTTAAGATGGGAGGATTTAAAAAAAAATTAAAAAAGCAAATTTGCTGATTTGTATACACATGTCTACAAAGATACGGTAGCATGTTCAGTTTTTAAAATATTGAGTAGTATGATACATTAAAATTGTTATTGTAGTTGCAGATTGTAACACATTTTATGATAAATATATATATAATATATATCTTTGTGAAACATAGTTGGCGAAAAAGTGTAATTAAGTTGGTATTCAGGGAGCATTTAAGAGTTTACTTCTATTAATTTGTTTTCTTCCTCTCTCAATAAAGCAGATGTTGCTGCAACAACTTAGGCTTTCATGGCCTGCGTCAATCCAGTAACATGTACAAGTTGCCAGGCTTACTGGCCCTGGTCTAGTTGGAAAAGCTGAAAAGGTCCTGACATTTTGCTCATATGTGCGTCAAGCATCCTCAGAGGACTCTGAAGATGCTTGACGCACATATGAGTGAAACATCAGGACCTTCAGCTTTTCCGACTAGATCACGGCCAGTAAGCCCGGAAACTTCTACATATTACTAGATGTTGCTGCTTTCGCACAGTATAAATTAAATTTTTTCTCATGATATGCTTTCGGAATAACAACTTAATTATACGTTTTCCTTATTTGCAGAGTGAGTAAGTGATAATTTTAATAAGTTCTCACCATGTTTGTGCTTTCCCCATTGTAAAATAGTTGTAGAATTCCGTGTCATCAAGGAATTGAGTTACCCTTATGAACTTTTTATATAGGTAAACAAAATAAAGTAGAGAAATATATAAGTAAATATATATATATATATTATATAATATGGCTGTGAGCTTAAGTTGAAAACTGTGGAGAAGATAAATTGCTAGTGTTGACTGCAGAAACTACAAAGTGCCTTTTGTATTTTGTTCGCAGCAATTTACTTGTAGCTTCGAACGAAATAAATCTGTTGACTGAGAGGACAGAAAAAATAGTTCATGTGTGCATGCTTGCATGATTGTGATAATCTGCGTGACCTTTCCTCACTAGTTGGCAATTGTGTATCCATTTTAGTGTAAAGTTAAGCACTGTTGTGATAAAAGTGGAAAATGACATTAAGAGATTGTGCTTCCAAAAAAATGCTGAGAGAATGTGATTTGAATGTATATACGTTACTCTCTTAATTCAGAAATACTCAAACTGCAAATCAGCCATGCTTGAAAGCAAAAGTGTGACTTAAGTTTGCAACAAAGTGAGTGGCACTTCCAGGCATATCTTTGCCCCACCGATTTGCCTGATCTCAAGAACTTTTCTGGGGGTAACCAATAAGTGTGATCTCTCCCTCGGATCCTAAACCCATGTATGTGTGATAATACCTTTAGATAAATTCTAGCTGTATCTTAAAGAGTAAATATAATGGGAAAAATGTAAAATTTAAAGATAAGGCATTGTGCAACCTTTAAATTTAATGTATGCGTATGCAATAGTTCTCATTGCTATTGTGTAAGTTATCATATAAATAAATGAACAATGTAACATTACAAATTTGGCATGTATATTATCTGTGAGAGTACAAAAATGTGCAATAACAAGTTAATACTGTATGTACTCTTCCTCTTTTTTATTGTTAATTTTTTTTCTTGCATATTGGCATTACAGAAAAGCTAAAGAAATATTTTAGAGGAAAAAATATGTTACAGAATGTACCATGAGTTCAAAATATATGGTTACAGTGAAAGTGATGGGCAATTGCCCTTATGGTTTGTGAAAATTATATAGATTGGTTATTTAAGAGCTATGTGCAGAAATATGTACGATAATATCATTAGGTTATAGTCTAAAATTTGTATTTGTTCAGAACAAAATAAAATTACAAATTTCAATTCTGCTGTTACACAGGAAAATCAACATTTACCAAGTATCTAGATTTAACTGTATTGGAACACCACAGTGAAGCGCAATAATTATTAATTTATAGATGAGTCGTATTTATTACACATCGGCTTCACCTACGTACCTATTTTGAGGACATGTTTCGCAAACCATCGTTTGCATCGTCGGCTCTTATGCGACTAAAGCTTGATCCAGTGGTGTGGGCAATTCTGGAGTTGCTGCTGCCATCTGTTGATTTAGTGATGAACTTAAATGTGGGATTCTCTTCTGGCGGGATTTCAAAGTTCATTAGTTGTTTTTTATGTTTTTCTATGTATATTCTCTCCCATATGACAAGTTCACATAGGGAGGACAAAAAGAAACATAGGCACTAGAAAGAAAGAACACTTCAGGTACTTAAGATACAAAAATATTGATGTCTGCAATAGCAGCTCATTTCTAGTCTGAAAATCATGAAATTGAAGATAGCACTGAATTACTAAAATACGTACAAAAACATAGTGAACTCGTCATATGGGAGAGAATATACATAGAAAAACATAAAAACCAACTAATGAGCTTTGAAATCCCGCCAGAAGAGAATCCCACACTTAGTTCATCACAAAATCAACAGATGGCAGCAGCAACTCCAGAATTGCCCACACCACTGGATCAAGCTTTATTCGCATAAGAGCCGACGATGCAAACGATGGTTTGCGAAACATGTCCTCAAAACAGGTACGTAAGTGAAGCTGATGTGTAATAAATACAACTCATCTATAAATTAATATTTACCAAGTAATTAAACTTAGTGAAGAAATTAAAGAGAGATTTAATAGAAAAGAAGTTTCCTTAGCTGTATATGCTAATCTGAACTCTGCATATGACACTACTTGGGACTGCATCTTTTCAAGAAGCTACAACAGATAGTAATTCAAAATAATATGCTTCACTGGATATCAGAATTTGTCTTAGAAAGATATTGTACAGTTTCTTATGATTCAACATTATCATGATTCAGAAAACCTAACTAGGTTTACCTCAGGGTGCACTATTCAATATCTGTGTAAATGATGTGCCCAAACAATTCCAAAAAGAGGCATCAACCAAATGACCTTGTTGTCGACGGGCCCTAAAACACCACACACTCACTCATTCAACATTGCAGTTTATGCAAATGACTTCTAATTTGGAAATAACTGAAATCAGACAAACTTGAAATTCAAAAAATGAATGCTCAAAATTCTCTTAATACATTTAAGCAGTGGTATTCTAAAAACTTCTTGAAAGTAAACACTGACAAGTAACTTTGAGCTCTTTTCCCTAAAAAAGAAATAAACCCTATATTACCTTAACATTTTCAACGATGGCCATTTAAACCCTGCATGGGACGGGAACGGATACCCAAACGGGTGGCTTGTTCTGTACAAGACATTTACGAGGGTGAGTCAAATGAAAACTTTAAATTTTTTTTAAATATTATTTATTGTGCAGAAGTGGTACAAAGCTGTATCACTTTTCAGCATAATCTCCCCCACGCTCAATGCAAGTCCTCCAGTGCTTACAAAGTGCATAAATGCCTTTAGAAAAAAATTCCTTTGATAGTGCACACAACCACTCATGCACCGCGTGGCGTACCTCTTCATCGGAATGGAACTTCTTTCCTCCAACTGCGTCTTTCAGTGGTCCAAACACTTGGGACAAGGTCTGGTGTGTATGGTGGATGAGGAAAACACTCAAAATGCAGGTCTGATTGTTGCAACTGTTGTACGGACAGTGTGGGGCCGTGCATTGTCATGTTGCAAAAGGACAACTGCTGTCAGCAATCCACGTCGCTTTGATTTGATTGCAGGCCACAGATGATTTTTTTAGGAGATATATGTATGATGCACTGGTGACAGTGGTCCTAGGAATGTAATGGTCCAAAATGCCGCCTTTATCGTCCCAAAAGAAGAGTCAGCATAACCTTCCCTGCTGATGGTTGTGTTCGAAACTATTTTTGGTTTTGGTGATGAGGGATGGCGCCATTCCTTGCTTGCTCTCTTCGTTTCTGGTTGGTGGAAGTGAACCCAGGTTTCGTCTCCAGTAACACTACTTGAAAGGAAGCCATCACCTTGCCGTTCAAAGCGCCGAAGAAGTTCTTCACAAGCATCAATACGTCGTTTTCTTATTTCAGGAGTCAGCTGCCGTGGTAACCATCTGGCAGACACTTTGTGAAACTGGAGCACATCATACACAATGTGATGTACTGACCCAGGACTAATCTGTAAACATGCTGCAATGTCATTCAGTGTCACTCGACGGTTTTCCTTCACTATGGCTTCGATTACTGCAATGTTCCGTGGAGTCACAACTCGCTGTGCCTGACCTGGACGTGGAGCATCTTCCACTAAAGTCACACCATTTGCGAACTTCCTACTCCATTCGTAGACTTACTGTTGTGATAAACTTGCATCACCGTACTGAACCTTCATTCGTCGATGAATTTCAATAGGTTTCACATCTTCACTACGCAAAAACCGAATAACAGAACGCTGTTCTTCCCTGGTGCAAGTCGCAATTTGGGCGGCCATTTTTATACTGATACTGTGATTGTATGTGTGCATCTGCACAGTTTATTACATCTTCTGTTTCATATTACTGAGATCTTCACCTTATGACCAATGGATAGGAAGAACTGCGAGACCCTCCTCAAAGAAAGTGAAAACCGAAGATCGTTTTTTTTTTTTTTTTTTTACCATAAAGACAGTTACATTATTTATTAATCTCTGTATATGCTCTGTAAAATTTGTAAATCTTGATGTATATAACTAAATATTGTAATATGTAAACTTTTTCGACGAAACTTGAAACATGTATGTCATGTCTATAAGTGAATAAACCATTACTATTCTGCCACCTGCAGCCCATTCTGCACGCTGTTTGTAGTATCCGTACCAACTTACAGGATAATGGCGCGAAATTTCAATTTGTTATTACAAATTTAAGGTTTTCATTCGACTCACCCTCATGAAGTATTAAATGCTGTAAAAATGCTTCTTAAACAGACATTAAAACCCATTAAAGGCAGTATACATCTACAGTATTTATAAGTAGAGAATGTATTAATAAATCCTTGAAATGTTACTATGTTTCACGGTAGCAAAAGCCATTCTCTGTGTTGAACGCACCCAAAATTTGAGTCGTTTTGTGTGCATACGAACGACAATATATATGTATAGCTGCGTTAGCGAGTTCTCCGGTTCAAGATTTTAGACTTCAGTTTATACTAACCAAGCGATAATCACTGTGAAACACGCTGGAAAGAAAGAAATCTCTCTGTCAGCATCTTGTGCCTCTTATTACAGTATTTCATAACCGAAGTTTATGCTAGCCTTATGCAGCTGTTTTCGTTCAGTATTTGTTATTTATCCTGACAGGGTGTTCAGTTTAGAGTGATTTCTTATAGCTTTCGTGAATTAGATGAATAGTACATTCTAAATTCTTAAATATTAGTGTTAACCATGGCTTATCCTGGTAATGTAGCAAATAAATTAGCTTCCGTAGTATGTGTACGGGCTTCTGAAAGAAAATGTGGAGAACTTTTTGCTGTTTGACATGATTTGGATACTGATGGCCATTAAGAGGGAGGTGTTGAAAACCTGATGTGTTACTTTCAGTTAATTTTCATCGCCTACCATGCTTTATTACTTTCTCTACCACATACATTTAGTAATAGTTGTATTCCACACAAAAGTTCGGTATTGACATTTTACCAGAAACAAAGGTTTTGGGAAAATGTGTGTGTATCTGAGCAGCTTAACTAAAAATCAGGTGTGCTACGAGGGGCTCTATATTTTGAGCCTTTGCAGTCCTGAATGTTGCAAGTGCCATGTGACATTTCCAATGCAAAGTTTGACATTGTTGACCATAATTTACTTCAAACATGTGGTCAATAGAGTGTCATTTGTTTTGTTTACATTTACTTGAAAACTATCTTAACAACATTGAATTAACTCGTGAAAATGTTGGTGCAGTGATTGATTACGAATTACGACATGGATTATCAAGACAAGAGTGCATCTATAAACTAACTTCACATTTGGCGACGAAACTCCATCCTTTGCCACTGTGTAACACTGATATATTGAATTTAATCGTGACCGCTGTTCGCTCATTGATGACGTTTGTGAAGATCGTCCACAATCAGTTGTTCCAGAAAAAACGGATGCTGTGCAAAAACTAATAATGATGCCAGATCGTCATGCGACATATTGTGAGATTGGGGCAATCCTAGGCATAGTTCCATCAACATACATAAAATATTGCATGATTATTTAGCCATGAAAGAGGTTTTCTCTCGTTCGATTCCACATAATTTGACGCAATCTCAAAAAGATGCTCGTGTCGATTGATGTACAAAACTGCTGAAGAAATAGAATGACGGTGCCTCAAAAGACGTATATAAGATTGTAACAGCTGACGCATCATGGACCTATGCGTATGAGCCGGAACGTAAACAGCAGTCGACTGTATGAGTGTTTCAAGATGAGCAAATCCAACAAAAGTTGTTCGTACTCAAAGTACTTAGAAGCAACTGGTCGCCTGCTTCTTCAGCAAAACTGCTATGTGGAAACAGTGCCTTTAGAGGAACGTAAAATGGTCAATGCCGAATGCGACGACCATTTGTTTGCCGGAAGCCTTCGGTGAAGTACGGAAATCCAACAAGAACCATAGATCGTTCTTCATCAAGACAATGCGAGCGCGCACACATCTCGTCTAACAACACAGTATTTGAAGGCTGGAAAATTCGAATTAATGGATCATCCGCCATGCAGTCCTGATTTGAGACCCAATGACTTAATTTTGTTCCCGAACATCAAGAATAAATTGTGTGGACAACGATTTAAGACGGCAGAAAAAGCCGTTGATACCTTCAAAAACCATATTTTGGAGGTGTCTCAAGAGGACTGGAATAAATGCTTTGACAAATGGTTCAAATGGATGAAAAAAAAAAGTATTGATCAGAATGGGAAATATTTTGAAAAATAATAAAGCAGTTTTCAATCAGAAATTACTTTGTTTTAATTACGAGGGATGTTCAATAAAGAATGATCTTAATTTTTTTACGGTCATAATTTTTCGCACTAAAATTCAATCATATTCTGTTAGCTTAATGTGAAACAAACATGCCGTAGTAATTTTATTGTTGGTACTCCTGGTTGCCGTCTGTGAGAACCAGGAAAGTTTAGACATGTTCAATATCGCCTACCGCTGCAATGGAGGTAACACGCGAAAAACAATATGCGGCATAGAAATTCTGCTTTCGTCTCAACAAATCTTCAGTTGAGGCCGATACAATGTTACAGGAGGCCTATGGAGAGTTTGTTCTTCCCTACAGCACAGCTCGAAGGTGGTTTAAAATGTTTAAAGAGGGGTGACAATCAATTTCAAAGGAAGGTGGACCCGGTGCTCCAGTTACTACTCTTACGGAAGAAAACATGAACACTGCTGCTACCATTGTTATAGGGTATCAACGAATTACCTTAGGATCACTTTCTGAAATACTGAACATTTCATTGGGTGCCACTCACACGTTGGTGACGGAAACATTACACGAGACGTGTTGTGCGCGATGGGTTCCAAGTCTGTTGATTCCCGAACAAAAGGACATTCGCATGCAGATCTGCATGCAGTTAAAGTTGATGTTAGAGAAAGATCCGGAGTTTTCTCTGGACATAGGAGTTTCGTAATCACTGCTGATAAAACTTGGCTACATCATTTTGATCCTGAGAGTAAACATCTCCTTCATCACCAAACCCCCAAAAAGTAAAAGTGGTTTCTGCTGCTGGGAAAGTTATGGTCATCTCATTCTTTGATATTCATGGAATGGTTTATCAGCATGTTGTACCTGCGTACACATCAGTAACTGGACAATACTACAGGGATGGCCTGAAAACATTGGAAGTCCATATTAGGCGCAAAAAAACATATTTCTGTGAAGCTGGCTGGATGCTGCACCACGATAATGCGCGGCCCCATATTGCCAATGTTGTTGCTGAATATCTTGCAAAAATCAACGTGAAGTAAATCCCTCATCCTCATTATTGTCCGGATTTAGCCCCATGTGACTATTTTCTATTCTTTTTTTTTTTTTTTTTTTTGTAATTTACGTCCTCCACCGTTAAGTCATATCGGACGATGAATGGAATGGGTGAAATGATGCTCAAATGAGCCCAGGGTCCATAGAGCTTAGAGTTACCAGACATTCCTCTTTCAGGATAAGGGAAACCCCCGGAAAAGCCTTATCCAAGTAACTCACCCTGACCGAGATTCGATTTCGGGACCTCTTGTACGTGAGGCAGACATGCTACCACCATGCTAGCGAGGCGGGCCTATTTTCTATTCCCTAACTTGAAGAAACGCCTTCGTGGGAGGCATCCATCATCAGAAGCAGTGGTGAACGCTGTGGAGGCGATTTTGAATGATCTCTAAAAAAGTGGTTTCCAGCATGTCTTTGAAGACTGGCAGAAACGCTGGGACAAGTGCATTGCATTCAGGGGAGGCTATTTTGAGAAGGACCATCAAAATTATGAGGATGAGTAAAGGTACGTTGTCAAAAAAAGTTGTAATCATTCTTTGTTGAACAGCCCTCGTATTAAGCGTAAAATATAAAGTGTCCCTCGTACACTTGCATGGCTTTCTCTTTTCTTGTAAAGGGGGTTTCGACAAGAGTGTCCCATATTTGAACTTAACTAAAGTACGTACTATAAATAATAGAACTTTATTTCTCTTTGTTATTTTGGAACATAATTGTCATTGCGTTTTGAAGAGAACATCAGTTAAATGACATTGGCGACTTCTTTGAATTGCGCGTATATGTTTGACCCAGTTTTTTTATGACAAGAACGTAAATTAGTTCCACCTTCACGAACAACACCAATGATGTTATTCATAAGATAATTTACTGTTTCTGGATTGTTGATATAAACTTGAGATTTAATATAACCTCACATGAAGTAATCCAATGGCATTAAATCATATCATCTCGGTTGCCAGTTAACATCACCATGGGAAGTAATGAAACCTCTGAACTTCTCTTTCAAAGGATCGACTATTTTGAGAGCAGTACGACATGTGGCACCATCTTGCTGGAACCAGATGCTTCTGAGATCCATACCATCCAATTGAGGCCAAAAATTGTTCATTATAAGAGCCCGGTAACTTTTGCCACTGACAGAGCTTCTCCATCTTCGTCTTGGAAAACACACAGTAAACTTTTGGGGATGAAGTGGTCGTTCTTGAATCTGCATTGGATTGTGTTTGCGCCAATTGCTCCAAAACAAATTGCATTTTTTAAACAAAACCATTCATTCAAAGGTGGGCTTCGTAGCTGAAGATGATTGTTCGAGAAAAATCCGGGTCAGATTGCAATTGCTCCATAGCCCAGCAGCGAATGCACGAATACACGGCGCAACCAATGGTTGTTGGGCTTCAGTTCGATACCTCCATTTTGTAGGCGTGCAACTTCAAGTCCATATGTAGAATTCGCCAAGTTGTCGGTGAAAACCCCTAATCTTGCGCTCGACGAGCAATTGATTTGTTTCCGTTCTCGCGTACACTGTCACGAACGGCGCCTATATTTTTGTGGAGCGCGTACGTCGATTACGTACAGTGTGGTTTAATTTTTTGAGGCAAGACCTTTTATTGCGTATAAATGGAGTATACATCGAATATACAAATAATAAACATCCTATTTCTTCTCTTTTAAGACAGTACCATGGCACAACGCACAGCCCGGAGCCGCTCATGTATACTTACTCATTAGGAAAATATACCAACAAGGATAAAATTGACGGTGTGGGCCACATTTTTCAAATTTGTGCATGTAAATTTGGATGGAGAAAATATCATCGCCTCCATATCGTAGAAAGGGGCTGGTCCTTGGATGATTGATGAGCGGATGATAATATACCCCAGTAATAGGAAAGACATGCCACTTTTTTTGCATTGAGGTTCATGTAGAATTCGCCAGGACAATCCACACAGACTGCTGGACAAATCTGATGGATTAATGGCTGGGGGCTTTGCAGTGCATTTGACATTGATCACGGCCAGTATTTCGTAGAACCGTAATTAACGTACGATCACTGTCACAGTTTTGCGTTTGTGGTCTTTCGGCTATAACCTGTCCAACGGCGGCAAGATGTAAGAAACGGATTTTCCGGCCCTTTTAAGAATTCATCGAGGACATTCAAAGGTTTACTGGTTGTATAGTGCATCGGTTTAAATTTTCTTGGATTAGTTAAGGGAATAATTTAGATAGTTTAGATCACATATTAGTTTAGGTGGTTTAGATCACAGGTTTAGATCTCCGTTGTCTACAGTGCGCTATGATTAGGATGTTGGCAGGAAAGTTTCTGTAGCAGACCGCGCAGGCAATCTGTGGCGTAGGCGCAGTCAGTAGTACTGAGGATTTATATTTTTACGGGTAAAAATGTATGTACTATAGAGCTTTTAAAATTCTTATTAAATATAACAATTAACAGAGCTGCTTTGTTGTTATTTAAAGAGATAGTGCCAATTTTTGTACATAGTTGTTGGTGTCCTCATTTAACATATAATATATATATATTTCTTTAGTGTTTTTTACACGTTTATTCCAGGGAATTTTTTAACATTCTGTGTACAAAGAAATTGCATTACACATAACATTATGGTATCCTTTCCTATTTTCATGTATCTACAGAATCATTATTTTAGTGTTAAGTTATCTTTATTTTATGTATTACACTAAGAAGCTTGAGGGAAAGGGGATGCAGGTTCTTGTATAATCTCAACATCATCTTGAGTGATCTCACTTTCTCGTTTTTAAAGTTGTAATTGTTTTTAAAGACAAAATTATCAATTTGCAACAGGAATATTAAAGATATAATGGAAGTCAATTATTTATATTTAACAGGAAAAGTTCAAGTGGATTCTTGATATTTTTTTTCACAAATTAATTGGACAACTTCTTTCGAAGTCACATCTCGCACACTGATGAATAGTTTACCGCACATTTCCTCAGCGTATTTGACGCTTATTATGCTAATATGCGATAGTTGAAATACGCGTAAAGTATTCATGTGTGGCGAGATGTGACTTCGAAAGAAGTTTGATTCTATCAGTCGCTGAACACAGGAGGGGAAAGGTAGGGGAAGCGAATGCACCATAGCTCGGTCGCAATGGAAGCATACACACGACTGGACATTGAAGATCTGAACGTCAGACCTTCGGTCTCAAGCCAGATCAGGGCTAGGCCCTCTACTGGCAGAGGAGTGTTTTGTAAGGAAGGATAATATGCGACAGGAGATGAGGTTGAAGTTACATATAAGCCATCTGATGTATTATTTTATGTACCTAGAAGCAGCCTTGGGCGTTTGTAGCGCTCTCCAGGATCGATGTCGTACTCACCTAGACAGCGGATGAGGGAGTTGAAGTTGTGGGAGAGGTTTTGATAGAAGAAACGTGAAAGGGTATGGATGTAGTCTGTTATTGTGGGGATAAGTAGGTCACGTCGGATAACTAGATTGGGGATGTACCAAGGGGAGTCTGTGGCAATGCGGAGGAATCGGGATTGTAGAATTTCAAGGTGGTGTAGGTGAGACTTGGCTGCTACTCCCCATATTTCACTGGTGTATGTGATGGCTGGCCGGAGTACTTGCTTATACAGGAGCAGTTTTGTAGTCAGAGACATGACTGATCGTCGGTTATAGAGAGGGTATAGCATACCCATTCTTTTGCTAACTTTATTAGTCACATATGTAATGTGGTCTCTCCACGTCAATTTGATATCAAGTAGAACACTGAGATACTTAACGTAAGTTTTCTAATGGACGTCCTCACCAGCTAGACGAATTGGTGGCAGATCCGCCATTGGTCGTCGAGAGAAGGTGATGGCCTGGCTCTTCTGTGGGTGGACGCGTAGGCGCCAACGTTCGAAACAGGTGGTAAGGAGATCAGCATATTGTTGAATCCTGTGAGTACATAGGTTGAGCTCTGATGATGTGGAGGTGACAGCTGTATCGTCAGAAAAGAGATACAGCGAGCAGCGTGGCAGGGATGGTAGGGTGTTGATGTATAGAAGGAAGAGAGTGGGTGCCAGGACACTACCTTGGGGAACGCCAGCTCTAATGAGATGGGATGAGGATAAGATTCCGTCGTGAGAGACAGCAAAGGTTCTGTCAGTGAGGTACGAGTGAATGAGATGTATTAAGTGGGAAGGGGTTTGGTAGGTGATGAGACGGGAGAGTAAGCCTTCGTGCCATACGCTGTCGAATGCTCTGGTGATATCTAGGAGTAGGGCTGAGACGAACTGCTTCCTGTTAAAGGCTGTGTAAACTTCATCGACCAGACGAAGTAGGTGGTGTTGAGTGGAATGCTGAGAGCGAAAGCTGAATTGCTCCGGTCTGACAATATTGGTCGATTTAAGATAGTCCTTAGTCGACTTAGAATAAGTTTGTCCATCAGTTTACTCAGTGTTGGAATCAAACTGATGGGTCTGTAGCTCTCCGGGGACGTTCCGTCTTTCCCATGTTTGCAGATAGCAATGACCTTTACGTGCTTCCAGGCCTTTGGGAAGTAGCAAAGTTTGAGGATTGCATTAAAGAGAAAGGTTAATGCTTTCACCCAAGGGAATGGTAGAACCTTTAGGGCCACTTTCGCTATGTTGTCAAAGCCGGCGATTTGAATGGCCGTAGGCTGGTGATGTGGCATTACAGTTCAGCTACGGAGATGGAGGGAGGTGGTAGATCATCATGAGGTTGGGAAAGTTTCACCTGAACTCCCTGAGTGACTCCGTGGATATGATCTACATCCGGTGTATCAGCGGCCGTAAAGGTCATTTCCAAGAAGGTTGCATGTAGTTCAGCTTTTTCCCTTGCAGACTAAGCGACTTCCTGTCTGTGGTGCAGCGGTGGATCTTTGCGAGGGATTTAAAGTAAGGATATGGTCATGCTCCAAAAGGAGTTGTCCTCTACACGAAGATAGGGGATCCTATTTTCCCAGTACACGTTGCGAAATTCTTGGAGTTGAAGTTTGACCAACTCCTGAAGTTGGCGAAACGCACGAAGATCTGCTGGGCAGGGACTATGTAAAAAGCGCCGTCACATCCTGTTCCTTTGTTTAATCGTTTCACGGATAGCGTGAGGTAAAGGATCGATATTCAATCTGCTAGGTTTTGATTTTGGGGAAGAGTTCATGATAGCAGTAGTCAGTTGGGAGGTGAAAAGATCACCCATGGTGTCTTTCTCTTCTGGAGTTTGACATGGCTGCTGCGGGGGCTGGATTTGTTCCAATCGTATCGAAAACTCCTCCCAGTTGGTCTTTCGTGGAAGTGGGAATCCTCGAGGAGCTTTGTAGTTCGGCTTACCAGGGAAGGATAAAAGGATAGGGTAATGATCTGAAGATAGAGCAGGAACTGTGAAGAGGGTAAGGTGCTGCCGTACATTGCGGACCATGGCGAAATCAAGCCAGTCAGGTGGTCTCCTGTCTCCATAGTGAATTGTAGGTTGGTTTGGAGCCCTAGCGGAGATAGCTCTAGACGCTACGAAGTTGTGGAGTGTGCGCCCACGGTGGTTGGTAATGGGGGAGTTCCAGTTGAAGTGCTTGGCATTGAAGTCTCCCGCAGCAATCGTGGCAACTGGGGAGCTGAAGAGATGATCCAATTCAGAAGGAAGTAGGGGGCGAGTCGGTGGCGCGTATACTGAATACAAGTGTAGGGGACCATTGCCGGTGTCGACTTGGATTACTGGTTGCAGGGATAAATATTTGATGGTGTTGAATGTCACGGTCAATGTATATGGCAGTACGTCCTCTGCCGTCGGCTCGATCAGTGCGATAGGAACACATTCCTGGGATGCCACATTTTATATGAGGTGATAAATGGGTTTCCTGCACCATTAAGATGTTCAGCTTCGCATGGACAAAGAGTTGGAAACTTCCGCCGGTTGTCTGCGGAGACCATTGGAATTCCAGAAGCAGATCTTGAGTTCTGGAAATGTTGTGTATCGTTGGTATCTAGTAGCCATTGGAAATGCAGAAGGTGAAGACTGTTTGAATAAGTACCATTTCTGGTGATGTTTGTGGAGATATTGTGAGCAGAGCCTCCATCAGAGCAGCTGCAAATTTAATTTGCAAGTGCGGAGGAATGCAATCAGTTACCTCGCTGAAGGCTGCAATGTCCGCAATCCTCTGCCGATTCGAATGATCATTAGTAGATGACAATTGAGGTGGAGTGGCAGGTTTAGAGGATGCCGACCTTCTTGGAGGGAGCGATTCAGGCATGGCCTGTTTGAAGCGATGTTTAATAGTATTTGATAATTGTGGTTGAGGAGAACTGGGAGGTATAGAAACTGAAGATGAGGTTGGTGGAGGTGTTGTACGGTGAGCGGAAGAGAGCTGACATTCTTGCGGTTGGGTAGGGGGTGGCACAGAAGCGTTCTTGACGGCTGCTGCGTAGGATGGGAATTGCACTGGGGATCTAGCTGGGAGACCTGGGAAACGAGCACCGTAAAAAGCCTCCTTAGGTAGCCTATGGAGGTTGGGTGCACGGGGCGGAGCTTGAACTGGAATCCTTCGGGCTCCCTTCTTGGTGCTTTCCAGTTCATGTCGTGCTTCCTGCCAAACAGGGCATTTGGCGTATCGACATGAGTGTTCAGCTCCGCAGTTAGCACAGCTGGGTTTAGTAATGGTGAGCTTGTTACAAGCATTGCGAAGATGGCCTGTTTGCCCACAGCGAGAACAAACAGATGGCAGTCTGCAGGCTCCCGCCCCATGGAAAAACTGCTGGCAGTTGAAACACTGTTGAGGTCGGAAAGGCGGTTTGTATGCCTCGACGGTGACGACAGCAGAGAACATCCTGTTCATCTTGTAGATTTTTTCGGCCTCGCTGGATTTCTCTAAAGCTACTCTGAAGTGTGGAAGAGGGCCTGGAGTGGGTCCGCGGATACTGCGGAGCCGATTGGCACTGATTATGGGTAGTCCTCGACCAAAGAGTGCGTTCTTGACCTCATCCTCAGTGATATATTGAGGGAGATCTTTGATGGTTACCTGAAGCCGCTTTTCTTCAGGCAGGAGAGTAGCGATAAACGGGATTTGATTATCCTCTAATCAGCGACGGACTTCACGATGTGCTGTGGGATTTTCAGGTAGGACGGCAACTGTGTTGCGCATATTACGGAGGGTAATATTTTTGTCATACGCAGCGAAGGTGTGCAGTTTTCTGCCGTCTTCTGGCTGACGAAGGAAGATGGGAGGGGGTTTTGCCACCCTGGGGATAGGGGTGTCTGA
Source organism: Mantis religiosa (assembly GCA_030765055.1). NCBI lineage: Eukaryota > Metazoa > Arthropoda > Insecta > Mantodea > Mantidae > Mantis > Mantis religiosa. Next base: position 16,738,546 of record CM060959.1, on the reverse strand, counting down.
GTCAGCATTTGTAACTGTACCACTGCGGGGACGTTTAACTGGAGCGGTGCTAGGAGGGGCTTCTACGACTGAGGAGGAGGCTGAAGTTGCAAGGGGAGAGAATTTATTTGACGTAGGTGTGTGCTCAGTGAGGTCATATGCATTGAGGTGGTTGGTGTCTCCTCTTTGAGGGGACCTGTTGCCATTCAGATGTTGTTGAATGTTCGTGCTTGGTGAGGTACGTAGTGATGACCTCCATACGAGCACGGTGCAGAACCATTTTATGAAATTCTTCCGATGCAACTTGGGAGTTGTTACCCTCAGAGCCCGCTGCAAGGAGTTGAGGGATATTTTGCTCAGCAAACTGAACATACTGCAACCGGGCTACCATCTCCAGTTGAAGAATGGTTACATGATCAGGATGCAGGGGAAACTTTGGATCAACTATAAGTGCCCGATCCATGAAACAGCTGCTATTCCCACCGTTGATGTAGTAGGGCAGAGCTGCCGTGCGAACATCTTCGTCCGAAGGGGAGGTTGTTGTGAATTCCATGTTACACGAGGACATGATGTACGAAAGATAGCACAAAACTGGCAGTAAATACCGTCCAATAATTTGGCCGAATACAATATCCTACGGTTGGTATGTGTGAGTGCACGCTGGCCCTTCCTGCACAAGGGCACACCAATCATACTTCACACAATATTTTAATTAATAGGGAATCTTAAAGTTACTCTTATATTCACTAAAAATACACTGAGCCAACGAAGGTCATTTGCACAAACTAACACTATTTTACGTGAATAACACAATCAAATGCACAAAATCGTTGAAATATTGTTCACCACGAACCATTTCACCGAAACTATACAAAACTGGCCATGCGATTCGATGCAAATCGATAATTCGGTAACAACATTTGCAAACTAGTCAATTGAAAAGTTGTTTACTCGTTGCTATCCGCAATAGAAGCTTACTACATTACCGGCCTTAGTTCCCAAGGTCTCCGGGTTCAAATTTTACCACGGAATTGAGAATGTGGTATTACTCTGTGGGAAAAACACAGATTCAGAACTTAATTTGGCTTGGCCTCCATGCCGTTAAAGCTTTAATTCAAATATTTACAGGTTAGCCAACGTAGTATCTTATTCATATCGTACATTGAGCTCAAATAAGGTCAATAATGGGCCAATAATATTACGAAAATTACTTCATAAGTACTAAAATAATACAATAGCTATTAAATTTTGAACTAAGCGGAAGTTATTTTATATATTAGTTAGTATGCAACACGGCAGCCAAAATAATTATATTGGCAGCATTGAATTCGGAGCATGCAGCGCTCAAAATGTACCTTTAGACTCCGGGTGTTTTGCGAACCTTAATGCGACTTCTGTATTCCTATCTGAGTTATCAGGCCCTGGGGAAAAAGTAACAGTTTCAGCGGGACAGTTTGGTGTAGTTTGGTGTTTTGTGTTGAATGTAAAGCTGTAAACATTTGTAGAGGTTAAATGTTGTTGATGTTGCTATGAATACGAAAGTATAACCTTGGTATCTCTACGTATTGCACTGATTAACTAAAACTAGTTGCGTTGTTCCAAAACGCAACTGTATATCATCCAGATATCATCGCAGGTTATGGATGAAATGAATGAAATGGAGCCTAATATCAAGTTCACGTGTCCTCTCTGTGACGAGGAGTTCCTTCCAGGAGAAGAATATGTTCTACGTGAGCATATGAAGGATGCACATTTACAACAAATGTTAGGTATTTTGTCTCCAGTTTACTGTAAATTAACACGGTGTATCTATGGAAGGTGTCTGTTTACCTATATATTTAAGGAAATGTCTGCAGTTTACTGTAAATTAAGACGGTGTATCTAAGGAAGGTGTCTTGTTTACCTATTTAAGGAAATGCAGCAAATACTTAAGATTCCTTGTTTATCCAAATTGACGAATGTTTATCGATTTTCGGTACCAATCAATCTACACCTTTGAGAATGAAAAATTATTAGCCGGAGTTCGGCTATTGGGATTAGCAACGATAACATCCAACAATGGACGGTCTAAGTCCGCACAACCTTTCAACATAACCTATTTTGGTTCCAGTTCTGTATTGTGGACGGAAAGACTTACCTACATTAGTGTTTTCAGTACGTGCTTAGTAATTAGGAATTAATAGGGGGTATTTGGCGATCTTTGGGTTTTAGCTGCACTAAATGTTTGGCCAAGCTTCCCTTCACTTCGCAAGAGCCTCATCTGCTGTATTCTTCATATAAAAATTTGGTGAAACTGTAGGAAGACGGCGACCGTTGTCAACAGTGAATGCATGTTTTTCCAACATTACGTAAGCAAACTAACGATACTGTAATACATAAGGAAACTTTGTTTTTTTCTTCTTTTTCTCCTGAAATTCTTGGGGAAGCGGCACTTCCAGCTTTTCATTGCACGCTTCGCCACTGCTGCCCTCTCTCTTTCATGCTTTGCGCACTGTTGAGAGAACCTTCTTTTAAAAGCGCTTTGAAAAAACCTCAAAATGTCAAGTGAAACCCTATATGAGAGTTTAGTTGGAATGTGAATGGTTATAGGTAACTGGTAGAGAAAATAAAATTCTAGATAGCTCATGAATACCAACATTTGAGCTCAGACCCTCGCTTATAATTGGAATGTTGAGTAGAAATAGGTTTTAAGTTTTTAATTGTGATATGAAATTATGTTTTACAGTATGTTTCATGTATGTATAATGTATATAGTACAATGTTTCTAATGCTACTGCTATTTCAACGTTCCTCCACGAGGAGTTAAACCCCTATCTTATATTTTATCATCTCTTATTATACATTGCCAGTTTCCTGACACATTAAAGTATTGCTAGTTTTTAAGGGTCGGCTGATAATTAGCGCGCCTCACAATAATAAAAAAAAGTTAAAACTTTTTTCTTTATTTCCGAACATAATCTCCAGAAAGGCTAATATATTTGTTATATCAGAGTTATAATTTAATTAAAGCTTGTCTGTAGTGTGATTTATCATGGTCTTCAAAATAACTGTATGCCACATCAATGACCTCGTTGCTGTGAAATCTTTGTCCTCGAAAAAAAAAAATGTTGAGGTTCAGGAACAGTTGGTAGTCACTGCTATATCTGACGATAGGATGAATGTTCAAGCAATTTAAACTTTTAATTTTCCCATTGAAATGACTGAATGATGGGCTAGAGCATTGCCATTAAGGAACAATATTTTCTTCACGAAATGAGGTCTTTTTCTTTTCACCTCATCACTCAAACGTTGCAGTAAACTTGCGTAGTACTTACTAGTGATATTTTTAACCTTTTCCAAATAATAAATAAAAACAGTTCCCGTGCATCCCAGAAAACACTTGCCATAACCTTGTTAGCTGACAAAATTGACTTTGCCATTTTTGGTGTTGGTTCACCTGTTGCAATCCACTGTTTTGACTGTAATTTACATTCTGTACTGTAGTAATGTATCCAAGTTTCATTCATGGTAATAAGCGTCTCAAAAATTCACTGGGATTTTTATGGTAGATCTCCAAATTGTTAACAGAAACAGTTTTACTTTGCAACTTTAGATCACGTGTCAACAAATGCGGCACCCAACTTCCAGACCTTGTAAAAGCCCAAAACATTACTTAAAATAATACTTACACGTTCTTTTGATATGTTTACAGTCTCTGCTATCTCAAATAACTTTAATCTGTGGTCTTCAGCACTAAAAGATAAATTTTTTCAATGATCTCTTGAGTTGTGACTTCCACAGGATGTCCAGAGTGAGGCTCATCACTAGTGCTTGTACGTCCCATTTTAAACTCTACAACCCATTGTATATAAAGGGGCATAGTCATTGAATGTACTGTTCACTAATTTCTTTAGGTGTTAAGACTTTCAAATGGAACTGCTCATTTTCCTAAATCTTCCATTGTTGTGAAACCTCTACACTTATCTTCTTTAAAATACTGTCATTCAAAAACTAAACAAACTATTGACCTGCTATGAATACAAGCTAGTCTAGAGTTAAACTATATGATGCTATCTGTCAAACTGGTCCAATAGCGCCATCTCTATGTGAGGCCCAGGACTTATCAGCCGACCCTTGTAAAACAAGAAAAAGATAGTACAAAATTGAATCGAGAATATATTGACACATTGCTTCACTCACCTGTGTCAATATATTCAATATATTCTCGATTCAATTTTGTACTAGTTTGTGCTTCACTGTCCCTACGCTTCTTTCAAGTTTATACTTTGAAGAAAAAGATAATTTGTTGGTAAAATGTTGCAGTTTTGGCTTATTTCAGAACTCCATATTTGGCAACAGCTTGTTTCCGTGACGTCATTCCATACCAGTCTAAACACCATCTTTCTGCAGTTTAATCAGAAATTTCCCTTGGCTTTGCTTGCATTAGCTCTCTCAGTATCCCGACCATACTTTGCAGTTAATGGACCCTAGTATATTTCGTTATTGTTGTTAATTACAGGTTCGTTAAAATAAGTGATTCTTAATGCATTCCAAACTAAAACATTCTGTTATGGACATGCACCAGTCAACTGTGCATTCAGGATTAGCTCAGAATTTTGTACTGTTGGAAATTGGAATGTTGGAACCTTACTTAAACTATTTATTTTGCAGCTTTTTCCTTCCACATTTGTTGATTTCTGTATACAGAGAGAGTATCTCATTTCCTATACTCTGTTCATGCATATTCCATCATTTACTTACCTATTTTATACATATTATACAACTTGTATTTACAACATTTATTTACAATATCCAAATTTCTAATTGAAAGTGGTACATATGGTGAATATTGGTCTAATGTCAGATGATACTAAACCTAATTAATGAAACGTTATACTATGAAACTCACATGATTGAATTCTTCTATTGAGTAAAATACATTTTTAGTTTCTTTTAATTACCTTTTATCTTCCAATTTCATAATTATGGAAGGCAATGGATTATAAAGATTCTTAGCAGAAGTTTTGGTCAATTCGGAGTAATTTGAACAGGTGACAATTTGCATATGTTCAGAATTTTCAATTCGTAGTCCTCAAAAGAACCTATTTCACTAATTCTGAAAGGTTCTTAGTTCCCAAATGTCTTGAAATGGCTTGTTTGAAATTCCAAACCAATTCTAATCCAATTTTTGTCATGTTAGAAATCCAGTTACTCATGTGCATACTCAAATAATACATAATCGATTCAGAACTGAGTGTACCTTGTCCGATAAGGAATGATGTACTGTCCAGCAATGCAAAGAAGGTCCCAGAAAGGTATGTGCTGCCTTACACAGTGGTACAAGGACACTGAATGTGTGTGGCAGAGAATGCCTACTACACAAGGAGTAGACCGTTAAAAAACATGTTCTCTATTCACTCTGTACTCTAAAACCGAGAAGATTCATGCACAAAAGTAGAAGCCGTCAGAATGTTTTTGAATGGTCTGTAACTGTACTGACATGGGGTGCCATAAACCTGTCCAGGGAGGGTGTGGGAACCTTCGATAACTCCCCTGCATCTCGGGCCTCAGAGATTATCTCTCCTGTGAAGGACAGTAAATGCACATTACATAGCGATTGTGGGATCATACTCCATACTGAAATGTAATCCCTGATTTCATGCTTAAATAATAGAATTAGGAGTTAAGACAAATAGTATCAACACCTTTGATGGATAAGTTTACTGAGAAACAAATCTCTTTCAAATGACTAACCATGTGAATTAAACGCATCTATCAAAGTGCTACATCAATGATAAATAGCTAATGTATTTATTTAAGGGCACCCAAGAAATAACATTGCTATAAAACCTGCTGTAAGTGTTGAACATTTAAGAAGTAAAGAATGATACATTTACTACTTTGAACTTAATGTACTAATGACGAAAAATTACAGAGAGTACCTTTTAAGGTTTTATGGAGTGGATATTGCAGTGGTGGAGTCATCTGTCCTATCCAGCCTCCCTATTTAGAAACCTACGTAGAATCCATAGTTTCTTACTCAAATCGTACACTGAGCTCAATAAGGCCAATAATATTACTGAAATGACTTCATATGCAGTAAAATAATACAATGAATATTAAATTTTGAATTAAATAAAGGTTATTTTTTATATTCGTTGGTATTGTCGCAAGGCATTGTGGCAAAAGGCGTGGCTGGCGCGCGACAGATAGTGCATCGCGGAAATAAAAGCTGGCTGAAACAGAGAAAGAAAGAGACAGATGTCTGGAAGTTTCTCTTTTTCTGATGCCGTCCTGATTGTTACAGAACGTTACACTAATTTCTAGAACAATGAGTGGAGGTATGAAAGAAGCTGTGGCAAGTTTGTCAAGGGACTGTCGTAATTGAACTTGATAATCGTGTGTATGCAGTTGTAATTTGAAAGTGAACTCTTTTGTTTGTGGTCGTGTGGCAGACGACCTTGAAGGATGTATTTATGTATGTTACGTAATTCTGCTACTGGCAGGGCTGTACAAAAACGTGTTTCTACGGAAATAAAGAGCTTTTTGAATTTCTGCAAACTCGACTTTTAATTTTACGAACCCACAAAGTCACAGTATGCAAAATGGCAGCCAAAATAATTGTATTGGCGACATTGAATATAGTACGCATCCAGTTGTTAGCGTACATGCAGTGCTCAAAATGTACCTTTCACCCCTGACCGTTTTGGGAACCTTGATGCGTAATCGGAAGTTTCTATCCACCTTGGCAGCCCCTGCTAACATTTAGCAAATCATACTTCACAGTGCCCCCTAGGGGCCTACTGCAGTAGGTATGGGAATTGGCGATCCCGGGGTCTTGAGCCACCCTGACATCCTCGATGTGGGTTCCTCAGGGGTCAGACAAAACACCCACCCACCTGTAGGCCGTGCGTGGAGACACGTGTCGGTAGAAAGGTTTGTCCTGGTGGTTGAGGGATGCTCATCTGAGCTCGTTCCAGTCTTCTTCTGAATTCGGGGAGGGTGCACATTTCCAATACACTACTTTGGTTTCTGCTTTGCCTAAATGGGAGGTTAGGGACTAATCGGCCCCTAATCAATTGGCCAGGACTAGGTACTGTACCGAACTCCAGGGTGAGTGGTACGGCGAGCCTGCTATATCCCCTGTGTAGCCCTGTCATCCCAGTGGGATGACCCTTTGTTGGGCTCCATGGTGGGTGGGGAGCACTGGGGGATGAAACTCACTCCACTTTTTATAGAAAACCCTAAAATAAAACGTGGAAAGGAAATAGCTGGGTCTTGTGGTCCTCGCTATTTAGTTATTTTTAGAACTGAAGAAGGTAAAAAATTCACTACTGTGAACTCGTTTATCATTCAGAAGGGTTTAGATAATATTGCTGGTCTTGTAAAATCATGTAATTGATCTTGCAATGGCACGCTTCTGGTCGAAGCAGTTTCTGCAACTCAGGCGGCAAAAGTTTTGAAAGCCAATATGCTTGCGAGCTATCTGGTGCACGTTGAATTACACAGGACTCTGAACTCCTCGTGTGGTGTTGTAAACACCAACGCATTGGACGTTATATCCAATGAGGAGATTCAGGAAAGCTTGACAGAATAAGGTGTGACAGATGTATATTGAGTTCACCACAAAGAACGAGGTGAACTAGTGCCCACTCGTACCCTGTTTCTTACCTTTGATCGAGTAGATCTTCCACAGAGGATTAAGGCAGGGTATGAAGCTATTGAAGTGAGGCAGTAAATACCCAATCCACTAAGGTCTTATAAATGCCAGCGCTTTGGCCACACGAGTGATTCTTGTAATGGGGTTGCTACTTGCATTGACTGCAGGGAAGTCAAACATGATAATGCTTGTACTTCACCTGCAGCATGTGTTAACTGCAGTGGTGATCATCCATCACTCCAGACAATGTCCCTGTTTTATGGAGGAAAAGGCAATCCAAGAGATCCGGGTAAGAGAGAGGGTGTCCTTCATAGAAGCCTGGAAACTCTTGCATATTCGTCAGCCTTCTGTCCCTAGGACGGTTACTTACAGTGCAGTTGCAGCTAAGCCGGTACCTAGATATGAAATCACAACACAAACTAGCCACATAAACGGGACAGTAATATCTAAAATAACAGTTACATCAAGATCACAGCCAAAGCAACAGACACCAGCACGAACAACAGTGAGCGCGTTGACCAAGTCCAGTCCTAAGAAGAAGGATTCAGCCATGTCACCGCTGAAAGCATCCACTTCAAGAACATGTGAACCGGTAATATATAATGTATCGCCAAGGAAATTTAAGACCTTGTATGACAGAACTGACTTCCTTAAGGAAAATAGTAAGACCAGTGAAAGGAAAGCTAGCTAGCACAAAAGTCCGCGAACATCTCCATCAACATCTGAGGAATCATCTGGAGAGGATGCCGAATGGTGACTTTCTTATTCACTGGTCGCAGTTTCCAATCGTTTCGAGAGACTCAATTCAAAGTTACCAGTACGAAAGCCGTCCTCCATTGAGGATGTGGAGCAGATAGATCCTGTCCTCACTGCCCAAACGACAGTGAGGAAAAGGCAAGAAAAACCTGCTGAAAATGCTAACCCAGCTCCAAAGAAAAGGAACAAATTGATTCGACCACCTCTGGGCAGGTAGCTTTTGTCATAGCAAGTTGATATTGAAAGTAGTAATTTTTTAGCTTTTTGGTATTTTATTGACAATTATAGCTTATTATCGTTTTGTTCTGTTTTTTTCAATTTTGAGTAATTTATATCTGGCTATTGCCATGAATTAGTTTTTATAAGGACGCTGATGACCAAGCTGTTGAGCATCATCATACTTCACAGTCAGATAATTACATGAAATCCTGTTGGAAGATACACTGTGCATTAAATTTTATTTTTAAAACTGCATATTATTGTGACTTTGTGGGTTCGTACAATTAAAAGTACAATTTGCCGAAATTCTAAATGTTCTTTATTTCCGTAGAAATACACTGTTCAGTTCTCACGTAACAACATTACATCACCTATACAACACAATCTTCCAAGGTCGATGACAATAACAAACCGTGTTCTGATCACTTTACAACATCAGCTCTTGTTACAACACTTCACAGCTGTTTACTACTCACGTAACAACATTACATCACCTATACAACACAATCTTCCAAGGTCAATGACAATAACAAACCGTGTTCTGATCGCACCTGTTTACAACACTTGTGTTACACAACATCTCTTCAGCTGTTTTCTGCTTACGATTCCCCGCGACTCACTCTTGTTTTACAACTGTCCGCTGGTGTGTCACAGTCTCTTATATATCCCCTACCAGTGTTCTGATCGCACCTGTTTACAACACTTGTGTTACACAACATCTCTTCAGCTGTTTTCTGCTTACGATTCCCCGCGACTCACTCTTGTTTTACAACTGTCCGCTGGTGTGTCACAGTCTCTTATATATCCCCTACCAAATAATCTCTATCAGTCAAGAAGTCACTAGAAATTTCCATTTACCTCACTTATCTGTGTCGGTAAGTTTTGTCTCAGTGATACGCTATCTGACTGTTATCTTTATCAGTTCCTTTGTGCAAACAAGCCGCGTTTGCGCTCTGCGCAAACCCTTTATGTTCGTTGCCGCGATATTATGTTTTTTCAGCATTCATTACTGTGCTAATACATGTCATTAAAGCGTTTACAAATTCAAGGCTGTAATACTCCTGTGTTGCAAAGGCAAAGTTAAGCTTAGGACAATTTTAAATGAATGAAGTTTTTATGTAGTTAATATTTTTCTTAGATTCATTGAATCATAATAATTTATACTGCATTTGTGAATGATAATTCAACCAAAGTGATTAGAGGTATATAAAAAGTGTCTTTTATTAAATTTATGCATTTGGTACATTTATGCCTCATATACTAATTTGTAAGGTTTTATTACATTATTAATGTCATGAATTAGTCACAAATTTCAGGATTTTCTCTGAATATTCTTTTGTAAACTTGTGGTGAAAATAATGTATGAACTATAGAGCTTTTAAAATTATTAAATATTAGCTTTAACAGAGCTTTGTTGTTCTGTTTTTGAAGAGATAGTGCTATTTTTTTTGTACATAGTTATTGGTATTTTCATTTACAATTTATATATATAATATATATATACATTTCTTTAGTGATGTTTTTTGTTGCTTTTTTTTTAACACTTTCCTTTAAGCGAATTTTTCAACATTATTCTGTGTACAAAGAAAATTGTATTTCACATAACCTTGTGATATCCTTTCCTGTTTTCCTTTACCTAAAGAATGCATTAATTTAATCCAGGTGTCAGGTCACCTTTCTTGTAATTATCACAGTAACAAGCTTTGGGTTTCACGCTTCAGGGAAAGGAAATACAGATGTATAACCTCAACAGCATCTTGAGTGATATCACTCTGTCATTGTTAAAGTTGCAATTTTTTTTAAAGGCATAATGCTTAGTGGAAACCGGAAGAAGATCAAGTTTGGAAGTGGCTTCTGAGACCTTTTTTCTGAAATTAATTGGTCAACTTCTTTCAAGTCACATGTCGCACACTAATGAATAGTTTAAGCATGTATACTCAGTTTTGACTTGTGCCATAAATTATTCATGAGTGTGTGAGATTAGGCTTTGAAAAAAGTTGGATTCTATCACTCGCTGAACACAGGCGAGGAAGGTTGGGGGGAGGCAGATGTACCATAGCTCGGTCGAAATAGAAGCTCACTGCATTAACAACAATATCGTTAGTTCATTAGGTTGCACCCGAAAGGTTAGGAAGAGTGCCTATGCGGCTTCAATGCCCACCACAGAGCTGATAATCTGGTATTAAATCTGTGTTCAATACAATTTACAATAGTAAAGCCCTGCATATACATACAGTGTTCTCTCACAGAGCTTATTCCCCGTGACTGTTCTTTAATTGGAATACCTTCACCATCTTTTTTATTATTCCTGAGCATGTTCAGGTTTTCGTTTGTGTGCATTATCTTTGTTACTATTTTTAGACTATATAAGATTCATTAAAACACAATTGCAAATATATATGTTTGGAGGAATTTAGTGACAGTGATGTCAAAATTAATTTCAGAAACTATTTGTAGTTGGTTTATTAATACTCGTCACTTACTTATTTTTTATATTTTTTTTCCATTAAGATATGCAAATAAATTGTTTTCGAAATTTTCCCAAAATCCATGTCCTAATTGTTTGGTAAGTTTTAGATGCAAATGGTACAATTTTATTTCTAATATATTTCTATTTCTGTAGTGTTTGTTCTTTTCAACCTCTAGCACTTTCTTCTCTGCTGCTTTTTGTTGTTTACTATTTTTATCAAATTTTACTACTTTTCTGACGAAATTAGGCACAACTTTTTTCTTTATACACATATTTATGAACCTTATGTCAGCAGCAATTTTTCTCCTTTTTTCTTGTAATTTTCCGAAAAGTTTTATTTCGTGTTTGTTTTCAAAATATAAAAGTCCAAATCCTACCTTATTTGTATCCATTTTCCCGTTGTTTGTTCCACACTTAACCTCAAATTGTTTATTCCTCAAGACTTGTTGGCCTATTAGTTATACATGTTTGGAGGAATTTAGTGACAGTGACGTCAAAATTAATTTCAGAAACTATTTGTAGTTGGTTTATTAATACTCGTAAGTGACCAACTACAAATAGTTTCTGAAAACAATTGCAAATGCTTACAACCATGTACAGATACATTGACTCAAACACACATAAACCAAGGCGAATTGCTACAATGAGGATGCAGAGGAACTTGCCAAAATACAATCTCTAACTGTTCTAACAAAAGCAGTGCTCGCCTTGGTAGCGTAGATGTTAGCGTGTCTGTCTCACGTTCAAGAGGTCTCAAGTTCGAATCTCGGTCAGGGTGAGTTACCTGGATAACATTTTTCCGGGGTTTCCCCTTATCCTGAAAGACGAATGTCAGGTAACTCCAAGCTATATGGACCCCAGGCTCACTTGAGCATCATTTCATCCATTTCATTCATTGTCCTAGTAAACCTCAATCACTCTCTAGATTGGCAACCAGTATGAGATAACAGATGACGAAAGCTGGATATACCAGTATGATCCAATAACTGACAATCAATGGGAATTAATTGTTCTTTCACACTGGCCATGTGTAGGCTAAAGTATGGAAAGATAGAGTCAGACTGAAAAATTCAATGCCATAGCCAGGATTTGAACCACGGATCTTCTGGTTGCCTTCCAGCCACTCTAACCCTTGAGCTACTATGCAACTATGAACTACTATGCTACTATAAAGCCCGGGCCTTAAAGTACTTACGTGTTGTAAGTCCCCATTAAGTTAGTTGTCTCATATGTTTATGGGAACTCCTAAGTGGTTTACCGGGAAAAAAAAGAGTCATTTTGAGAATTGAATGGCATGTTGGCCATAGTAGCTCAATGGTTTAGAGCGGCTGGACGGAGACCATAAGATACATGGTTCAAATCCTGGCTATGGCATTGAATTTTTCAGTCTGACTCTATTTTTCCATAAGCGACAATCATTGGTTTCGGTCTTGTTTGGACAAGATTATCTTGTTTATACTTCTGAGCTAGTAGCCATATTGTTATGCTTCAGCTTCAGGGACAAAAGACTGTCACTATCAGTTGGTGAACCACAAAATGTGGACCATCCAATAAACTTAGAACAAGGCATCATAACATTAGTTTATGTGGATTTTTTTTTTGTCCCAAGATAATGCCTCTGCCTATACTGCACTAGCAATGACTTCCTTTCTGTAGGAATCAGGTGTCATGATCTGCTTCTCTGTGGCCTTTATCTATTTGTCAAAATAAAAATTTGAATTATCTGAAGTTGTGGTAGCTACTAAGAAAAATGTAATACAAATAAAATATTTAGTGAATATTTTATTTGTATTATATTTATTATTCCACTGTAACTAGCTTCATTTTCTGTGTAATAAGAAAAATGTGTTTGCAATATCTACAAAGAGTAGCATTTGGCATTTGAAAATCACTTTGAAAGAATGAGATATTGCAATGGGAATAGCTTTGAAATGAAGCAATGTTCAAGTCTGAATTTGGAAATTGGCGTCCCAACATGACAAACTGTAAAACTCAAAAATGAAGTATATTTCATACTGTCTAGTTTCTTAAAAATATTTTAGGCATTTTTACTTACATTTTAATCAATATGAAATAATATTCACCTCATTCAACCAATCAGTAATATTAGTCCATCATTATTCTAATCTCTGTTTCATATAACCTTGCCCCGCTGACATGTATCACTCCGCGTGCAACTACCTCCCCCCTCACCCTAATTGGCTAATGCTTTCGCGCCATAGGCCATAGGCAGTCCCTTCCCATCACATTTAAACTTGCAGTAAACGTCATAATAATTGCCAGGAAGATAGATAAAATCATACAAATAAGAATATGAAGGCATGCAAAAATAATGAAGTTTATAATAAAGCTGAGCAAGTTGACATTGAATGAATGAGCAATGAAACAAGTTTATAATGAAAGGCCTTCGGCCTTTTCCACTGGGATTTTTTAAAACCAGCACACATGCCTTTTAAAAATGCTTGTCTTTCAGTCTTAAAAGTCATGTCATGACATTCTTGTCATGTGTCCTTCATTCATCCAAGTCTCGTCAAGGTAGTATATTTTGCAATTTGCGTCCCTCTACAGTCTGATTGTCCTTAAATAACGTCTTCGCCACACAGCAATATCGCCCCTGGAGTGGTAAGTTTTCCTGTTGTCTCAATTTCATGTCGCGATGTTCCTATGCATCTAACACACCTGTAAGTTTAGAGCACAGCTGTTCGACTTCTCTCACTAACAAAGACGGATTCTTCTCTGTGAGTGCATTAAACACATGCAACACAATTCCTTTTTCACCGCTTTGTAAAGCTCTTCCCTTGCGATGCTTCAGCGAAAAACTTGCGGTAGACTGCCATTATACATATAATAAGTACATGCACAATAAACGATCAATAAAATAATTTAGCTCTCGCACTCGGCACAACACACCTTCGAATGGCAATATATGACTAATCCAGTTCAAAACAAGGTCAGTGATAAAAGTCAAAATATGTCATAGATACCGCTGAAGCACGTCCTATCATGCCATGTGAAAGACAGGCTTCTGAGCAAAGGAACCTCCTCTTTACTTCATTTAAGAATTAATGTGCATTTCAGATAAATCAACTCTGTTGCATAATATATTTAATTCAAACAGTTATGAAAATATAAATTTGACAATTATCTTCCAACATATAAAGATAAATCACCATATTAAATAACAAACTAATTTTTACCGCACAACAGTCTATACTACAATAGCAGCCAATGGGAGGTGATAAGGTCATGTTACCGTATAGAGATACGGAGCAAGCTTATGTGAAACAAGGATTAGAGTGGTCAAGGGTTTCCTGTTGAAAGATGGCTTACTAAGGGTGCCTTGGCTACCAGTCTTTAATTAAAGCTAATGATCATGCTACCCTACACAGCCCTCCCCTTCCGGCACTCCGTTCCTTACCCTGAATCTGATGTATTGTGTAAATAATCTGTATATTCTTATTCCTAATTTTCAGCTTACCAAAGACGGACTCCTCATCCTGTAAGGCCCAAAAAAGTAACTCTCTGTTATGCTTTAGGATGTGATGAAACGAGTGAGAATACAGACTTAACTTTCTTTTGTCTTCCTAGACGTCCAAGGTAAGTCTAGGCATAAGTTTAAAAAGGCTTTTTAAAAGAAATGTTATAATAATTATTTATTTTTATAAGCAGAAGGAAAAGAAAGACAAACCATTTGAATTATTTGAAAGTAATGAGTCGGTAATTCAAACACAAACATCACTTAATTATCCTTACTTGGACATGCTTCGGAGTACGTTTTGTCCCCATCCGTCAGCAGTTATCCGACTGGTTGGATCCGTGGTTTCTTGAAGTGAGCTGGTTGTCTGCAGCGGCATCTGTTGTCTGTGAGATGAACTTCCAAAGAGAGTTTTCAGGCGGCAATTCAAAATTTAAAGTAAACTGTTTGTTTTTTATAACTAGGAACTTTTCCCAAACATCGAGTTCGACTGCATTACTGGCTGATTTGATTTTAATATTATTATTAAATTTTAGATGAGTCGTATTTCTTATACATCTGCTTCACTTTCGTACCTATTTTGAGGACATGTTTCGCAAATCTTCGTTTGCATCTACGGCTCTTGTGCGACTGACACTAGATCCAGCGGTGTGGGTAATTCTGGGGTTGTTGCTGCCATCTGTTGATTTAGTGATGAACTGAAATGTGGGATTCTCTTCTAGTGGGATTTCAAAGTTCATAAGTTGGTTTTTATGTTTTTCTATGTATATCCTCTCCCATATGACGAGTTCACTATGTTTTTGTACGTATTTTGGTAATTCTGTGTTATCTTCAATTTCATGATTTTCAGACCAGAAATGAGCTGCTATTGCGGACTTATCAATATTTTTGTATCTTAAGTGCCTGAAGTGTTCTTTCTTTCTAGTGCCTATGTTTCTTTTTGTCCTCGCTATGTAAATTTTTTCACAGTCTTTACACTTAATCTTGTAAATGCCTGACTTTTCCTCTGGTTTTATCTTATCAGTATTATTACTGTGAAGTAGGTTTTTAATGTTGTAATTGTTTTTTGGTGCCAATGTTATATTGTATTTCTTGAATATTTTTTGGAACTTTTTTGTGGCCCAGGGGTGGTAAGTAAATTTAGCAAATCTAATTTCTTGTTTTATTGGTGTGAGAGCTGTGATCTGTTTTAATCTCTTTTGAAGTTTGAATAATTTTAGTTTTTTATCTACAAGGTTTTTTCCATATCCATTTTTAATTGCAGTTTTTAAGATTTGATGGTATTCGTTTTGATATTCTTGCTGGCTGAGAGGTAGATTTACTAATCTCTGTGTCAGACTGTTGATGGTTGCATGTTTGTGTGGAATTGGGTTGAAACTATTTGCTTTGGTGTAATTATCTGTGTGTGTTGCTTTTCTATGAATGCCAAATTCTAGTTTTTCATTGCTTTTTTTGATTTTAAGGTCTAAAAAAGGTAGAGTACAGTCCTCTTCAGTTTCTACTGTGAATTGTATGCTGGGTTCTTGCAGGTTGAGTAGTTTCAAAGCATCATCTATTTGTTTGTAGGGCACTATTGCAAAGATGTTATCTACGTATCTGTCCCATGTTTTAAACATATGAGGGAAGGCTTTAGTAATATGTGTTTCGAAAAAGCTCATGTATAGATTGGCCAAAAATGGTGATAGCGGGCTTCCCATAGCTAGTCCTGAAATTTGTTTATAATATTTTCCATCGAAGACAAAATAATTTTGATGTATATATAATTCAGTCATTGCCAAATTTTCGCTTCACTGTGGTGTTCCATTACAGTTAAATCTTGATTTTAATAGTTTTATATTTGGTACAATTTCATGATTGGTAGACCATAAATGGTGAGCTATTGCTGATTTTTCTATTTGTTTGTATTTCACACATCTCATATGTTCCTGTAACCTAATATGTAAACTTCTTTTGGTTTTTCCTATGTAGAACTTATTGCAATTTGAGCAGTTCATTTTGTATATACCTGATTTCTTGTTTTCAGGTACTGGGTCTTTCAGGTTGTTGCATAATAAGTTTTTTAAACCAAATTTATTTATTGGGGCTAGGGTGATGTTGCACTTCTTGAATATCTTGTTGAATTTATGATGCATTCTGGGATGATATGTGAATTTCCTGAACTGTGTCTTGGTTTTTGATTCTGTTAATTTTGTGGTATCCAATATGTGTTTCTGTTTCTTGAATTTCCAAATTTTCTTATCTACTAATTGTTTACTGTATCCATTAATTGCAGCTATGTTAATCTTGTGGTTATATTCTTTGTTGTATTCATTCTTTTTCAATGGTATGTTGACTAGTCTCTATGCTAAGCTGTCCAAAACTGCATGTTTGTGGTGTGTAGGGTTGTAGCTATCATTCTTGATTTAATTATCTGTTTGTGTTGGCTTCCTGTAGATGCCAAAAGATATGTTATTTAATTCATGGATTATCTACAAATCTAACCTGGAGAGTAAGGTCACAAGTTCAATTTGGGCTGATTTGAAAGTACACTAAGTTCTCGCTAATCCAATCATTCCTGGCAGACATGGGTACCAGATTATTTATAGGATATGTTTGGCTTTACATTGTACTTTATTAATCCAAAGATACATTAATTTTTATGCAAAACTTATACATTTGGTGTGCATATAAAGTATCACTCACTATTACGAGGCATATCCATAAAATAAGGTCTCCAATTTTATTTAATATAGAAAACATGTTTGTCAAAGAATGTTACATTGATGGAAAGGCGAAACTTACAGCTATTTTTCAACATAATCACTATTGCGATCAATGCCTTTTTGCATGTATTATATTATACTATTTGACTCGTATATTTCCCCGGTAAGCCACTAGGGAAGGATTTAATGTCAGGACGGCATGTTGGCCATGGTAGCTTAATGGGTTAGGACGACAGGACGGAAACCAGGCGATCTGTGGTTCAAATCCCGGCCATGGCATTGAATCTTTTATGTTGACTCTATCCATAAAAAATCTTAGCGTATATACGGCTAGTGTGAAGAAATGATTAATTTCCATTAACTAAAATAATAAGAGTTAAATGATGAAGCCTAGGACTCAAGTACTTACGATAGTAAGTCACCACAAATGCTGTATCTTGGATGCGAGAGACCCTAGTGGTTTACCGTGGAAATATATGAGTCAAATGGAGAATTTAATGTCAGGACAGCACGTTGGCCATGGTAGCTTAATGGGTTAGAGTGACAGGACGGAAACCAGGAGATCCATGGTTCAAATCCCGGCCATGGCATTTAATTTTTTATGTTGACTCTCCATCAAAAACACTAGTGTAATGTTAGAGTCAACATGAAAAATGCAATGCCATGGCCGGGATTTGAACCATGGATCTCCTGGTTTCTGTCCAATCGCTCTTAACCTTTGAGCTACCATGGCCAACGTGCTGTCCTGACATTAAATTCTCCATTTAATGTAATTACTTACGATAGTAAGTCGCCACAAACAGTGTATCTCGGATGCGAGAGCCCCTAATTTTTCATGTTGACTATCTATCAAGAACCTTAGCCTATATACGGCTAGTGTGGAGAAATGAATAATTTCCATCAATTAACTAAAATAATAAGAGTTAAATGATGAAGCCTGGGACTGAAGTACTTATGATAGTAAGATGCCACAAACGGTGTATCTCGGATGCGAGAGCCCCTAGTGGTCTACTGGGGAAATATGAGTCAACTGGAGAATTTAATGTCAGGACGGCATGTTGGCCATGGTAGCTCAGGTTAAGAGCAACTGGATGGAAACCAGGAGATCCGTGGTTCAAATCCCGGCCATGGCATTGAATTTTTCAGTCTGACTCTATCTTTCCAGATCTGGTAGAAATCTTGTAGATGTCTTGGAGCTCTGGAGCAATGAGTCTTACCTCTGGGTGCAGTCTCGTAGCAAAGGAATTTGATACTGTAATTGTTGGAGAATAAAAACAATTCTTCTCTTTTAAATACTGTGGGTTTTATTTCACAAAACAATTAGTAAATTCTGCTAGAATTTTAAATAATGCATGGTTGTTGGATCGATGAACTTTATATCTCTGGCACATGCCACTAGTTCAACACAAATGCATTCACAACTAAACGTTTTCTGCCCAGTCGCAGAGTAACACAAAAACACGTCTTATGAGACCGTCGTTTGCAGAAAGACGCCAAGCTCTCTGATCATTTTGGGTTCTCTGCACTCTATGTTTCCATAACAACTAAATTACTTCTTTTTTATTGGTCCACGTCACCACGTTGCAATTACCAATAGCAACAATATTATGTAACATTTAACTGGCATTGTAGCATTCCGTGGCCTATCCAATTTCACATTTTCTATTTTGTACAAATAACTTTTTCCAGAACAATTCAAAATAAATTCTTAAAATTTAAAGAACATGAAATAATCATCACAGAAAGTATATATTGTTTTAACATGTGACAGCAATTGATGGTGTGTGATGGTATGTAACTGAATATGAAACAGTCTGTTGTGAGTTCATTGTGGAACTGGCTGTTCTTTTAGAAGCAACTGCAGATGCTGTGATAATATGCTTCATATGCATAGAAAAAACATTCTTCTAGAATATCAAAATTTAACTGTATTGGAACACCACAGTGAAGCGAAACGAGTTGTATTTTTTACACATCAGCTTCACTTACGTACCTATATTGAGGACATGTTTTGCGAACCATCGTTTACATCATTGGCTCTAATGCGACTAAAGCTTGATCCACTGGTGTGATCCAGAATAAAATCATCATGGAAAACCTTGAAAAAACCTCATAATTTTCCCTAACCAAGATTAAAATTTGGGACCTCTTGAATATGAGCAGACACCCTTGAGCCCATCGAGATGCAGTATTCAATAACATGGTTAATTTTCTTTGTCATAATTGCTGATACTTTATTGTTATGCGTGATTGGAGGAATTTAGAAACACTGACATAAAAATTAATTGAAAAAACTATTTGTATTCGTTTTTTTCATACTTTGTCACTTACATTTTATATGTTTGCGGGACTAGTTTCTTCTCGGGACTGAGTAAAGAAAGAACTATGAAATCCCACCAGTAGATAATTTGACAAAGAAGTTCATAGTTCCACCGCCAGAGAGAAGAGAGCAGATGGCAATAGACAATTGGAAAGAGTTAACATAAGAGATTTCTTCCGGACCACGCCACTGATGATGTCCACCGCAGGGATGGACGAAACGTATGGACAGCTTAACTCCATCAGACCACGGCTCCAAAGCCCGGAAGAAATCTCTTATGTTAATTCTGACTCCGGCCGTGAAAGCTTCCGAACACTCAATTGGAAAGAGGTTGATAATGGAGGCGATAGGTTCCGAAACTAGTACCTCAAACATATAAATGTAAGTGACAAATTGGCATAAAACCAACTACAAATTGTTTTTTCAAGAATTTTATTATGTTTTATATAACTTTTATTCTTGTTTCTTGTCAAATCTATTTGGGTATTTTTTTGTTATGCTTCATCTTAACAGCAGTCTCAGAATGAGAAAGGAAAAAGCCTTCTTTTTTCTTTGTAAAATTAATAGGAAATGGAGCATTACATTTCTGCTTTTGAACCATTTTGATTGTGTTGTACTCTGTGGCACTTTTGTTTGCTTCTTTGCAGGAGTTTGGTGTGGCTTATTAATGCAGGAAGATATGACATGTTGAGTACTCCAGTTGAACGTTATATGCACCATAAAATTTGCTCTAAACATTTTGAAATGAGTGCATGTGCTGATACGTTGAAGTCAAGAGTTACTACGAAAGCTGTACCTACAATTTTCAGTCATTCATTAGAAATCATGAGTGACGATCTACCAGAAGGTAAATAACAACTGTTGCTTATGTAGAAAATAAAGCTAGCTCCAGTGAAGCAATGAATATTATACAAATATAACAATTTGTAACAAAAGCTTAACTTGAGAAAATGGTGTCTTTCTAATTGATATCGATTTCACGAACTTTTCCGCATCTTCAGTCAAAGAAAACCACAGGAGAAAACAAATTCGTTGTTAAGGAAGTTACTATGTTCTTCTGTTTTTTCAGTATTACTATGTTCTTATGTTTTTTCAGTATTACCAAAATCTGAAAACGAAACAAACTTAAGAACAGAATCAACTGCTGATATTTCAAAATTCATCACGCGATGTTTATTTTTTAAATTAAATATATTTTCCCAAACTATTAAATCTATCGGGACATTTAATTGTTTTAATAATTTAACTTCAGGATTTATTTCATGGTTAAGTGACCCAAAATGATCCGCTATGGCCGATTTATCAGTCTGTTTATACTTAATGTTACGAAAATGTTCTTTCGTTCTGATTTCCACATTACGTTTCATCTTACCAATGTAAACTTGATCACAATCTAAACAATCAAATTGATAAATACCAGATTTTTTATTATTAGGAATTTCATCTTTTTTTAGAGAAATGTAGTAAATTTTTAATACTATACTTTTTGAGGAACCAAAGTTACACCAAAATCTTTAAAAACTTTTTGAAATTGTTTAATAACCAAGGATGGTAAGTAAATTTTTTAAAATTATAATCATCTTTTATCTTTTTAAGGGTTGAAATATCATTAACAGTTTTATGATATTTAAATCTTTCAATCTTCTTTTGTATAAAATCTTTATTAAAACCCTTAAAAAAAATAAAAGATGATTATAATTTTAAAAAATTTACTTACCATCCTTGGTTTAATAAACAATTTCAAAAAGTTTTTAAAGAGTTTGGTATAACGTTAGTTCCTCAAAATATAGTATGAAAAATTTACTACATTTCTCTAAAAAAGATGAAATTACTAATAATAAAAAATATTGTATTTATCAATTTAATTGTTTAGATTGTGATCGGGTGTACATTGGTAAGACAAAACGTAATTTGGAAACCAGAACGAAAGAACATTTTCGTAACATTAAGTATTAATGTGACTTTTGCTATATGGCTAGTTAGTGATATGGGTCTATAGCTTACAGTTTCTGCAGGATTTTTGCCTGGTTTTAGAATTGGAATAATTGCTTTTTTTCAGTCTGTAGGGATAGAAGTTTTCCAGACTCTATTATAGAAATTTAGTAAATATTATTAAATTTTAGATGAGGCGTATTTTTTACACATCTGCTTCACTTTTGTACCTATTTACAATTACAACATTAAAAACCTACTTCACAGTAATAATACTGATAAGATAAAACCAGAGGAAAAGTCAGGCATTTACAAAATTAAGTGTAAAGACTGTGAAAAAATCTACATAGGGAGGACAAACAGAAACATAGGCACTAGAAAGAAAGAACACTTCAGGCACTTAAGATACAAAAATATTGATAAGTCCGCAATAGCAGCTCATTTCTGGTCTGAAAATCATGAAATTGAAGATAGCACAGAATTACTAAAATACGTACAAAAACATAGTGAACTCGTCATATGGGAGAGGATATACATAGAAAAACATAAAAACCAACTAATGAACTTTGAAATCCCGCCAGAAGAGAATCCCACATTTAAGTTCATCACTAAATCAACAGATGGCAGCAGCAACCCCAGAATTACCCACACCGCTGGATCAAGCTTCAGTCGCATAAGAGCCGTAGATGCAAACGATGATTTGCGAAACATGTCCTCAAAATAGGTACGAAAGTGAAGCAGATGTATAAGAAATACGACTCATCTAAAATTTAATAATTTTTCGCTTCACTGTGGTGTT
The DNA here is from genome assembly GCA_030765055.1 of Mantis religiosa. Taxonomy (NCBI): domain Eukaryota; kingdom Metazoa; phylum Arthropoda; class Insecta; order Mantodea; family Mantidae; genus Mantis; species Mantis religiosa. The sequence continues at coordinate 16,716,255 of CM060959.1, read as the reverse complement.
CCAATACAGTTAAATCTTAATAAATATTGTTGCGAGGCATTGTTTTGAGGTGGGCTATGGCCTGCACGTATTTGAACGACGAGAGAGAGCGGGTGGGGAAAGAAAGAGACATAAAGTGCCAGTTTTTTACATTATGGCGATAACATCTTCTACATATAACCCCATATATGAATGAAGGACTGTACTCCTCTTTGGTTAACGGGTCCACCGGACCTAGTTAGGATTTGTATCCATTAGCGTTCTTTACGGTTACCAATTGTGAGACGTCTTAATGCCGTGACGAGCCAGCATTATATTGAGTTTGTCAGATAAGAAGATTTAGAAAAGGTATGAAATGATCCCCTAGGCCTCGGATACTCTTAATACCATCAGGGTCGAAAATAGCAAGATTTCAGTCAAGAGAGATTGGATAGGAAAGTGGAAAGAGGGAATCTGGTAAAGAAAAGGAAGAATGCCAGATACAGTTATTGAAGTCATCAGGCTGACTAATTCCATTTGATGAGCAGCCCCTTCCTTTAGTTCAACATGCATAAGCATGCATACTAACAGCTGCACCACGAGAAGGATAGCAATGGGACCTTAGGTAATTGTCCAGATTGGTTCCTAAAAGCCTCTGATTTAGAGGAATTTAGGTTCTCCCCTCTGTTGGATAACAGTTACCTTTTTGCAGTCCTGTATTTTGTATTATGCATTGTTATTCCATTGATTGAGCAAAGCAATAAAGAAAAGCTATCCTGGAAGAAACTTTCTTTTGTGCGATGAGAGAAAAGTGCACGTATACACATGTGCAAGCAGATGACTAGCTGGTGCTAGTGTTGCAGCCAACATGAGAAAGATATGTAAAACTTGTAGCCAACCTCTGCAAAAGTGCCCCAAACATAGGTGACACAGTCCGTGTGCAAAGGAACATGGTTTGAGCAGGCTAAGTTAGTGCCCGGTCAAATTTTGTTACTCATACACTGCTTTGCACATAAACAATCCTACGACATGACGATAATGGAGTGCTCCGTAGGAGGTACATGTATGACATATGACGATGTGTCCCAACAACAGGAGGGATGCCCATACAATCTACAGTCTAATTGCAGCTCCCACGATGGAACTTGCGTCGTACTATTTTGCATTCGTTGATTTGAATGACGTGACTGGGACAGCCAATTTTCCCCCGTGCAGTATACTTGGTGTCATTTGACATCATGCACATTTCCCAGCAGTAGCCGAACCAGTCCGATACAGTACATGAGCTCATAAATTTATACTGATAAGATAAAACCAGAGGAAAAGTCAGGCATTTACAAGATTAAGTGTAAAGACTGTGAAAAAATTTACATATGGAGGACAAAAAGAAACATAGGCACTAGAAAGAAAGAACACTTCAGGCACTTAAGATACAAAAATATTGATAAGTCCGCAATAGCAGCTCATTTCTGGTCTGAAAATCATGAAATTGAAGATTGCACAGAATTACTAAAATACGTACAAAAACATAGTGAACTCGTCATATGGGAGAGGATATACATAGAAAAACATAAAAACCAACTTATGAACTTTGAAATCCCGCCAGAAGAGAATCCCGCATTTAAGTTCATCACTGAATCAACAGATGGTAGCAGCAACCCCAGAATTACCCACACCGCTGGATCAAGCTTCAGTCGCATAAGAGCCGTAGATGCAAATGAAGATTTGCGAAACATGTCCTCAAAATAGGTACAAAAGTGAAGCAGATGTGTAATAAATACGACTCATTTAAAAATTAATAATCGAAATGAAAGTTGCCGACCAAGGGTTACCAATCTCTGTTTAGAGCTACTGACGGTAGAATGTTTATTACTCGATAACTTTATTCGTTCCTCATGTATATATGAACCGACAAATATTCAAGACAGAAGCAGAGGACTGCCTTAATCGCCCTCATGCCTCAGACTGCTCTCATCGGCCTGACGCCGAAGACTGCTCAATGACCACAGATGCGTGTGTGGGTGTATATGTAACTTTCACTCTCAGGAAACTCCTTTTCAACCAAAATCCCTTTGTGGCTGTTTTGTCGCCATTGTAGATGATCCAAAGAATTCCCTATTCATACCAGTCAAGTGAGCCCCTTTAGAAAACCGCTAAGGACGCTGTTTCTTGCATTGCTTTTGTTATAACAACTTTCCCTACAACTGCTGGACTCATTGGCCTTGCCCTTGTCGTAACAAAGAACCAACATTCCTTTGACATCCATCATGATTCTTTACTTCTGGCAAACCTTAATTTCGGTATCACTTGTTTTACAACTGTCTGCTGGCGTGTCACAATCGCTTATATATCTCATTCATAAATTTGAGAGACTTCTCGAGCAAATAAGAAAACAACTATTCTCTGTCAATCGAGATATCACTGGAACCTTCCAAACGTGAAACCCTATCTGGGCCGGCAAGTCACTTATCTCAAGCGTTATGTTTATCTGCGCTATCGTTAATTGTCAGCTCTTTGTGAACGCTAGCCGCCTATCAGTTTGTATTGATTTCAAACATTCATGTTCTTTTTTTTAATTTTTCAGATGATGAGGAACCTGCCAAGAGTACCCAACCTCGATGCTCGAACTCTTTAATTGACCAGTTCCATGACACAATTATCTTTGAAAGAGGTAGGCTTATTTTATACTGGCATAACTGTTACAAGTTACCTGTAAAATGTACAAAAAGAGAGCCATTCTTACAATTTTAGGGAAAAAGGTGTTTTTACAGCTTTGTGGATAGATTCGTGAAATAATGGATTTTCATATTAATTAACTAACGCTCGCCTTGGTAGCATAGATAGTAGCATGTCTGCCTCATGTTCAAGAGGTCCCAAGTTTGAATCTCAGTCAGGGTGAGTTACCTAGATATGGTTTCTTCCGGGGTTTCCCTTATCCTAAAAAAAGACGAATGTTGACTAACTCTAAGCTCCATGGACCCTGGGCCCATTTGAGCATCATTTCACCTATTCCATTCTCCGTCCGATATGACTTAAAAAGTTAAAGGACGTAAATTAAAAAAAAAAAGTTACCTTTTACAGTTTGAGTTTTAAAAGTTTTATTTCTTTCCATGCTGAGGCTTTTGAAACGTCAAGGTGACCATTTTAACCTTTCTCTGTATTTATGTAATTTCTGCTCCTTAAGCATGCAATTTTTTACCTTTCTTTACCTGTCACGAATTGATATCTCTCTTAAAAATTTGTTTACAGGCAAACAATTGGCTGCAATTGGCCTACGATCAAGGCATAAAAACACATCAGGCAAAACTAAATACTTCTAAACATTTCTAGTGTTGTTCACCTGTGAATTGGACTAGATCAGAAGTAAGACTAATTCACGTGATGACTAGAATGGATGTATAGTATATGACAGCAAAGTAAGTCTCCGGGGAATGAGATGCAGGGGGGTTGGAGAAAGTTTCTACACCCTCCATCGACGGCTTTTTTACACTCCATGTCAGATCAGTTACAGACCATTCAAAATCATTCCGACGTCTTCTACTTTTGTGAATAAGTCTTCTTGGTTTTAGTGTACAGAGTGAATAAGGTGCATGTTTTTTTTAATGATTCTGCTCCTTGTGTATCATGCATTCACTGTCCTTATTCCACTCTGTAGGGGTGGTGCACTCCTCTCAGGGACTTTGAGTTGGTGGACTCTAAGATGTACACTCAAAAAAGTGCAGGGAAGGTTACACAAGCAGTGCGCCTGCTGGCTGTTTTGTGGACTATGTACTTTGAATTTATAATCTGACTATTTTAGTTAATTGATGGAAATTAATCATATCATGGCCAACTTGCCGTCCTGACATTAAATTCTCCATTTGACTCGTATATATCCTCGGTAGACCACTCGTATCCGAGATACACCGTTTGTGACAACTATCATAAGTACTTGAACCCAGGCTTCATGATTTAACTCTTATTATTTTAGTTAATTGATGGAAATTAATCATTTCTTCACACTAGCCATATATGGGCTAAGGTATTTGTGCAAGTTGGCCATGGTAGCTCAATGGGTTAGAGCGACTGGATGGAAACCAGGAGATCCGTGGTTCAAATTCCAGCCATGGCATTGAATTTTTCATGTTGACTCTATTAAAAACCTTAGCCTATACCTGGCTAGTGTGAAGAAATGATTAATTTCCATCAATTAACTAAAATAATTAGAGTTAAATGATGAAGCCTGGGATTCAAGTATTTATGATAGTAAGTTGTCAAAAACAGTGTATCTCGAATGCGAGAGCCCCTAGTGGTCCACCAGGGAAATATACAAGTCAAATGGAGAATTTAATGACGTGACAGCAAGTTTGCCATGTTAGCTCAACGGGTTAGAGTGACTGGACGGAAACCAGGAGATCCGTGGTTCAAATCCTGGCCATAGCATTGAATTTTTCATGTTGACTCTAGTATTATAGTCTGACTGTTCCTCTGCTTAATTAATAATGGGTAAATCTGCTGAATGAAGCTAAGTTTTTAGTGGCATAGGCCGGTAATTGTGTGCGTGCATGTGTGTCACCGTCAGTTGCCAGCATTATATCAGTGACATGGGTGGGCTGAAGTTCTGTCCTGCTGGAGTTACATTCAGTAAATCTACTGATACAGGGATGTCGCTTCTAAGCACATTTAGAAGTCATTGACCTTGGAACCAATAGGCCAGTGCCTAACCAACCGAGCCGTGGTGTGAGAGACAGAGAGTCTTAGTAGGAGACAGTACTATATGTGCAAGATTTCTTGAGCATACGGGTCCCAAGTCCTCATTCGGTAGGTTTCGCCTATTTCCGTAAACACAGATGACAACTTTGAAACAGGAAATGCGCTACACACTGCGACATCTAGTGGCTAATATGCTAAGCTTTCACACATACGCCATTTCATTTTGAGCAGTTTTGAGGTTAATTATTAGCTAAACAGATTACAACAAATCTAAAAGCAACACATATTGTCAGTGTTATGGCTCTCAAAATGGGACACACCTCGTCTATCTCCGTATAACTGTGATCTGAATGCAACTGAGCTGGTCTGGACAAAAATAAAGAATGTTTTCAAAGTATGCAATGTTAACGAGAGCCACAAATGTCAGAAACTTGCTATAGAAACTTGCTAATATTTGTTTTTTACTTTTATGTGTTTTATAACAGTAAATATTGTGACTTTGTGGGTTCGTAGAATTAAAAGTCCAATTTGCCAAAATTCTAACTGTTCTTTATTTCCGTCAAAATACACTGTTCAATTCTCACGTTACAACATTACATCATCAATTCAACACAATCTACAGCACCAAGGTCGATGACAATAACAAACAACATCAGCTCTCGTTACAACAACACTTGTTACACAACTACAACTCACTGTTTTACAACTTGCAACTCACACTGGCGTGTCACAATCTCTTATATATCTTGCTGAATCATTTCTAGATCATTCTAAAATAAACCAGAAACCGAATTATCTCTATCAGTCCAGAAGTCACCAGAAATTTTCATTTATCTCAGTTTGTTTGTTTTGGCAGACCTTTATCGGCACTATTTATCTGCCGGCTGTTTGTGTAGACTAACAAGACTTGTTATCGCGCAAACCTTTTATCTGAGTTGCCGCGACAATATATAAGCATACAGCATATCGGATGGAGTTCAATTGATTATTGACACATCTCATACCTTCGGTGCATATCTTCGCTTATCTTACCGCAATTTGGCTGAATTGTGTTTTTCTATATTGACCACACTGCACAAACAAGAGCATGTTAGCTCTATCTTCTTCCCCTCTGCCCGCCCCACACCGTAAATCCAGCGCTCAAGATGCGCATATAGTAGTTCTGTGTGTTTCATTATTTGTAGTATGAGTCTTGTAATATTAATTATGTTCTGACCATGTTTATAACTGGTATTTTCAAGTACAGAAGCTGCTGTTATTATTTATATTATTATTAAAATTATTATTATTATTAAAATTATTATTATTATTATTATTATTATTATTATTATTATTATTATTATTATTATTATTATTATTATTATTATTATTATTATTGTTATTGTTGTTGTTATTATTATTATTATCATTATCATTATCATTATTATTATTATCAATGTAAGCAGGAAGAGAAATAAAAATCTAACTTAGGCTATTTGCTTATTTTTAGGTTCGCAGACGAAAAAGTTCAGCATCAGTATTGTATCTATAGATCAAATTAGCAAAAAACAGGCAAGGTCCAGACCAAATACAAAGGCCTTTGTAGCTGGAGATAAAATTTTGATATATACGTTACTACAAGGCCAAGATGTATATAAAATGTCAGAATATAAATTCAGAAAGAGTTTGAGTAATACTAGTTGTAGAATTATTCCAAAAGGAAAAAATGCTTCTACAAATAAAAAAGTAAGCAAAGCAAATGAAAAAGTGCCAGAATTTGTTGAGGCCAACAATACAAAGGAGAATTATCACATATTTTCACTGGGGGACATAGATCCGCTATTGCACCAAAATAACGACAGCTCTATGCAAGACATAACAGAAGAAATAGGAAGCAATAGTAATGAAACAGAATTACTAGTTACAACAAATGATGATACATTTATGTATGACCAGACGTCAATGCCCTCTGAAGACGTAGATGTGCAGAAGAGTTTGTTGGAACACAATTATTGTACTGGACCTCTCTTCAGCATGAGCAGTCTGTGTCGCCTGTGTGCTAAGGAGTTATGGAATCCCGACGAAAAGTCAGTGTTTGATATCCTGCAATCACTGCATCCTCTCTTCCAAAAATGTTTGGATTTGTCAGAAGCCTTCAAGGAAAATGATTGTCTACCAGACAAAATGTGCTCGTCATGTGTGGAAAAGCTACATATGTGTGATACACTCTTCCAGCAGATTGCAGAAACTAATGCTAAACTTAAGACTTATCTCAGTCGCTTACAAGATGATGCAGGTTCAAATGTGAGTAAGAATTTGACTTCATAAACCTATAATTACTACATGCAAAGGGGTTCCATGGTGGGGAGTGGAGGGAGATCTATGATACATTCTTATGACTAGAACTCAGATTTATATGTACTATAAAGTATGAATATACCAGTATAAATCAGGTTCAACTGTATTTCATTTATTAAATTATAAATGAGTTGTATTTATTACACATCAGCTTCACTTACGTACGTATTACAAACAAATTTCAGGACTGTGGGAAGGCCGCTATCACCATTTTTGGCCAATTTATACATGAGCTTTTTCGAAACATATAACTAAAGCCTTCCCTCATATTTTTAAAACATGGTACAGATATGTAGACGACATCTTTGCAATAGTGCACTACAAATAGATGATGCTTTGAAACTACTCAACCTTCAAGAACCCAGCATACAATTCATAGTAGAAACTGAAGACGACTGTACTCTACCTGTTTTGAACCTTAAAATCACAAAAAACAATGAAAAACTGGAATTTGGTATTCATAGAAAAGCAACACACACAGATAATTACATCAAAGCAAATAGTTTCAACCCAATTCCACACAAACATGCCACCATCAACAGTCTCGCACACAGATTAGTAAACCTACCCCTCAGCCAGCAAGAATATCAAAACGAATACCATCAAATCTTAAAAACTGCAATTAAAAATGAATATGGAAAAAGCCTTGTAGATAAAAAAAACTAAAATCTTTCAAACTTCAAAAAAAATTAAAACTGATCACAGCTCTTTCACCAAAGAAACAAGAAATTAGATTTGCTAAATTTACTTACCACCCCTGGGCCACAAAAAAGTTCCAAAAAATATTCAAGAAATACAATATAACATTGGCACCAAAAAACAATTACAGCATTAAAAACCTACTTAACAATAATAATACTGATAAGATAAAACCAGAAGAAAGGTCAGGCATTTACAAGATTAAGTGTAAAGACTGTGAAAAAATTTACATAGGGAGGACAAAAAGAAACATAGGCACCAGAAAGAAAGAACATTTTAGGCACTTAAGATACAAAAATATTGATAAGTCCGCAATAGCAGCTCATTTCTGGTCTGAAAATCACAAAATTGAAGGTTGCAGCAAATTACTAAAATACGTTAAAAAACAAAGTGAACTCGTCATATGGGAGAGAATATACATAGAAAAACATAAAAACCAACTAATCAACTTCGAAATCCCGCCAGAAGACAACACATTTAAATTCATCACAAAATCAACAGATGGTATCAGCAACCCCAGGATTACCAACACCACTGGATCAAGCTTTAGTCACATAAGAGCCGACAATGCAAACGATGGTTTGCAAAACATTTCCTCAAATTAGGTACGTAAGTGAAGCTGATGTGTAATAAATACGACTCATCTATAATTTAATAATTATTTCGCTTCACTGTGGTGTTCCAATATAGTTACATTTTGATGTATTTTATTTGTTGTGAAGATATCTTAAACATACAGTATTTTTGTAACAATTTATAGTTTATAAGGAGGGATTTTCTTGAAGTCTTTGTGTTGCATTCTTGGAGGAAATAAATAACTGTTCACAGACCTCATTTTCTAAAGTTGCTTTTGTTTTGGTTTTGAGTGACTTCAAAACATGTATTCCCAATGAAATCTCATTATTGAGTTTGTGGAACATACTACTTCCTCTCTAATGCCCGATTTCACCAACAGATGTTAAAGTGGATGTTAACAAATGTAACGTAACAATTGTAACAGTGCTTACAAAGCTGTTAAATTTCTTGCATTTCACCAACCTATTTTCTGAAAATGTTAACAAACACGTGTTAACGCCAAGAAACTTGTGAATATTAGAAGGCTATGGATGAATCGTATTATTTTCTGAACGTACTGCGATGCGCATTTGTTTTCATTTTCGTCTGCACCACAGATTAATACGCCTGCACACAGCTAAAAAAATGGCGGATAAACATAATAGTAAGCAAAATCTGTGAAACAAATTGCTCATCGATGGAGAAAGAATTGTTGATTGAATTGGTGACGAAGTATAAGGATATCGTGGAAAATAGGACAGATGCAGTGAATGTAAAAGAGAAAGTTATCACGTGGAAAAAAATTGGTAACAAATTTAATTCAAATGTATGTGTCATTACTAGAAACACGTAACATCTTCTTCAGTATTACGTAAATTTAAAACGAGGTGTGAAGAAGTACAAGTGACGAGTGACTTGCACATTTCAAGACAGGGGGTAGACAGTGTATTATCTTCATAATTCAGTGAAGTATAAAATCGCAAAGTTAGTAATACTTGAAGCAAAGCCGAGATTGGCATATTCCTTTTGATGCATGTTTGACTCAGTATTACATAAATTTAAAATGAAGAACAAAGGACAAGTGACGAGTGATTTGAACGTTTCAAGACGGGAGATGGACAATGTATTATCGACATAATTCAGTGAATTATAAAATCGCAAAGTTATTAATACTTGAAGCAAAGGCGAGATCGGCATATTCCTTTCCATGCATGTTCTAGCCTCTCTTGTACTTCCGCAGTAACCTTCATAACAACTAGTTTTCTTCTGATAGCTCCTCAAAATAATTTCTCCTCATAGGCCGTACTCTATTACGAATGCCATTTACACAGTCTTAAATATAGCAAATCGACAACAACAGCTGCGTTCACGCCCGTTATCTTGACTATTTACAAGTGTTATGGACTTAACATCAGAAATTTGTTTTGTTAGTTTAACAAGAGGTTTAACTTGAGTGTTAAGCTAACACTTGTTGGTGAAATGCAATTTTTGTTATAACTACTGTTAAACCCATGTTAACAACAGTTGGTGAAATCGGGCATAAGTGTGTGGTAGAAAAAAATATAAGATAACAGATAATTTGTACTTTTTTCTTGTTTCAGAATACCAATAAGATTGATGAATTTGAAGTTGATGAACAGCAGTAAGTATATATCATCCTTTTTATCCAAAAATATTTTAGAACGTTTATCTATAAGATAAGACCTGAAGCTTTCCTGGCGATGAATATGCTCAGTTTCTTCTCGGGCAGCCAGCCAGATGAAAAGACGATTAGAACTTATTAAAAGATCCTGCCTTACTTCAGAAATTAAGAAGGCAGTATCACCATCAGGTTCCAGGCCTCCTAGAATGTATGGACTCCCAAAGATCCACAAACCGGATGTTCCTGAAAAAGATATTCTATAAAAGACATAGCATTTATAGAGATGAATGATTTAATATCTAAAACTCAGCATGGGTTTTATAAACAAAAGTCAACAGAAACTGCACTTTTTGATTTTGTAAACAGTGTAATAAATACTTTAGATAACAAAGACAAAATATTAGGTGCATTTTTCGACCTAACTAAAGCATTTGATGTACTAAACCACAATTTACTATTCCAAAAATTAGAACATATGGGTATTAGAGGGCATGCATTGGAATGGATCAAATCATATCTAAAGGACAGGATGCAAATAGTAGAAATTTCACATACAGAAAAAGATTCAGACACAAAATATATTAAGTTTGGTGTACCACAAGATTCTATTTTGGGTCCTATTCTTTTCTTATTGTTTGTAAATGATTTACAGTCAAATATTACAGCTAAAACAGTAGTTCAATATGCTGACAACACAAATATATTAATTGAAAGCAATGTACTTGAAGACCTACAAATCTTATCGAGCAGAATGTTCAGTAATAGTTCTAAATGGTTCAGCAATAATAATTTAATTGTAAACTTGGATAAGACATATGTAATTCATTTTCAGTTTTCTCAGAATAAGTCTCCTGTACAATCACAATTAATATGTAATAATCAAGTAATTAAGTATGTAAATACAACTAAATTTCTTGGTCTTTGGATACAGAGTAACCTAAAGTGGGAGACACATGTTGATCATCTAATTAAAAAACTGAGTACAGTTTGTTATAATTTCAGACAACTGCTACGCATAGTGATATAAGTGGCAGGAATGTTACTGTATTTATACTTGGGTACTGAAGTACTCTGGTATATTTCTTACACCACCTTGCATGCAATTCCTCCCCCCCCCCCCTCCCGCCTGCAATGCAGGTACAGGTATGGCACACCCGGGGTCCCAAAGCTGACCTGACTTCCTCAGTGTGTGCGCCTCTTAGTGGTAAGTGTTATGTTAAGGGACTAAATCACTGATCTAGTATTAACCAAATTAAACTTTCACTGCAAAAACTAACAAAACATTTATTTTCTTACAAGCCAAACTTAAATTTTTCTTTTTTCCATAGCAACAAAACACAAACGTTCTTTACATTATAGCTTTAACTGTCCTGCCAACCTAAACACAACTCTTTTTCTTTCGTAACAGTAAGGGAGTTAGTCATATTGCTCACCACACTTAGGCTGGGTTTGGAGACCTGTGTCAGTGGAACGGATTATACTTGTTGGTTAAGCCTAGTTTGTTCTATTTCTAGGGAGGGCACATATTTCCAGTATACCTTCTGCTTCACCTGAACGGGAGGCTAGGTACTAATGCGCCCACTATATCCCCTGTTGTAGCCTTGTCATCCCGGTGAGATGACCCCTTGTTGGGCTCCATGGTGGGTGGGGAGCACTTAGGGATGAAATACACACATTACTTCTTTGGCAACCGTTACACCTAAGTAAAAACAACAGGCGAATGATGAAAAGGAGGTACATGTAACCTCAGATGCTCGTTACCCTATAATAAGTTGATTGGAAGAGGCTCAGACATTTTTGACAGTGAAACCATTTGTTATTCAATTGGGACTGATCAAATAGCTGCTCCGGTTAAGTCCTGTACCCACCTCAGGAATGGTTCCTTGCTTGTTGAGGCGCATGCTGCAATCAGTTGGACAGATTATTAAAGGCCAAATTATTCTATGGATATCCTATCCGTGTTGAGAATCACGTCGCCTCAACTAATGAAGGGCATCATTACATCTTACCTTTTTAGGTGGCATGCAAGGGGAAGCAATCCAGCGTTATCTGTTCGGCCAGGGCGTTATCTCATTGTATCGGGTGAGAGCAATGCATGACAGCGTTCAGGTGCCCACTGTACACTTTTCCTTTCCTTCGATCGGCTCGATCTCTCGCCGAAGATTGAGGCAGGCTAGGAGCTGATCAACGTTTGACCCTTTATCCCACACCCTATGCGTTGTTTCTAGTGTTAGCGGTATGGCCATACTAAGTTAATGTGCAAACTTTCCAGACCTATTTACGGCAAATGTAGCCAAGATGCCCATGATGGGGCTTGTCCAACTTCTCACAGTTGCGTCCATCCAGCAACTTCTTGCAAATGCCCATTTTCTGGATGATAAGGCCATCCAGGAGCTGCGGTTGAAAGAGTGCATCTCTTTTACAGAAACCCACAAATGCCATCTTGCTTGGCAGCCTTCTCTCTTAAAAGTTGGTAAATTCAGTTCAACCACAGAACCCAAGCGGGATATCTGTAGTCAAATGTGCCCTGATTCCTCTCTTTTTGTCGCTCCACTTAAAAGCCATGGATGCCCTTTCGGGTCACATAGCCCCAAGAAAGTACTGTTAGTGCTGAACCTCGACAATTCAAGATTCAGCCGAAACGCTGCGACTTCCTGTTAGGCCCTCCAGCCCCTACAAGTAAACCGTCTGTTTTAAAAGCCTCAACTCCATCACCACCTCGGAGATCAAAATCACAAGATGGCAGAGGGCGCAGTTGATCTTCGCCCATGACCACCGACGAAGGTCGATGACTCCAAGCTTATGGAGACATAAAAGGGAAATTGAAGCGCCAGCCTCTGGCCAAGTGAAGTTCTTAACCAACCTCTTTATTTGCCTTCAGATGTCTGTTACTCAGTGGAATGAATACACGGGGCACTCGTGCATATAAGGTCGAATTACGAAATTGCTGTCACCTAGTATTTTGCTCTTGCAGGAGACCAAGCTTCACTGGCAGGATAATTTTACCTTTCCTGGTTTACGCTGGTACTGAACCTGGTTCTCCTGCACATGTGGATATCATGCTGCTTAGTTTTTTACTAAGCTCTCACAGTTACCACTACCCTGCAAGATGTTGTCACCGTATGCTTCCCTGGTTTTTCTTTTACGCTTTCTGTTTATTTCCCACCTTCTCCCTTCGCAGTTGCCGATCTTGCGGCTATAGTAGCGCAGCTTCCGGCACTCTATCTTTTGTTGGGAGACTTTAATGCCCACCACCCTCTCTGGGTTATCTTCACGAGATTGCTCAAGGAGGAATGACCTTGTTGCCTTTTTTGCTTATTACAATCTTTCTGTTCTTAACACTGGTGAACCTACCTTTCTTTCGGATTCCAGCTGCACTTTCACCTGGAGTTAACTGCTCACATTTGCTGAACATCTTCTGCAGTGGAACATAGTCTCTGATATCTTCTGCAGCGATCATTTTCCTTGTCTTATCCGCTTGCTTTCATACTATGTTCCATCGTCACATTTACCTACCTGGCGCACTGGCATCTGTTCAAGCATAGCTGTCTTTTTGGACTGACTGTTCAAGATGTTGACCAGATGGTGGATTACCTAACTTCCGCCAGTACCTCCACGACCAAAAGGGCAATCCCCTGATGGTTTTCCCATCCGAGGCGACTATCAGTCCCTTGGTGGACCAACGAATGCCTGGTGGCGATTCAAGCATGGAGTGTTTCGGTGCCACTCTATGCTTGCGAATCTGGTCGCTTATAAACAACTGCGCGCCAGAGCTCGTTGCATAATACAGGTCATAAGAGGACATCCTGGCTGTGTTTTATGGCATCGTTTAATCTCTATCTGTTACGCGGTCCTTGATCGTATGGCATAGGCTTCGTCGTGTGACCGGCAAATCCTCCAGGCTCATGGTCTTTGGCTGAATGACACTATCATTTTTCCTAATGCTTTTGCTGGTGTTTCCAGCTCTTCGCATTATTACGAGAAATTTTTATCGGTTAAGAACCAGGTGGAATCTCATGAATTCTCATTTTTCTTTCCTAATGGCAAAGATTATAACACCATTTTCACAATGGCCAAGCTTGAGTGGGCCCTGGCTCCCTCCAGGCCCGTACAGATATCTTGCTAAGTTCTTATTAAAACAAAGCAATAATAATAGCCTCTTAAGGGTATACTCTGGTACCAAAATGGCCAAAAATTCAGCTTTTTTCAGAAAACTTTTTTTTTTTTTTACTTCAGAAATGTTGTCTTCAATATGTCTAGAATATGGCCATTAAATGAGTCAAATCCACCTGGAAGTTGGTGTATTTCAAATTTATTTAGACCCTTGCAGTAAAAAGTGGGTGTGGCAGATATATCAGATTTCAGTAATAACAGCTAGAGTAACTCTGTTTGTGGTTTTTAGACTTTAATGAGTTATTTATCTTAAAAATATTGTAACTTTGTGGGTTCGTAGAATTAAAAGGCCGAGTTGCAGAAATTAAAAATCTCCTTTATTTTCGTCGAAATAGACTATTCAATTCTCACGTAAGAACATTAAATCACATATACACAGTCTTACAAGGACAATCACAATAACAAACAGTGACAGCAGATTACATCTTTAGCTCTCGTTACAACAACATAGCTGGCTATCTCTCATTTCACAACTGTTTTTTCCTGACGTGTCACAATCCCTTTTATATGTCCATTCATAAGTCGAGAACATTCTTGCGTAAATAAGAAAACAGCCATTCTCCGTCAATCGAGATATCTCTAGAAATTTCCAAACATGAAACCCTACCTGTGGCAGCGAGTCCTTTATCTGAGATAACATTGTTTGCCGCCTTTTGTGATCACTTCGCCGCGTTATCGTTAACTGCTCGTGCAAGCTCGTGAAACATTATCCACTGTCTATTATCGATTTGTGCTGACACGTTTATGCCCAGCACCACGACAATATAGATGTTATCTCTTATTGCACAAGTGCTGCTATCTGTTGACAGAAAATTAAAAGTATAACAAATAAACTATATGTCGCTTGGGCCAGAGAGAGAAGTCCGCAATAGCAGAGCACGCAATTCATGAAAAGGGGGAGCACATCATTCAGTTTGATAACACGGAAATATTGGCTTCAACTTCACACTATCATTTTCGTCTATACCATGAAGCCATTGAAATATACAAATATGAAAATAGCATGAAACGTAAAGAAGAAGGCCTAAAACTAAACAAGATAAGGACAACAGTGTTAACAAAAGCTAAAACCAAGGATTCCATCCGCACCAATCAGACGTCAGCACGACAAAGCACCGCCCACTCTCAGATCCAGCTCACCACCAACCCGATACAATCACAGGCAGTTCTCTGGCCAGCTTCCGGTACATATACTGCGACCCAAAGAGCAAAAAGCACAGTTGCTGTTGAGACTTCTGCCAGGACACTCCGATCACACTGCCACTGAAGATGTCTGCCGCAGATGAAACGTCTGGAAAGATGGAGGAGGAGTCCAGTAGACCACGGCCCACAAGCCCGGTTAATATTTTATATTATAATAAATTATATTGTTTATAAAGTAGCTAAGCATCCATGTGTGTATTGCAGTTGTTGTAATACTTGTGTCATTTTAGCAAATATAATGGCAAAAGTGTGTAGTGGAAAGTTAATAAAGAAAACGAAAGCTAAGCTTTTAGCTGAAACAAGATGGAAACATTCCTCAGCAGATAAAAGTGAAGAATCTTATGCTGAACATGTTACATTTGCTCCCCTATGTAAAGATGAAATTGCAGAGCCAGATTACCTTCTTGTTGACAGTAATGTTTTGAAGAACTTGTTTTTAAGAGTATTGTGTAGTGAATGTAAAGAGGAATGTGTTACTGTGAATTTTAGAGAGGTCTATGGTTTTTCTATGAAGATTGTAGTGAAGTGCCAAGTCTGTGGTTATATTTTGTATGAAACTTTTTCAAGCAAAAGAGAAGGTACAACCACTGAAAAGGATGGTAGAGCTGCTTTTGATATAAACAAGAAAATGGTAACAACATAATATGTAATATGCAACACTGTACCACTGCTCCAGCTCAGTTGAAAACCCATGCAGTCAAAATGTCCAGTGGGCGTAAGCTCCTGGTGCTTTTATAACAGAGCTGTTACAGGAGGTGACAAGCCTAAGAGTCACTAAAATGAGATCCATGCACCTCTAAATGTCAATGTAGTGGAGAAAGTGGTACCCCTATTCTAAAGGTTGTGTTCAAGATAACTGTTAGAAATATGTACCAGAGGAAAGACTCAAAATGCAAATGAAATCTATATAATGTAATTTGGAATATTTGCTCTAAGGAGGTCTTTGTTTCAGTCAAAAAGTTTAACATGGCTGTGACAGAAGCTATATCCCTTGTAAATCAAGGGCAGCTTTTGACTAAATTGGCAAAGAAGTCAGAAATTTCTCCTCTTTCCACCAAAATAAGTAAATACATATTCCAATGTGTAAGGACTATGATACAATGAAGCACAAAATTAATATAATTTTGAGTCGAACTAATTCTTCATTTTTGAGTTTGATTTATGAGTCACTATGTTTACACTCAAACTTCACTTACTTGTATATTTGAAACGTTTTCAAGATCATTCGATCTCATCCTCAGCTGTTTGGTGACTAAAGGAACATTCTTCTTCCTCCACTACTACGGAGTTCCAATCACTCTGCCATCTGGTGTTAGGGGCACTAAGTTTTAATACTTCATTTAATGCCGGGATTTCAAAATTTATAACTTCTGTGGGTGTACCTAAAGATTTTAACAGTTTAATGTTGTAGCCAATGTTGTGGTTCTCTGTCCAAAAATGGTGTGAAACTGCACATTTTTTTGTTTGTTTCAACTTAATGTTCCTCTGGTGTTCTTTTTGCCTGGTTAACAAGTTTCTCTTAGTTTTTCCTATGTAGCTTTTTTCACAGGTTTCAATTTATCTGATAAATTCCTGATTTCAAATTGTTGGGGGTTGAATTTTTTAGTGGTTTATTTAGCAGGTTCCTCAGACTGAATTTGTTTTGGGGTGCTAGTTTTAAGTTTAGTTTTTTGAAGATTCGTTCAAATTTTCTAAAAGCCCATGGATGGTAGGTGAATTTTCTATATTGCCAATTTGTGTTTTTAAGTGGTGTGAAAGTGGTATTTTTTGATATTATCTTCAGTTTTTCCTTTCTATTCATCATGTTCCTTATGATGGCTGGGTTGAATTCATTTAATACCGCTATCTCTTTTATGTGTTGTTCTTTCAAAAATTCCTCCTTACTCAGTGGGATGTTGTATAGCCGGTGAATTAGACTTCTAAAGGCAGCTAGTTGATGTGAAACTGGGTTGTATTCATTTTTCTTTATGTAATTATCTATGTGTGTGAGCTTCCTGTATATTCCAAAATCTACACCATGACGATGTCTAGTTATCTTGAGGTCCAACAACAAGTAAGTTTAGTTTGAGTGTAAACATAGTGACTCATAAATCAAACTGAAAAATGAAGAATACTTCACTGTTAATAATGCTTCTGCTTTTAATATTTATTCGAACTAATTCGTTGGAATTCATCAACAAAACTAAAAATCTACAATTTTCTCCCACCGACCAAATGTTATCTTTTGATGTAATCCCTTTGTTCCCAAGTGTACTAAGAGACAAACTCATAAAGTTCATGCAAATATGGTTTCAGTCCCTATAATTAGACCAAAACATCATAGAGGAATACCTTCACTTAAATATTTGCATTGAACATTCCTTTTTTACATTCAATAAACAATTTTCAAGCAAAAATCAGGACGATCTATGGGCAACCCATTGTCCCCATCTTTGGCAGACCTCTTCATGAGCTTTTTGGAAACCCATATCACTAAGGCATTCCCACTGATTTTCAAACATTGGTATAGATATGTGGATGACATTTAGGCAATAGTTAATGAAAAACAAGTGTATGATGCATTAAAACTACTTAATTTACAAAATCCTGCAATAAAATTTTCCATAGAAAAAGAGACAAACAATGAAATCCCTTTCTTAGATTTGAAACTTACCAGAAAACATAATAAACCCGAATTTGTCATACATAGGAAGGAAACACACACAGAAAATTTCATAAAATCAGATGGATATAACCCAAGACAACACAAGCATGCTGTTATCAACAGTTTAACTTACAGGCTGGTTAATGTACCTTTAAACAAGATGGAATATATCAAGGAGTACAATAATATCATTCACATTGCAGAATACAATGGATTCAGTGCTGAATTGGTAAAAAAGAAAATTGATTAATTCAAAAGACAACAAAGATGCAAACAAGTAACTACTCTTTCCCCAATCAGCAATGAAACTTCATACAGAAAATTTACGTATCATCCCAGAGCTACACACCTTTTCCAAAAGGTCTTCAAAGAGCACAATATTACTTTGGCCCCACAGAACAAATTTAGTGTACAACACCTTCTGAAATCACTTAATACAAAGGAGATATCTACAGATAAAAAATCAGGTGTGTACCGGATAAACTGCAAAGGCTGTGACAACTTTTACATTGGAAAAACTAAAAGGAACTTGAACATTGGGCTTAAAGAGCATTTTAGGAACATCAGGAACAAAGAAATAGATAAATCGACGGTAGCGTACCATTTTTGGAAGGAGAATCATGATATAGAACAAGAAATCCACTTATTAAAAAGTGTCCAAGGTCCAGCTGCATTAATCACGAGGGAAAAAGTCTTCATAAAGAAATATGAAAGAAAATTGTCTAATTTCGACACTACCTTTGATGAAAACCCAAATATGAAAGAAAATTGTGTAATTTCGACACTACCTTTGATGAAAACCCAAACTTCAAGTTCATCAAGATACTGATAGAGATGCACCTGTCGCCTCCATTGAGTTCATCAAACTAACGTCCATTAGTCGACAACAACTGATGATGATAGGAAGATCCTAACGAAATGCATTCTAGGTAAATACTAGCAATAAATGGAGCATTGAGTATTAGTTCGACTCAAAAATTATATTAATGCCGTGCTAGCCCAGACTTCTAAGGTTGCATTAAACGAATGCTCCGTTCATGTTCGTTTATTCTGGTAGCGATGGTCCTTCCAGTTTGTCCTATATATGGTGTCCCACATTCACAGGAATGCAATACACTCCCGGAAGTTGGAAGTCAGTTTGTCTTTCACCGGTCTCAACAGATGTTTGATCTTCGGAGACCGAAGATATATAGTCATATATATAATTTATCATATAGTTTGTTCTATATGTGGGACACCGTATATAGGACAAACCGGAAGGACCATCGCTACCAGAATATACAAACATGAACAGAGCATTCATTTAACGCAACCTGAGAAGTCTGGCCTGGCAGAGCATTGTTTTGATAACGACCATAGAGCCAATTTTCGGGAGACGACCTTCTTGGCAATATGCAACAGTTACTGGGAGTGGAGAATTAAGGAGGCTTTGGCCATTTCCTCTGAAAGGAGCATGCTTAATTGTGATGCTGGATTTCAGTCAGTTCCTCTTGGAAACTGGCCTTAAAAATGGAAATCTGTCGACTTAAGAAGCACTGATCAATACAGCTTTTTTTGTTTTTGTAATTTATGCCCTCCAACGTTAAGTCATATCGGACGATGAATGAAATGAGTGAAATGATGCACAAATGAGTCCGGGTTCCATGGAGCTTAGAGCTACCCCGACATTCGTCTTTAAGGATAAGGGATAACCCCGGAAAAACCTTATCCAGGCAGCTCACCCTGACTGAGATTCGAACTCGGGACCTCTTGAACGTGAGGCAGATATGCTACCATCTACGCTACCGAGGTGGGCTCAATACAGTTGATAATCAAGTTAAGTAGTTACGTTTCTTTGACCCAATTAATTTTCTATACACGCCATCTCCTGACCTGGCATTTAATTTACTGAAAACAGTCTTTTGTTCAGTAATTTGAATTTTGATATTGTTTTGTCTTTGTTTATATTTGTGTTATATCCAGTGTTTCATTTATGGTTATAACATTTAATAAATATCCTGATGATGGGAGAGATGCACACTCCTGAAACGTCGATTTCTAATCGATTGTTCACCTGGCTTGCTGCCCGAGAAGAAATTGAACTATAGTCTCATTTGCTCCACTTACTGTATGCATACTGTTGAGGTTTTGAATTAGTGGATTGGAGGCCCCACAAAACATTTACTATGTGTTAAATACAGAGTGGAGCAAAATAGTGCAATAAGTCAATTTACTCCTTCTCTATAATTGCTTCATTGTGTGTAGATTTCAATTAAAAAAAAATAAAAAGGGCTAATACATTTTTATTTGCTGCTTTATAGGAAAGAAGACCAGCAGACATTGTTTCGTGTGGAAGTAACTAATGAAAATGTTACATTGGACGAGCCATCAGAAGAATCCTGTGAATGTTATATGTGTGACGAATGTCCAAACTCAAGAGTGTACAAAACACTGATGGATTTACGTTGTCATAAAGCCCTGGTTCATGAAACAGATAAAAATAGTGGTAATAACCGTAAAAGCTCTTATAGATGTAAGTACTGCAGGTTGAAATTTCATTTTCTGAAGCAGTTTTACTATCATATGTGCAAAAAAAAGATGAAGGCTAATAGACAAGAACATCCTCCTGTTCAAAGAATCTTGAAGACTGTTTACACAAGACGATACAAAAGACATGCAGATGGTTTCATTTGTTGCACATGCGGCCTTATTGCATCAAATGAAAATGATATAAAAGCTCACTGGAAAAGTCACTTACCTTCCTTACCTCCAATGGTAAAACGTCCGTTTCGAAAAAGGGAACGTATCTATAAATGTCACCTTTGTCGAAGGAGTTTTACTTCTGAGAGATACCTGAACAATCATATTGAAATGCATGCTAATTGGAGATGCAAGACGTGTGGAAAACTCTTCAAGAGCCCTTTCCTTCTTTATGCCCACAAACGAAAACATGAAGCAGATGTTACAAGGCTCTGTCATCTCTGTGGCAAAATGTATTCAGACCTTCAAGGACATTTAAGAAATATTCACAATACCTCAGAAAAGAGAACTTTCATTTGTCATATCTGCGGAAAAGTGTTCTGTTCAAAAGCTTCTTTGAACAGGCACATTATCAATCTGCATGAATGTGTGAACAGCTCATACTCTCAAAAAACATCTGATGAATATGCCCCTAGAGTAGAAGCAAACCCCAAGACTTTCAAGTGTGAGCTGTGTAGTATGACATATGAGAAGCAAGAGTCTTTAAGGAGTCATACAGAGAAACAACATCCAGCTTGTAAGGTTTGTCAGATACGATTCCTTACAAAAGATTCAAAAGATGAACACGACATTTCAGAACATAATCAAGGCAGTAGTTGCGAGCAAGTTTTTTTTTCCGAACACAGCATACAGGTGGGCAAAGAAATAGAAGAGACTGCGTACCCTTCGGAAGATTTCCAGGTTTTAAGTGGAAATGTTGTGCTGTTACCTAATGGAAATGAATATTACCTATGAATTGGTAGTAGAGCTCGATTTAAAATTGTTATATGATTAGAGACTTGAAAAATTTGTGTCTGCAAATTTGTAATAAGATTGAATGCTACAAAGTTATCTATGAAATAGATTGAAATTTGTGATGTCTAAATTACCCATTGTGATATTTAGATGTGTAAAAACTATGACCATGTGAAGCTAATCAACACCAACATAAGGCGGGAACTCCACACAAGACACGGGATGCATCTGAATAAACTGGGGAAGAGGAATCTCATGAAACATTAGTGAAAGTGATTTCAATTTGTGTGAACAACAAACCCCAAGTGGTGAAACAGAACAATCTGAGGCAGATAGAGTAAATTTATCATGTGGTTAAAAAAATAGGCATCTTTTCAGCAGTAAAGCATGAGGGAATGAGAAGAAATACAAAACACAGTGCAGGCATTCATAAGGAAAAGGGTAAAAAATATCAAATTGTTCAAAAATCTTCCTAAAATCAGTCAACAGAGTTAAAAATATTACATCATAATGTCCAGTCTCTGTTTAATAAAATCAGTGAGCTAGAAATTATCCTCAAGGAAAGATCAGATATGAATGTGCTATGTTTTTCAGAACATTGGCTGAAAGAAAACCATATTTTAAATACTAAGTTTACCAAGTTCAATCTAGCTGCACATTATTGAAGAGAAAGATATAATCATGGTGGAAGTTGTATATATGTAAAAGATGGCATTAAATTTAGTATGATATGCACATCCAGTCTGTTGCATGAAAAATATATAGAAATCTCTGCAGTTGAACTCGTTGAATATAACCTTATTGTAGCGTGTATATACAGATCTCCTAATGGTAACTTAAATATTTTTCTGAACGAACTAGAAAAGGTTCTTAATAAATTTAAACAAGCAAAACACCCATTGTCTGTGGAGACTTCAATATTGATTTTTCTAAAATCTCAAAACAAAAGAATGACTTAATTGATTTGGTAGCTACATTTAACTTAAAACCTTTAGTAAATTTCCCAACCAGAAATACAAAGTTCTGTGCAACCATAGTTGACCAAATTTTTACTAATGCTAGTCATTCGTACAAAAGTCACCCACTGAATATGGGTTACAGTGATCATAATGCTCAGTTAATATCAATAAATATGGAAAACAGTATAAATCCAAACCTTAAAAAAACAAAATTTACCAGACAATTCAATGATTCAAATATAGATTATTTCTTGCATCTACTAAAAAGCAAAATGTGGCATGAAGTGTATGCTACATATGATACTAATAAAAAATTCGAAACTTTTCAAAAAATATTAGGATTATTTTGATACAGCTTTTCCACTTGTACAAATAAAAGAATCATTCTCAGGAAAGTCAAATTTGTGGATTACTAAAGGAATTATAACATCTTGCGTGCATAAACGAAAATTACATGAAATTCTGCAAACAGTGACTGTCACTCCACAATTCAGTGACTATGTTAAGAAATATGAAGCCACATTGAATGAAGTTATAAAACAAGCAAAAAGGATGGCAAACGATAAATTCATCAAAAGTGTCCAGAACAAAATGAAAGCCTCATGGAAAGTAGTAAAGAATGAAATAAAGCCCAATAAGAATGTAGATAATTTAGTACTGCAGCAGCATTCAAAATTAATAACAAACCCAAAGTTAATAGCAGAGACTTTTAATAATCACTTCATAAATCTTGCTGAAAATATTGTTTCACAAAAGAACTCCACAATGGCTACTTCAGTAAAAACAAATAGAACAAATATATGTGAAACAACGATGTTCTTGTGCCCTACTGATTTCAAGGAAATCGTTTCAATAATATCCAAATTTAATCTAAATACTCTTCAGGTTACTAAAATTAGGCAAGTGAGTCAACCTTGTATATACTTTTCTCCACTTACAAGTTTTTTATGAAGACTAGTTTCTGGGGACTTCTCCCCTATCGCCAGTTCTGTGGTTGACTGATGATGCATCCGGTGTCTGCATCTGGCTTGGTGTTGTGCTGCCATCTAACGTCCTGGTAAGTTTGATGACGTCATCTACCGCAGGAATTTCAAAATTCATCAAGAGGTCCTGTTTTTTCGTAATAAATATGTTTTCCCAAATCTCAAAGTATAAACTTGAAAGAAGCGTAGGGACAGTGAAGCACAAACTAGTACAAAATTGAATTGAGAATATATTGACACATTGCTTCACTCACACTGTTTATTCACAGGACATGTTTCAAGAGCTCTTGCTCCTATCCTCAGCTGATACTCGACTAGTGTAAGTTGTAGTGGTTTCTTCTTTCTCCGTATTGTCAATAGATGGCGTGATGTACTTGTCAAAGATGTCCGGTGGTGGAGTTTCAAAATTCATGACTCTATGACGATTTTTGTTAATGAAGATTTTTTCCCATACGGAAAGGTCTATGGGGTGATTAACGTATTTTATTAGAGATGTTTCCAAATTGATGTCATGTCTAGTATTCAAAAAATGAACTTACTAAACCACCCTCTAAAAAATAGCACACCGAAAACTCAATTATCAGGCATTTACCAAATGAGTTGCCAGGATTGTGACAAGATATACATTGGGAAGACCAAAAGGAATCTAGGAACAAGAATGAAAGAACACTTCAGAAATATTAAATTCAAACAAATTTACAAATCGGCCGTAGCACATCACTTTTGGTCTGAGAATCACAACATAAAACAAGAAATAGAACTGATCAAACAGGCAAAGAAACCTCCGGAACTACAGATTTGGGAAAACATATTTATTACGAAAAAACAGGACCTCTTGATGAATTTTGAAATTCCTGCGGTAGATGACGTCATCAAACTTACCAGGACGTTAGATGGCAGCACAACACCAAGCCAGATGCAGACACTGGATGCATCATCAGTCAACCACAGAGCTGACGATAGGGGAGAAGTCCCCAGAAACTAGTCTTCATAAAAAACTTGTAAGTGGAGAAAAGTATATACAAGGTTGACTCACTTGCCTAATTTTAGTAACAATGGCACTCCACTTTCTGAAATACTTCTTTTTATTCTATATACTCTTCAGGTATTGATAACATTCCTGATTTTTTGCTAAAGAAATATTCTTTTCTTATTGCACACCCATTAGCAGACGTAAGTAATAGCTCACTTGAACATGCAGTGTCACCAGAAGCTCTAAAAACTGCTAAAGTAAAGCCACTATACAAAAATGGAGATAAAAACGATTTACTAAATTACAGGCCAATTTCACTCTTATCCAGCTTCACTAAAGTACTGGAAAAGATATTCTATAAAAGACTTATAGCATTTATAGAGATGAATGATTTAATATCTAAAACTCAGCATGGGTTTTGTAAACAAAAATCAACAGAAACTGCACTTTTTGATTTTGGATAACAAAGACAAAATATTAGGCGCATTTTTCAACCTAACTAAAGCATTCGATGTACTAAACCGCAATTTACTATTCCAAAAATTAGAACATATGGGTATTAGAGGGCATGCATTGGAATGGATCAGATCATATCTAAAGGACAGGAAGCAAATAATAGAAATTTCACATACAGAAAAAGATTGCATTAAAGAATACCGATCACACACAAAATATATTAAGTTTGGTGTACCACAAGATTCTATTTTGGGTCCTATTCTTTTCTTATTGTTTGTAAATGATTTACAGTCAAATATTACAGCTAAAACAATAGTTCAATATGCTGACAACACAAATATATTAATTGAAAGCAATGCACTTGAAGACCTACAAATCTTATCGAGCAGAATGTTCAGTAATATTTCTAAAAGGTTCAGCAATAATAATTTAATTGTAAACTTGGATAAGACACATGTAATTCATTTTCAGTTCTGTGTATATTCTATTTTCTATGAATATACATAGAAAAACATAAAAACCAAGTAATGAACTTTGAAATCTCGCCAGAAGAGAATCCCACATTTAAGTTCATCACTAAATCAACAGATGGCAGCAGCAACTCCAGAATTACCCACACCACTGGATCAAGCTTTAGTCGCATAAGAGCCGAAGATGCAAACGATGATTTGCGAAACATGTCCTCAAAATAGGTACGAAAGTGAAGCAGATGTGTAATAAATATGACTCATCTATAAATTAATAATTATTTCGCTTCACTGTGGTGTTCCAATACAGTCAAATCTCGATATGTTTCAGAGACTTTTCCTCCATCCTCAATCGGCCATCAACTGGTTCTCATTGGTGTAGTTGACGATATTTTGTCATAGGTCTCCTCTGGTGGCTGTTCAAGGAACTTGCTGAACAAATCTTTCTGGGGGATGTCAAAATTGAATACTTTGTTCCTATCTTTTGAAATGAAGATTTGTTCCCATGTGGACAGTTCTTGTTTTCCTGAGGTATGTTTTAGTAGTTTTGGTTCTGGATTTATGTTGTGTTTTTTTTCCCAAAAATGCGTAGCAACTGCTGATTTTTCTAGTTCTTTATATTTTATGTTTCTAAGGTGTTCCTTTGCTCTTGTTTCTAAATTTCTTTTGGATTTTCCAATATAAATTTGACTACAATCAGAGCATTCAATTTGATATATACCAGATTTTTTGTTAGATGGAATGGCATCTTTGATGTTTGAGCAAATTAGGTTTTTTAAGGAGAAATGGTTGACTGGTGTTAGTTGAATGTTTTGTTTTTTGAAGACTTTTTTGAATTTATCAAAGGCCCATGGATGGTAAGTGAATTGTTTGAAAATCATATTAGTTTCTGTAGCTGAGAGGGTTGTGGTTTCCTTTATTAGCTTCTTCTTTTTTGCTAAGTTCACTTTTTTGTCTACTAATGATTTGGGAAAGTAATTTTTGTGTGCTATTTCAATAATTTTTAATACTATATTTGAGGAACAAAAGTTATACCAAACTCTTTAAAAACCTTTTGAAATTGTTTATTAAACCAAGGATGGTAAGTAAATCTTTTGAAATTATAACCGTCTTTTATTTTTTTAAGGGTAGAAATGTAATTAACAGTTTTTTGATATTTAAATTTTTCAGTCTTCTTTTGTATAAAGTCTTTATTAAAACCATTAAAGCAGTATTAATAATATGTTTGTATTCTTTATTCAGTTCCTATTTATTCAGGGGCATATTTATTAATCTATAAATCAAACTATTAAAAACAGCAAATTTATGTGAAAAAGGGTTAAAACTTATTTTTTATGTAATTATCGATATGAATAGCTTTCCTATAAATACCAAAATCCAATTTATTATTATTTCTTATTATCTTCAAACCCAAAAAAGGAAGAAAACCATTAATTTCAGTCTCTAATGTGAATTTTATAGCTTTATCTTGTAAATTTAGTAAGTTTAAAGCATCATTTATTTGTTTATCAGGAACAATAGCAAAAATATCATCAAAATATCTATACCAGGTTTTAAAAATCAAAGGGAATGCTGTAGTGACTTGCATTTCGAAAAAACTCATAAAAAGATCAGCAAGAAAAGGTGAAAGAGGATTACCCATTCCTAAGCTAGAAGTTTGTTGTAAAATTTACCATTAAAAGTGAAAAAGTTTTGATCCTAACAAAAAGTAGTAATTAATTAAATTTAAAGGGAGTCGATTAATGACACTAAACAACACTTTTAAATTTTCCTGGAACATGTTTCAGAGACTTTGCCTCCATCGTCAACCGGATATTGACTGGTTCTTAGTGGTGTAGCTGGCGATATTTTGTCATAGGTCTCGTCTGGTGGCAGTTCGAGGAAACCAACACAGACAGACAACTACAAAAAAGCTAATGGCTACAACCCAAGATTCTACAAACAGGCAATCATCAATACAGACTGGTCAACATCCCTCTCACAGCAGAAGAATGCAAAACAGAATACAACAACAACAAAAAAATGTCTCCTGCAGGAACTTCTTTAAGGATTTGAAAATCTTGACTTTGCCCAGTCTGTACATATACTGTTTGCTATGTTATACAAAACAAAACCTTGAAAATTTCACCACAAATAATCAAATACATCATCATAACACCAGAGGTAAAACAGACTTAAGAACAATAACACATAGAACTACATTTTATTCCAAAGGAGTTAGATATTCAGCAGTCACTCTGTATAATAAACTACCGGCCAATCTGAAAAACATAAAATCCATGAGGTGTTTCAAGCTCTCGTTGAAAGAAATTTTATTAAGCGATTCATATTATGATATAAGTGAATTTCTAGATACACTGTAGCTGGCCATATAATTGTATATATTTGTGATACATTTTAAATGCTGTGTAGCTGTAGAGCCGTGCGACTGTATATATTTATGAGTTCATGCTTAGATCTTATTAATTATACTTGATGCAACTTATATATACTTATATTATTTGTATTGTTCTAAATATTTGTATTGATGTATCCATTGTCATTGTATTGACTTAACGGATGAATATAACTACTACTACTACTACTACTGCTACTGCTACTGCTACTGCTACTGCTACTGCTACTGCTACGGCTATGGCTACGGCTACCGCTACTGCTGCCGCTGCCGCCACTTACTACTACAACAACAAAATTATTGAAATAGCACAAAAAATGACTTTCCCAAGTCATTAGTAGACAAAAAAGTGAACTTAGCAAAAAAGAAGAAGCTAATGAAGGAAACCACAGCTCTCTCAGCTACAGAAACTAATATAATTTTCAAAAAATTCACTTACCATCCATGGGCCTTTGATAAATTCAAAAAAGTCTTCAAAAAACAAAACATTCAACTAGAACCAGTAACCATTTCTCCTTAAAAAAACCTAATTTGCTCAAACATCAAAGATGCCATTCCATCTAACAAAAAATCTGGTATATATCAAATTGAATGCTCTGATTGTAGTCAAATTTATATTGGAAAATCCAAAAGAAATTTAGAAACAAGAGCAAAGGAACACCTTAGAAACATAAAATATAAAGAACTAGAAAAATCAGCAGTTGCTACGCATTTTTGGGAAAAAAACCACAACATAAATCCAGAACCAAAACTACTAAAACATACAACAGGAAAACAAGAACTATCCACATGGGAACAAATCTTCATTTCAAAAAATGGAACAAAGTATTCAATTTCGACATCCCCCAGAAAGATTTGTTCAGCAAGTTCCTTGAACCGCCACCGGAGGAGACCTATGGCAAAATATCGCCAGCTACACCAATGAGAACCAGTCGATGGCCGGTTGAGGATGGAGGCAAAGTCTGTGAAACATGTTCCGGGAAAATTGAAAAGTGTTATTTAGTGTCATTAATCAACTCCCTTTAAGTTTAATTTATTACAACACTGTTTCCAACACTTCCAAGAAAGTAATTGTAAAATGTAGTAAGTTTAACAAAATGAACTAAGTCCTCATGTAAATTTATTGAAATTAACCACTTTTTTTAAATAAATCAAAAGTTTTTCTCTAGTAATACTAGGGAATAAAGCAGTTACATCAAAAGAAACAAGTTTATCAGTCTTAGATAATACAACACTGTCAATCTTTTTAACTGGTTCTAAAGAATTGTTAATACTCAAGTTAAAATACATGTACAATGTGAGCATTCACAATTAAAAGCAAGGTCATGGAAACAAGACTTAAAAAAAAAAAAAAAAAAAAAAAAGACAGGGGAACTGGAATTGTGTGCAGGATCAGCCCAGGTAGTAAAAGTAAACATTGAATTGGGTGCAAGGATTTCTGAGCATGTACTAGAATTGCATGCAGGGCTGTCCTTGGACATCCCTTTAATAGTTGGGACTAGTCATGTGGTGTCTTGAAGACAGTGTTGATCTCACCTTATCTTTAACAAGGTTAATGAAGAAATTAAACTTAAGTTTTAGTCCAAATATGGTATATGTTTACTTCGAGAAAGCCTTACAAATGGCTATTTGTATTAGTTGGCCAAGATATGAATGCACTTGAAGGAGGGTGCACAGTTTTGTTTACTACATGAAGCTTAGGGAACTGCATGGAGCGTGGGGAAGGGTGATACTGGGAATGTACAGTTGCACAATTAAAACAGTACTCACCTGCTGATGTCTTCACGTTAGTTCTCGGAAGCAGCACATCTGGGAATGTTTAATTCAGGTCCTTCATCGGCTGTATCAGTGTCACTGCGTTTTTTTCCTTCAATATGCAGATTCTCAAAATAACATTCATTACGAATGCAGTCTTCGTCATTGGTGCTCTCCAGACCCACGTTTATAATTATAACTTCAATTGCTTCCTCCAATAACCCATCTCAGCACTTAAAATCTTGCTCAATTCTTTTCATGTGTTTGCATCATTCTCAGATTGTGTAATTTGAGCTATGCAGCTTGTTGTCATAGCTTTCAGATTACTCAAAGTAATCGATGATATGTTCTTTGCTGCAATCTTTTGTTTAATTAAATTCCAGATAAGCTATATAGGGTTAAGGTCACAGTGGTATGGAGGAAGGTGTAAAACTGTAAAATCTCTTTGTTCCATTATTCTATCAAGTCAATAAACAGGCTTTTCTTTATTGGTTTTCACTATCTCTAGAAGTTCACTTTTCTTCAGTTGCGAATCATGTTCAATTTTTTTTTCTGTTAGCCAATAAATGCCTTTCGAGATGAAGTGTTAGGGGATTTATTTTCCTGTAGGGTATGGTAGGGTGCATTATCTACCACAAAAATGCTTTCAGGGGGAATATTTGGTATTAATTTATTTTCTACCCACTTTTTATAATTTTAACTATTCATTTCATCAAGGAAATCATTTATACGTGGACTACTACCCTATAAGAATATGCCATATCTTAAGATGGACTGAAAAAATGAAAAATATGCAATTCTAACAAATTCTTTTGGTACTGCTTTTTTTAAATTTGCTAGGAGAAATACTATACGTGATAACTTATTACATACAAAATCAATATGGGGATTCCAAGATAACTGTTTATCAATTACAATACCTAGAAGTTTCACACTATCATTGGCAGTATTTACATGTTTTAAACTGAAGATAATATTTTGAGTTTTGTCAGGATTCATAAGGAAGCCATTACATCTAAACCAATTTTGCACCTGCTGCATGGTTTCGTTTGCAGATTCTGTCAACAATTCTAAGTTTTTGTGAATGTTAAGGAAGGATGTATCATCTGCATATACAACTGTATGGCAGGGATAACATTTTGATACATCATTAATCATTATTAGAAATAGGGGCCCTAATACCAAACCTTGCGGAACTCCAGTTTTTACCTCAGTGATGCTTGATTTTCTTCCCCCAGCTGATACTGTTTTCGACCATCTAAATAAGATTCAAGTATATTCAAACTTTTTCCTTTGATCCCATATATTTTCATTGTATTTAACAAGATTCTATGTTGTACACTATCAAAAGCTTTGCTCACGTCACAAAGAGTGCCTTCAGCCAAGTCACCATTTTTGAAAGCTTGATATATATTTTCTACAAAAGTATCAACAGTTAATATTGTTGATTTTGCTCTACGATAACCAAATTGATTACTGAAGAATAAATTTTGCTTCTCAAAATAATCTTGTAATTCATTTTTTAGCAGACATTCTATAATTTTTGCCATATAATGTGATGCATGTAACATTTTTAGCTTCTTTGTAAGACAAGGCTGCCATCATAAGTCTGAAAAATGGGAAGTAAAATTTTACATGTTTTACTTGACATGCAACTTGAGGACTCTGTAGAAAACTTTAGCATGCCATTTGTAAAGTTTCCCCTCCCCGCACACAATTTGTAAACACTGAACATGAACATGGTCATTCATGGTCCAAGTCAATTATCGGACTGTTATACTGTGGTCTGTTGGAGATAGAACTTGTGGACAAAGTGTTTAGATCTTTTATTTCCAGCACACCACATTATAACAGTCCAGAAGACAAGGTCAGATTTTAACTTTGTAGTTCTTGTTGTAGAGTATGGCATATTACAAGGGCTTTTTTTTTAAACCTCTAATGGAGCGTAACAGAAAGACAAATGTGAATCACAAAATGATTTTATCACCAGGAGTCTAGTTTAGTTAGTTACTTTTTCATATAGTCGCCGAAAAGATCAAGACATTTTGTCTTATCAATAAACAAACTTTCCTATACCCTCTTCATAAATGTCTGCTGCCAGCATATGGCATCTTGAAGTTCTCCGCTGGTACGAAAATGCTGTTATCCCAGTCCTTTGTTCAGCTGCCGAAAGAGATAAAAATCACTCAGCGCTAGTTCTGGATTGTATGCTGATGATCAAACACTTCCTAATGAAACTGAGTAAGTATTTGCCTAGTTGTTGCAGCTGTATGCCTTTTGCATTGTCATGAATCAAAACAATTACAGATGACAGTATGCCTCTTCTTTTGTTTTGGATGGCTCTCCGCAGGCAATGTAATGTGTGTTGTTATACATTTGCTGTGATTTTAGTCACTGACTATAAACTCCAATGGCAAATTACGGCTGTGGACATCTTTGCATGCCTACACATCCCACGTTTGTGCCATTCTCTAACACATCATTGGACCCGTGTTATAGGACCGCCTCACGTACTCCCAAGCGCTCTGGTTATCACTTCCGGGAGGTTCTTGGTAGGCATGGCATTAGAACCGCTAAACTATTTCCCAAGGGCGAGAGTGTGTACCATCCATGGGCGCGTGGGACGCTGTATGTAGATCTGGGTATGACAGAATTCGCGAGGTCCACAATGGCTCCCTGCAATCTATCTGTTTTTTAGAATTTTTATCCTATTAGAATGACCTTGTTTTTATTTATACTGATGGTCCAAAGAGCTCAGACGGTGTTGGATGTGCATTTGTCTACGGAACTGAATCCTATACATTCAGCCTCCGTAGTGGCATTTCCATTTTTAATGCCGAGCTTTACGCAATATATCGAGCAATTTTATTTGTACGTCGTCGACAGCTGGGTGACTGCCTAATTCTTAGCGATTCTCTTAGTGCCCTCCAGAGCCTTCATCAGTTATATAGCTCACACCCTATTATGCAATGTATCCAGGATACCCTCCACGTTTTACATGCCTTGGGCGTAGCATTGTATGTGAATGGGTTCCTGGCCTTCCAGAGCCTTCGTCAGTTATACACCTCACACCCTATTGTGCAACGTATCCAGGATGCCCTCCACGCTTTACACACCTTGGGCGTAGTGTTGTATGTACATGGGTTCCTGGCCACACGGGCCTGGCGGGGAACAGATTGGCGGATTCAGCAACTAAGATGGTAAACAGAGAGCCTAGGTTTAACACTCCTATTTTTATTTCGGAAGACTTTAGGTGCGGAGAGCAGTACTTTCGATGGCTGGTATGCTCTCCATAGAACCAAACTTAGAAGGGTGAAAGAGCTTCCGAATCCCTGGGCATCTTCCTCTCCTGCATCTTGCGATAGGAAGTGATGCTCACTCGATTATGCATTGGCCACTGCTTTTCTAGGCATAGTTATCTTTTAAAAAGGAAGCCTGCTCCAATCTGCCCGCTTTACGGTGATGCCCTCTTGGTCTGCCACGTTCTTTTAGTGTGTTTAATCTGGAACGTGTTCGTCGGTCTCTCCAGCTGCCGGCCAGTTTGGCAGAAGTATTGGCGGACGACCAGAATGTGGTGGCCAAGGTTTTTAGATTGATTTTAAAAGTTAATTTTAGCATCTAGTCTGATATGCCTTTTAACTTTTTAACATTTTATCCTTTTAGATCTTGACATATGTATCTTTCAGTAATGCTTTTACCTCTACTGAAGGTTTTTAGCCATTCTTTAGATCACTTTTAGAATGCTTGATTTTTTAGGAGCACTGATGACTGCGTAGTTGAGCGCCCTTAAACATAACAATCATCATCATAAACTCCAAAAGCAACACACCTTTCTGATCACAGTAAACAGTAGCCATAGTCTTCTTGTTGCTGGAAGTTAGTTTGAACCTCTTGAGCTTTTGCGGGGAATGTATGGGCATCCATTGTTTGGATTGTTTTTAAGATTCTGGATTGCTCTAAAGAATCCAGGTTTCATCCCCAATCATAGTGGAGCTCAAAAACTCTTCCCATCATCATAACGTCAGAAATGACAAGGCTGATGCGATGCGATGTGCCATACTTTATGGTCTTCAGAGAGCTTTTTTAGAATGCAGCATGTACATAGTTTTTGATAGCCAGTTGTTCTGTAATAATTGTGAACAAAACTGATTTTGAAATATCCAGAAAATCCACAGACAACTCACTGATGGTAAACCGTCTCTCTCGAACTACTTGATCAATTCACTGAACAAGATGCCAGCCCTTGTAGCCATGGTTGCTAGTGTGTAATCTCTAGTGTCCACCATGTAAAAGGTTGTGGGTTCGAGTCCTGTCTTGGGCATAGATGTTTATGTGTATAGAATAATACAGTAAACAAACAGAAAGAATAAAAATGGTAAAATTAGGGAAAAAGAAAAATATTTGTCACTAGTGACAGGCTTGCGTCCCAATCTATCTTTGTCATGAACATCAGTTCAGCTTTTTTTAAATTTCCTGCACCATTCACACACAAGACCCTTACTCATACAGTGTGCATCATAAACACGTTTAATTTTTCAATGAATTTCTGCTGCATTATTTACTTTTGCCAGCAGAAAATGATTGACACTTCCAACTCACACTTGACAGGAGAACTAAATGCCTGTAGCTCAGCTATAAGTACTGTCCACCCAACACAAGAAGGCAAGGCAGAGGAACATGTAATCACGTTTGCTGTCTGCATCTGTTTTGGATATGATAAGGATGCTAGGTTCATGTAAAATACAGTGATATAACTCATCCATGCATAATACATATTGCAGTTACTGAAATGAGCATTAGTCTGGCTGAATGGATGACTCATATGTTCTCTCATACACTCATTTTGTAGTAAACAGATCCACTACCAGAGCAGATAAACAGTTCAAGCTCCTCTCTCCATTTTCCCCTTGCCTTCAAGAACCCAGCACAGTAGAAACTGAAGAGGACTGTACTCTACCATTTTTGGACCTTAAAATCACAAAAAACAATGAAAAACTGGAATTTGGTATCCATAGAAAAGCAACACCACAGATAATTACATCAAAGCAAATAGTTTCAACCCAATTCCACACAAACATGCCACCATCAACAGTCTCACACACAGATTAGTAAACCTACCCCTCAGCCAGCAAGAATACCATCAAATCTTAAAAACTGCAATTAAAAATGGATATGGAAAAAGCCTTGTAGATAAAAAAATAAAATCATTCAAACTTCAAAAAGGATCAAAACAGATCACAGCTCTTTCACCAATGAAACAAGAAATTAGATTTGCTAAATTTACTTCCCCCCCTCCCCCTGGGCCACAAAAAAGTTCCAAAAAATATTCAAGAAATACAATATAACATTGGCACCAAAAAACAATTACAACATTAAAAACCTACTTAGCAGTAATAATACTGATAAGATAAAACAGGGAAAAGTCAGGCATTTACAAGATTAAGTGTAAAGACTGAAAAAATTTACATAGGACAAAAAGAAATATAGGCACTAGAAAGAAAGAACATTTTAGGCACCTAAGATACAAAAATATTGTTAAGTCCGCAATAGTAGCTCATTTCTGGTCTGAAAATCACGAAATTGAAGATAGCACCAAATTACTAAAATATCTACAAAAACATAGTGAACTCGTCATATGGGAGAGAATATACATAGAAAAACATAAAAACTAATGAACTTTGAAATCCCGCCAGAAGACAACCCCACATTTAAATTCATCACAAAATCAACAGATGGCAGCGGCAACTCCAGAACTATCCACACCACTGGATCAAGCTTTAGTTGTATAAGAGCTGATAATGGTTCGCAAAACATGTCCTCAATATAGGTATGTAAGTGAAGCTGATGTGTAATAAATATGACTCATCTATAATTTAATAATTATTTTGCTTCACTGTGGTGTTCCAATACAGTTAAATTTTGATATTTTAGTTCCTCTTCCTCAGTACAGCATTGAATCAGTGTGCATACATTACAAATCTACAATTTCTCGTAGATTTTGTAGAATTCCTTGCCTTCATGTGGAGCGAAATGTGTTGAAAGAAAATTTACGGCATGTTAAGTGCAGTGCCTCAGTTGACTCATAGTATAATTTTAAATATTACATTACTTCACAGTGTTAATTCAAATTTACCTTTTCAATGTATGTATACCAACACTTCCCATATGGCAACTATGGCCTTTGGGATAACCTCGCCCCACCATGTGATGACCAGACCCATTTCTCAAGTGGAGGCACCCAGAGGGCAGTGTCCATTACCTCCAATGGTAGGGTGATAATGAAGATGATGGTGAGGCGAGTGGACCTACAGTTTATACTGTGGACTCCGAACCACATTGGGCATAGGGGACACTTCATATGAGCTAGACAGAGGTGAAGGCTCGGATAGGGCTGACTTAAAATCGACACCCCAGAGCCGGAAATCGAACTCGGACCCTGAGCACGAGTTGCAAATGAAACCAGTTCACTACCCCGCACCCTCTTTTTCAAAGTATATATTACACTCTTTACTTATAAGGGAGCTGTCACTTTACAAAAAAAAAAAAAAAAAAAATAAAAAAAAAAAAAAAAAGAAGAAGATTTTAGTTAATTGATGGAAATTAATCATTTCTTCACACTAGCCGTATATAGGCTAAGGTTATTGATAGGGGAAATATACGAGTCAAATGGAGAATTTAATGTCAGGTCGGCATGATGATGATATATATAAGGGCGTTCAACTACGGCGGTCATCAGCACCCTTTAAAAAACTAGTCATGGCAAAAGCCAGATATAAAACTTTCTAAAAACTATACAAGTGTAACAAAACCTATTAAAAATACACGTACATAAAAAAACATCAATCAAAACCTACTAAAAATTGCATGTTGGCCATGGTAGCTCAATGGGTTGGAGCAACTGGACGGAAACCAGGAGATCCGTGGTTCAAATCCCGGCCATGGCATTGAATTTTTCATGTTGACTATCAACAACCTTAGCCTATATACGGCTAGTGTGAAGAAATGATTAATTTCCATCAATTAACTGAAATAAGAGTTAAATGACGAAGCCTGGGACTCAAGTACTTACGATAGTAAGTCACTACAAACATCTCGAATGCGAGAGCCCCTAGTGGTCTACCGGGGAAATATACGAGTCAAATGGAGAATTTAATGTCAGATTGGCACGTTGGCCATGGTAGCTCAGTGGATTGAAGCGACTGGATGGAAACCAAGAGATACGTGGTTCAAATCCCAGCCATGGCATTGAATTTTTCATGTTGACTCTTATCTATCAACAAAGATGTAAACTGAAAGAAGTGCTAGTAGGGTGGTCATGTTGATTTTGTTTTGAGATCATAAGGGAGGTTCTTGAACATTACATGCCAAGAAATCAGTGAGATGTATCAAAATGTGAAACCAGCAATTTGGAGGATGCAACATGGAATGGCATACTGTTATTGCATTACGAACATTGGGCCACACAGTCCTGGTCTCATTAGATACCATCAAAGACTTGAACCTCATCTGCTTGCCTCACCTTCTTGTATTCTCCAGGTCTAGCACCTTAAGATTATCATATTTTCAATGTGCTGAAAGTAGCCCTTAGCGGCTCAACGTTCTTTTACAAAGTTCAGGTGGCATTGTATAACTGGCTATGCACTTGCCCAGAAGAATTCCTTTCACATGGAATTGAGAAGCTTATCCAGCACTGACATAACTTGGGAGGATTATGTTGAAAAGTAATATGTTGTATTCCAGTTTATAATAAATAGTTTAAAAAGATATTTCTGGTTATTTATTGAATGACCCTTAGAGAGGGTGTTTCGAAATGACACCAAACGAATGTATATACGAGAGTGGGTCAAAAAGTAATGCCTCCTTTTTTTTTCCCCCCTTAAATAAGTTATGTGAAAACTTTGAATTTGGCACAATTCCTCAAACCTTTTCCAATCCCCTGCAGTAGTAACTAAGTCAACAGGTGGCAGCACTGCATCTTGCAAAATGGTTGACATCGATATTCGTATTAGACAGCGTTCTGTGATTGAATTTTTGACTGCAGAAGGTGAAACGCCAATTCAAATTCACAAAAGGCTAAACAATGTGTATGGTGATGCAACGGTGGATGTCAGCACTATTAGACGATGGGTTCGTCGCTGTAACGAAGCTGAAGGGCAAACACCATTGGCAGATGAAAAGCGAAGCAGTGGCCGGTGACTGCAGTGACTCCATGCAACATTCAGCGAGTTGATGACATTCGTGATGATTGCCGGGTAACAGCAGATGAATTGTGTTGCATCACCTCCCTCAGTAAAGGCAGTGTGATGAAGATTATTCAACAACTGGGTTACTCAAAAGTTTGTTCACGTAGGCTACCAAGAAAATTAACCGCCCAAAACAAAGAAAAAAGTAAAACAATAGCCTCCGAAGACTTGCAGCGCTTCAATTTGGAGGGAGAGGAGTTTCTGGAAAAAATTGTTACTGGAGACGAAACTTGGGTTCATCTTTTTGAACCTGAATCAAAGAGGCAGTCAATGGAATGGCATCATATGTCACCGAAGAAAACAAAATTCAAAACTCAGCGGTCAGCAGGGAAAGTTATGGCGACAGTGTTTTGGGATGCAGAGGGTGTGCTTATGATTGATTTTTTGTAGCAGGGATGCACAATAAGTTCTGTCCAATATGTCAAAACTCTCGAAAAGCTGAAAGCACGTCTTCGCCGAGTTTGCCCAACAAAAGCTATGATGTTGTTCTTTTGCATGACAATGCAAGACCACACACCAGCCGTTACACCGCTGCAGAAATTGACAAATTGGGATGGCAAGTCTTACCACACTGACCTGGCACCATCAGACTTCCATCTGTTCGGGCCACTAAAGGAAGCTCATTGTAGGATTCATTTTGAAGATGAGGATGTGAAAATGTCCGTGCGTCAATGGCTTAGGAAGCAAAACCGTGTGTTTTACCACACTGGAATACATGCCCTAGTTTAAAGGTGGACCAAAACTGGAAAAGGACGGAGATTATATTGAATAGTGACAAATTAATCGTCAATGTTGTAGTTTTCAAGCTATGTAAATTGGATTCAATTTTCTTGGCAGTTAAAAGAGAAAAAAATAGGAGGCATTACTTTTTGACCCATCCTCGTACGTAGTTGCCCAGCTTCTATGTATAGTTTTTTTGCCAATATAGTTGCATAAAAAATACCGCTCCAGAATGAGTGTGGATTAGGCAGTTACAGGAACAATGCCGTTGTCTCATGCTGTTGAAGGAATCGCAGGTGGGTGACACATCGTACTGCTTGTTGTAACTGTTTGTAAACATACCAACATACTCCACGGTAGCCTGCCACTATTAAAAATTTCTTTGGCTTGTGAAACTTCAACAAAGAAGCTATTCCTTAGTTGTTTGTTTATAGGTGTTTAACGTGTTCCAGCATTCCGTTATAGCAGTTGATAATGGCAAATAATCTGGTGGACATATGCAACTTAAACCTTTTAGAGGGAAGTTAATGTTAGTGAGGTTGAGGATGGAAGCATGAAATGATAAAAAAAACAGAGAACATTATCAAAGAATTGTAGATAAAGATAATCAAAACTAAACGCCTTATGCAATGAGACTAACATTTTATTTCACTATGCTTAATGATACTAAATAAAGCATTTGTAAATCCTTTCATGGAAGTGTTGAAATCAGTGTTGTATAAATTAAATTAATTAGGAGTCGATTAATGACACAAAACAACACTTACTTTTAAATTTAAGTGTTGTTTTGTGTCATTAATCGACTCCTAATTAATTTAATTAAAGCATTTGTAACTAAAAAGGAAGCTGTTGATTTTA
This sequence comes from Mantis religiosa, assembly GCA_030765055.1. Lineage (NCBI taxonomy): Eukaryota > Metazoa > Arthropoda > Insecta > Mantodea > Mantidae > Mantis > Mantis religiosa. The sequence goes on along the minus strand of CM060959.1, from coordinate 16,677,069 downwards.
CAGTAACTGGCAAAATGAGCAAACTTGGAACTGTACGAGTCATCGACTTTTTCCAAGTAACTGCCCTTTGCCTCATTACCTGAAAGTGAGGCAGGGGTCACTAATAAAGAGCAAGGAGTAGTGCTTTTGTTTTTGTGACTGGTGCATCCCAATAACTACTTTTGAGGTTTGCACACCAGTAGTTCCTGTGCTGCCTAATCACAAAATAATACAATATTTAATGCTGCATAAAATTATACCTAAGAGAATTACGAAACTGCGACACCAAAATTCGGACTAGTTAAGTTATAAACTACAAAACAGCTATATTCGTTTGGGGTCATTTCGAAACAACCTGTATATATTTTGTTACATTTAGGTGGCTTTTTGTACCTCAACCATTATTGTTAGAAATGTTTAGTCTTATCTGCTTCAAGTTAATCAAGATAAACATTTACAAAAACAGTCTTATGCCATAAAAAATTTCATTTGATATAAATTGTATCCTTATATCAGCTCTATTGTTTTATATATACAGTAAGATTTTGCATATCTCTTATAGCTTATGAGTTATGCAAGTCATTCAGGATGAAGAGGACTTCCAAGTCTATTTCCAGGAAATTTAAGATACTGTATTTTAACCTCTTTTGTTTTATTATTCCATTTATATCCCGCCTTTGACTACAATGGTCCTATCGGTGGCCCTTCTCCTTTGGAACATATCACAATGGTGTTATCTCATAGATGTTGGGTTGGTGGTACTTTGGATTTCTTTTTCCAATCAGTAGATCACGCACACATTCGCAGTCTCATTCATACTTTCAGACTCTGAGGAAGATGAGGAATCATCGTCGTTGGAGAAAAATCTACATCCCCAGCCAGGAATTGAACCTGGGACCTGTGGCAAGGCAGGCAGATGCTGTAATCAAAATTTTAGAGCCATTTTTTATAGAAAAAGGATAGTTTATGATGGAAAGTGTTTGTATCACATCCTTGGAATATATTGAAACAAATACCAGGTTTGGCATTTGACACAAATAATTTTTGAGTTATGCAATTCAGAAATCAATTTTTAAAGGGGGTAGGAAGATTCAGGTAGTCTTAAACCAAATACTTCTGGTGAAATCTTGGTATCTAATTTTTTTATGAAATACACCCTATGGGCCATATTCATAGTTATCATTTTGTAAAGAGGATGTCATCATGAACAAACACCATTTGGACAAATGTAATGATCTCAAAAGTGGGAATCTACAGACTTTATATTGGGAAGCTAGGGGGAAAATGATGCAAATCAACTAATCCCCAGTGCCATTAGTCAACAACAACATTTTGGTCTAGACTATCTTTCAACTAACCTGGTCTGGAGCAAAGGTGGTCTAAATTTTTGGTATTCATGGATGGCAAAAAGCCTCGGACTAAGTAAAGCTGTGGACCAGCACGGAGCAAATGTTACACAACGTAGAAAGGTTCTTCTGCGCATGCGCGAGTCCCATAGAGTACTAAACAAACCACAGTGTACCTACAACTTTATAAATCTCTGTGGTAGTTTCACAGCTATTTCTTAATCATTCTTACAGTTGGTGCTGCTGTTTGAGATTCGGTAACAAAGTTCGGTGTGCTGTGAATATGGATAATATGAATAAGCATGGTATCAATTGGTAAGAGGAAAACCAATGTTTTCTCTAGTCCAAAAAAGAATGAACATTATAGAAAATAAATCCATGTCAACGAATACAAATGTGAGAAAGGAGGAGGCATGGAGGGAAATTTATAGCGAGTTTGCTGATAATGTGGCTTACTGATACAGGTCAGCAGTATTGTCTTGATATCCTCCACTTGCATAATACCAAAGTGCTGTTAGGATCTGACGTACAGGTTAGGACGAAATCATTTCTATTAGCTTTCTGGCGTTCGCTTTACTAAACTGGTATCTGCTTTTGAAGTTTAGGTTGTTCGTAATAATTTCTATTCTTGGTGGATAAATTTTCCTCCGTCTTATTTCATGAATTCTATGCACCACAGCTACATTCATCACTTCATTTTCAACCATGTTGCAAAGATAGTCCGCCTTTAATCTACCCCTTGAAGGCGGACCAAAATTTGTGCCAGACCAACATCGCTAATCTCGGTTTATGAATAAGAAAATCGATGGTTCACCGTTAGTCCACCGGAAGTAGCAAGTTGGTCCGGACCAAGTCTGACTATGAATACGGCCCTGTAAATAGAGTTACACTCATCTTATTTGTTAATACGGTACAACCTGCCTTCAATGGACCACTAGATAAGCGGAAATATTTCATGGTACCATGAATTCAGAGGTGAAAAACTGCTAAATTCCCTTTATTAAATGGAAATCAAAGTATACACTTTAACAGAAAAATTTCAGTTCAGGAATGCAGAGTTTAGACAATTTTCAGGCACCTGGTGAAAATGTGTATTTCCTTCTCTAAGTACATAATGTTTCAGTTGAAACCATATTGCTGCTACCTCATCTATCAAGGAGGGGAGTGTGCTAATGACGGTACGAGTACTGAGAAACCTGTCAGTCATTTCGAAAACAAGAATTGTATTAGATCTTAAAATGCAAGTGAAAGTGACTGATGCTAGTGAAAGACAAAAAATCAGGTGTATACCGGATAAACTGCAAAGGCTGTTTACACAGAAAATGAACCTAGTTACAGTGGAGTAATAAATATTACACAAATAAAAATATTAAGAAGTATTAACATCAACTTCTTAAGATAAGTGGACATTAATTAGCAAATATTTTTATTTGTGTAATGCAAAGGCTGTAAGAAAGTTTACATTGGAAAAACTAAAAGGAACTTGAACATTAGGCTTAAAGAGCATTTTAGGAACATCAGGAACAAAGAAATAGATAAATCCAATACCTGACTGATTACAATAAAGAATCCAAATATATTTGGACCAGTAGAAAAAGCAATACAATTACGAACTTCCTATTTTTATTTCGTTATCACTAGAACTATCATCCAGTACAATCGCCTTCCTCTTCTGTGACTTGTTTCTTGGTTGTGCATCTTGAAATTCATCATCACTGCTGCTGTTTATTTCTACTGTGGTAACTGCATTGTTTAATGGCTTATTGGAATGCTTGGAAACACAGTTTTTGTTTTCTTTACTGTTTGAGGTTACAGATGATTGTGCCTTTATACTGTCTTTGGAATTGCTGGGTTTCTTTTGCTCCTTCTCTTGTCTTTTGAGATTATCGGAGGAAGTCTTGTTTTGAGGAAGTAATGCTCCACGAGCTGGCATCATAATCTTATGATTGTCAGACAAAGCTGCAGCTGCTCTTGGACCTGAAAAACATTAACAGAAATGAGTAAACTAAAGTGAGATTTTGGTGTCAACACCCTTTCCCCTAGAAACCTAAAAGAAAAATCTGATGTACATTCCACATGACTTTGTAATAGAAGCATATTGCTCTGCTTCATGATTAATCTAGATAAAGATTTGCAGAAATGGGTTTTATTACACAGTTCAATGTAGCTTAAGTGATAAATCTGAAAGTAATGAGTCAGTAATTCAAACACAAACATCACTCAAAATATCCTTACTTGGACATGTTTCGGAGAATGGTTTGTCCCCATCGTCAGCAGTTGTCCGACTGGTTGGATCCATGGTTTCCTGAAATGAGCTGGTTGTCTGTGGTGGCATCTGTTGACTGTGAAATGAACTTCCAAAGAGAGTTTTCAGGCAGCAATTCAAAATTTAAAGTATGCTGTCCGCCCCCCTCCCCCCATCCCCTGAACTGCCGCCTGAAAACTCTCTTTGGATGTTAATTTCACAGTCAACATATGCCCCCCGTAAGGGAGGGGATCCATCCCCTTCAGCTGCCGTGGTGCGGGCGTTGCGGACCCCTAGTGCTCGCGGTACCTCTGACGTTACTAGAGGAACCTTGGGCGTAACATTCGAGCCCCTCCCTGATTGGGAGTTGTTCGGATTGGGTTGGGCTCGGGGGGGCAGTGGTTCTCAATACCCATGGGAGATCGGGTACGTCTCCAGATGGGGTTGAGGGAAGCCATAATATTCCCGTGTACCAGGCAGCCCTACCGAGGTTGATCGGTAGCCTTCCCCTTTGGGGTTGGCGAGCATAAGGACCCATCCTGCCTTGGGTCCACAGGACCAGATGGGGGGGCTTGTTAGTCTCCAGCTCTTGCCCTATGGAAAGCCCCACAGAGGCGCCAGGTGCCCTTTCGAGACAGCTTGGTAACTCACTGGTCATTAGAGGGGGGGTCACTCTTCACTCTGTGAGGATGTGCCCTGGTAGATACCCTAGAGTTTATATATATATAGTCAACAGATGCCACCACAGACAACCAGCTCACTCCAGGAAACCACGAATACCACCAGTCGGATAACTGCTGCTGATGGGGACAAACCATTCTCCGAAACATGTCCAAGTAAGGACATTTTGAGTGATGTTTGTGTTTGAATTACCAACTCATTACTTTCAAATGTTAATTACATCACTGTGTCTAACCTTTTGCTTCACAATAATGATAATCAAATCTTTTAAAAGGGGGGTTTTTATGTCATGACTTTGAAATTCTGTTTTCAATGGCAGATGTGACATGAAAGAGTCCCTAGAGTTCTCTTCACATTTTGATGTTTAAAAGAAGATACAGGACAGCTATCAAGCAAGGGATATGGTCACACTGTTTAACTTCAGGTCAGTTATCGCTAGTTGGATGAGAGAAACACAGTTTGCTTGAGCATTCAATTGACTTCTGTATTATTTAGCCTACTTTGCTTAAATACATCATTATGGAAGCATGACTTAGTGGCAGTAGAATTACAGAAAGAATGAGGATTCATGGTCCAGGACAAAGATCAGCTTACGGTCAGGGTGTTATATTGCACAGCCAAGCTAATCTCTGTTTCATATAACCTTGCCCCGCTGAAATGTATCACTCCGCATTTAACAACCCTGCCCCTCGCCCTAATTGGCTAATGCTTTCGCTTCATAGGCCATAGGCGGTGCCTTCCCGTCACATTTAAACCTGCAGTAAATGTCGTAATAATTGCCGGGAAGACAAATAAAATCCTATAAAAATCATACAAATAAGGATATGAAGGCATGCAAAAATACAAGTTTATAATGAACTGAGCAAATTGAGACAGAATGACTGAGCAATGAAACTGAAAGAGTTTATAATGAAAGGCCTTTGGCCTTTACCACTGGGATTTTTTAAACCAGCACACATACCTTTCAAAAATGCTTGTCTTTCAGTCTTAAAAGTCGTGTCACACCATACTTTACTTTTCGTGTGTTCTTCGTGTATATTTATCAATTTGTATCTCGGTGCAGTGTGGTTGTCCTTAAATAGCGTCTTCGCCACACAGCAATATCGCCTCTGTCTTTTAGCACATTTTTCTTGCCTCTTTTTTCATTCACAAATTCCAGCTGTATAAGCAATCTGCTGAAATTTGGTAAATCTGCATCCTCATTTACAGCAGACGAAATGTTACTTATGTTAGGGAGTTCATTTCTAAAGAAAAACTACACACATGACGACGCACAACACTTTTCACGTATTTTCTCCGAGCACGCACTTTTGTTTATTCCTGCTTTTGCCTGGAGTGGTAAGTTTTCCAAGCACAGCTGTTCGACTCCTCTCACTGACAAAGACGGATTCTTCTCTGTGAGTGCATTAAACACATGCAACACAATTCTTTTTTCGCCTGTTTGTAAATAATTATCCTTGCGATACTTCAGCGAAAAACTGGCGGTAGACTCTGCCATTATACATATAAATACATGCGCAATAAACGATCAATAAAATAATTTAGCTCCCGCACTCTCGAATGGCGATGCATGACTAATCCAGTTCAAAACAAGGTCAGTGATAAAAGTCATATAAACAAATGTCACCACTTTTGATTAATTAGAGCCAACTGAAAAATTCAATGCCATGGCCGGGATTTGAACCACGGATCTACTGGTTTCCGTCCAGTCGCTCTGACCCTTGAGCTACCATGGTCAACGTGCCTTCCTGACATTAAATTCTCCAATTGACTCATTATATTTCCCGGTGGACCACTTAAGGTTCTCATATTTGAGACAACTACTTGTGGCGACTTACTATTGTAAGTACTTAATTACCAGGATTTTTATCGTAGATTATTTTTTAATGTAAATTTATATTGAGGAATTAATCCTTAAAGAATTAATCCTTTTAAATACATTACTCCGGTATATGGGTGATTTTTGATTAATTAGAGCCAACTGAAAAATTCAATGCCATGGCCGGGATTTGAAAAAAAGACTGCTTATGTCCTTAAAATAAGTGAGGTGACTCCTAAGAGAAGCAGCTACAACCAGGTCCATCAGGAATAGTAACTCTTAGTAAACAAAGACCAAGAGCATCCCCATAGTTTTAAATTAGATGCCATAAAAAGGCGCATGTATGACTATTATACTCGAAAGGAGCATTCTACCGCACTTCAACTTCTTTCTTCGCTTAAAGAAGCAAAGCTACAGTGGCCGCAATGGAAATCTTTACATGGTAATAAAAACAACAAACACTGACTTTATGTGATTTTATTTTGAACTTCTCTGTACAATTACTACTTGATCATATTTCCCTTAACTTGTATCATCTTTATGAGTCTCCTGAGCAACGAATCTGCTAGATTTTCAAAATATCTTTTGTCCATTTCTACCCATAACTTCAACGCCTCCTGGAGCTCCTTAATATTTGATGGTTGCAGCTCTTCTATTTTATTTTTCATTTGATCCCAAGTTTTTTCTATTGGATTTAGGTCAGGAGAATTACCAGGCCAGTCAAGTACAGGTATATTATTGTCTTTTAGGAACTTCTGAACTATCTTTGCTCTGTGAGCAGGGGCACCATCATGCATAAAGAACTGACACTGATGAATTGGCCAAAATGTGACCAAAAGCTGTTGCACCACTTCTAAATAGTTACTTCCCTTCATTGTATTTTTAGGGAGAAAGTACAAGCCACCTCTACCACAATTACCACTAAAGGCACCCCATACCATCACACTTTCTGGATGTTTAACAGTTTTGACCGTAAACTTTGGATCATACTGTGAGACATTTTTTGGCCTTCTCACCTTTTTGGACTTTCCTCTGACCAATTTGAAAGTGCTTCCATCAGAAAACATTACTTTGTGCCAGTCCTCTGATGTCCAGTGCTGATATGTTTTGCAGAAATATACTCTTTTCTTTATCATAGCTTCAATTAGAAGAGGCTTCTTGGCAGCATACTGAATTGGTAAATCTAAGTTTTCTTGAAGACAATACTGAATGGTCCAGATTGCAACACTTTTGAGCAGTTCTGGATGATTCTTTTTTAAAGCTGCTGCTGTAATCCATGAATTAGCTATCATTTCACATTTTAGAAGGTCATCAGTCCTTGGAGAAGTCTTTCTTTTACCACCTGAGCCTGTCTTTTGAGTTGGTGTGTTACATGCCAAAGGTGCTGCTGCATTTTTTAGGTCGTAAATGGCTTGCCTTGAAACCTTTAGATCAGGAGCCATGCGAATTACAGAGGTACCTACTTCTAACAGAGTTAAAGTGAGTCTTGTCCTCACAAATGAGCTTCTTGTGTACCATTTTGTGCACTGGATTCAGAAATACGCACTTTCAAAAACAGCACCACCAAGATAAAAAATCAGATGTCAACAACACATAATAAACAATTTGCTGTACACAAATACCAGAGGCAGACTGAGACCTGGGATGCTAATGAAAGGAAGTTGCTGCTGTGCACTCAAGAATCACGTGATTTGCAGCTCTGCCCAACTTTTTGTGTAATAGTGGAAGAAGGATAAACTGAGCGCATTGTGTATGTAAAGATTTTCCTTGTGTTTAAAATGTAAAGATTTCCATTGCAGTGACTGTATTTGAAGGAAACCTTAGCTCTTTGAACAAAGTCTTCCATGATCAGGGATTTGTGTAAGAAAATAAAGAAAAGAAAACTAATACTCAAAAGATCAGATATTGTAGTGTTAAGGTCTTTGTTTTTTTAAGAAAAATGCATGAAATCTGGGTAAACACTGGACTTACTGTGACAAACAGCTGGATTGATGATGCCCTCCTGCTCTTAAGATTTAAAATAAAAACTGAGGACTATCACAAAGACATGGACCATGACCATGAACTCCTATGGGTCAAAATTCAGCACACGGATGCTGCTGATATGATCATCTCAATTGACAGAGTCATTAATAAATGATAACTGGTCACGCTTTAAAGTATTCGGTTAATTTGGCTTGTTCCACTTTTCCTGCAGTGAATGCTTATCTTGGAAGAGCTCCTCTATCTGCTCCCAGGTCCTGCCGTATCGATTTTCTTTCATGCCAAATACCACAAGATTTTGTTTTCTTCTTCTATACTCTGCTCTTTCTATTGCATATATTCTTCGGTCACATTCTCTTAGTTCTTTCTCCATTTCATCATTTTTCCTTTTTAACAAAACGTTCATCTCTGCAATCTTTTCAGCTATTTTTCCTTCAATTGTTTTCTCCAGTCCCTCCGTTTTATTTAATTTCTTCTCTAACACCTCTATTTTATCCAGTTTCCCCATCTTTTTCAGTATCTCCTCCAGCATCCTCATTGCGGGTCCAGGGTTTAGCTCGACTTCTCTAATCACTAACAATGCCATCACTACCATTGTTCCATTTTTGACAATATTGTTCCTTACGAAACATTTCTTGGAGCGACAACGCCCGATTCTGACCCTGTATAGCTCCAGTTGCACATCCATGTTTTTCCCAAGCGTAAGCACCGCTGCGACACATCTTTCCTTGGCAACGTCTCGTCAGCAACTCTTTGTTAACAAGGAGTTAATAAATTACAGGAGAAAAATATGGGATAAGAAATGGGACAGTCTAAGTAAAGAGATATTGGCGGTACGCATGCTAATAGGCATGGGAGAAAAGAAAAATAGATGTATAGGAGATTTCTTATATAGGATAAGAGAAAAGTGGATTAGGATAAAAGAAGCGAAGAAATGACACCAAGCTGCTCAGAAAAACCAAAGGCTTATCGCCAGGGGACCTGAGTCAGCAATTTTCATGTATTTGTACAGGATGTAAGTGCATGAATGATGTTAAAGTCATTGTAGTGAAACTGTAATGGAAACTGTACAAATAAATATCAAATGAATGCATACAACTTATTTTGCAGAATATATTAATGAACTTAGAGCTTTTTCGGTACAACTTTTCGCACTGATGTAATACCTACACAACCTGCATTCAAGAGGTCCTGAGCTTGAATCTCGGTCAGGTTGAGTTATCTGGATAAGTATTTTTCTGGGTTTTTCCATCACTGATGACTGTACATGGCATATATAAGCAATTGTTAAGCCGGAAGCAAATAAGCTTTCGGTTTTGCATCTATTAAGTGCCACATCTATGCATTTTACTTTCTGATCTAGCATATAACATTTCCTTTATCTTTTCTCCATGGCTCATTAAAAGTAATTGGGAACTGAAAGACAAAACTGCTATTCAGTAAACACTAGATACCGAAAACTATTTATTTCTCATTTGTTGCTATGACACTGTTGCACCAAAAGATGTATACAAGCTAATGTCTTTGTCTTTTGTTTCCGTGGCCGAAAGTGGCCTGCTCGGCTGGCGACTTTGTCAGCAGTGATAAGGAAAATGCATTTCTAGTTTCTTTTAAGATAATGTATGCCACACGCTCATTTAATTAGGTAACACTCAGTTGTATTTAACGGAAATTTTATATGTTCTTTTGGTTTTCTATTCATAAGAGGCTTTAATTTGAACATCCCAATATAGCAGCACAGACCATACCCCTTTACAGCAAACTTATAATTGCAGTTTTCCATAAGGTATATTTTTGTGAACTTTTGTCTGCAACCTCAAGCTACTTAAGTGGAATTTTTACTGACCATTTCTCAGTTCAAAAACTACTTATTACAGTTAAAATTATTCCTTGTATTGGAAATAATCATTTCTTTCACACTAGCTGTGTGTAGGCTAAGATTCAAATGAGTAGAGCCAGACTGAAAAATTCAATGCTATAGCCGGGATTTGAACCACGGATCTCCTGCTCCGTGCAGTTGCTCTAACCATCTGAGCTGCTATGGCCAACGTGCCCGACATGACATTAAATTCTCCAATGGACTCATATGTTTCCCGGAAGACCACTAGGGGTTCTCATATGCTATGAGACACGCACCTTTTGTGGCGACTTACTATGCTGTAAGTACTTAAGTCCCAGGCTTCATAGTTAAACCACTATGTTTTTATTTTAGGTAAATTGATGGAAATAAATCATTTCTTCTACACTAGCCATGGAGAGCGGGAGATCTGAATAACATACTGGTTTAACTATGAAGCCTGGGACTTAAGTACTTACAGCATAGTAAGTCAACACGAAAAAGGTGCATATCTTGTAGCATATGAGAACCCCTAGTGGTCTACCGGGAAACATATGAGTCAGTTGGAGAATTTAATGTCATGTCGGGGCATGTTGGCCATAGTAGCTCAGATAGAGCAACCGCAGAGAGCGGGAGATCCGTGGTGAAATCCTGGCTATAGCATTTAATTTTTCAGTCTGGCTCTACCCATTCGTTGCTTGTATTAATCGTAATTTATTCATAGTATATATATATTTAAAATTTAATCTGAATCGTGTATTCATTATATTAAACATTTTTGGGGTAGATGACTGAAGCAAACTTAGCTCAGAATTTTCCAGTAATGCAAATATTAAAACATACATAAAATTCACTAAATATATATTTTTAGAGGAAATTGCACCTGCATACTTCAGTAACAGTTATAATTTTAATTTTATGATAAGTATATAACATGAATTTTTAGCATACATAAGTAATTTTTAGATGGATTACTGCATACAGTGTTAATTCACTCGTTAAGAAACTTAAAATTGACACTGTAGTCAAAACTACCTTTCAACTACCCAACATAAACTAAACGTTACTGGGCCAAATGGACAAGTTTCCTACCTCTCTTAAGGTAGCTGATAGTACTGTAAGGTGTGAAGTGAAAATCTTCTTGTAGGTAACCCTCTATTAGCAGGAATGCTACAATGTTCTCTCCAGTTTCTCTAGGGAATTTGGGCGCAGGAATTGATGCTACCCTTAAGTTTCCTGCTCCTTTACTAAACCATGCATCCAATAACTTCTGAGCTGCAAGTAAACAGAGATAATTAAGCCCAACAGAATAAGTATCCATACTTATTAGGTTAATTGATGGAAATTAATCATTCTTCCACATTAGCTGTGTATAGGCTAAGGTTTTGGATAGACTGAAAAATTCAATGCTACAGCCAGGATTTGAACCATGGATCTCTGATCTCTGGCCGGTTGCTTTTAACCATTGAGCTACTATGGCCAACATGCTGACATGACATCAATTCTCCAAATGACTCATATTTCCCCAGTAAACCACCAGGAGTTCTCATATACGAGATACACACTATTTGTGGTGACTTATTATTGTAAGTACTTAAGTCCTAGGCTTCATAGTTAAAGCACTATTATACCTTGTTTCACATAAGCTTGCCCAGTATCTCTTAACGGTCACGTGACCTAATCACCTCTCGTTGGTTGCTGTTGTGGTAATGACTGTTGTGCGGTAAAAATTAGTTTGTTATTTAACATGGTGATATATGATATATGGTGATATATCATTATATGTTGGAAGAGAATTGTCAAATTTATATTTTCGTAACTGTTTTAATTAAATATATTACGCAACAGAGTTTATTTATCTGAAATGCATGTTAATTCTTAAACGAAGAGGAGTTTCCTTTGCTCTCAAGCACATGGCACGACAGCACGTGATTTAGCGGTAGTGGTGACATTTGTTTATGACTTTTATCACTGACCTTGTTTTGAACTGGATTAGTCATGCATCGCCATTCGAGAGTTCGGGAGCTAAATTATTTTATTGATCGTTTATTGCGCATGTACTTATTATATGTATAATGGCAGAGTCTACCGCCAGTTTTTCGCTGAAGTATCGCAAGGATAATTATTTACAAACAGGCGAAAAAAGAATTGTACATATGTTTAATGCACTCACAGAGAAGAATCCATCTTTGTCAGTGAAAGAAGTCGAACAGCTGTGCTATGAAGTTACAGGTGTGAGTGTTAGATGCGTAGGAACATCGCGACATGAAATTGAGGAAACCGGAAAACTTACCACTCCAGGCAAAAGCAGGAATAAACAAAAGTGCGTGCTCTGAGAAAATACGTGAAAAGTGTTGTGCGTCGTCATGTGTGTAGTTTTTCTTTAGAAACGAACTCCCTAACATAAGTAACATTTCGTCTGCTGTAAATGAGGATGCAGATTTACCAAATTTCAGCATATTGCTTATACAGCTGGGATTTGTGAATGAAAAAAGAGGCAAGAAAAATGTGCTAAAAGACAGAGGCGATATTGCTGTGTGGCGAAGACGCTATTTAAGGACAACCACACTGCACCAAGATACAAATCGCTAAATATACACGAAGAACACACGAAAAGTAAAGTATGGTGTGACACGACTTTTAAGACTGAAAGACGAGCATTTTTGAAAGGCATGTGTGCTGGTTTAAAAAATCCCAGTGGAAAAGGCCAAAGGCCTTTCATTATAAACTCTTTCAGTTTCATTGCTCAGTCATTCTGTTTCAATTTGCTCAGTTCAGTATAAACTTGTATTTTTGCACGCCTTCATATCCTTATTTGTATGATTTTATTTATCTTCCCGGCAATTATTACATTTACTGCACGTTTAAATATGACGGGAAGGCACCGCCTATGGCGTATGACGCAAAAGCATTAGCCAATTAGGGCGAGGGGGAGGGTTGTTGAACGCGGAGTGATACATTTCAGCCGGGCAAGGTTATATGAAACAGAGATTAGGTTAATTGATGAAATTAATCGTTCTTCCATACTAGCTGAGTATAGGCGAAGGTTTTAGATATGTAGAGTCAGACTGAAAAATGCAATGCCATAATATTAAGAACCTCTATTGCTTTACCGGGAAAATACAAGTCAATAGGAAAATTTAATATAAAGCTGGCATGTTGCTATGGTAACTCAATGTTTAAGAGTATTCGGTTGAAGACTGGGAGGTCCAAGGTTCAAATTCCTGAGAAATCATGTATAACATGACTGAATATTGTGATAAGGATAAAAAAGAAAGAATCAAAATCCCTTTGTGTCAAGCGACGGAATAGCTGGTTGCAATGTGTATTGCCTAACATTTCACATCAAGCACTTTTTCATGAAGGTCAATTGCCTCAACACTTTGCCATGTAGAAACTGATATAGTGCTATGATAGGCTAAAATCTGTGTATATCTTGCATTGTAACAGTCTTCTTTCACCGTGGTGCATGTTTAAAATTTGAATTGCATGACTATTATGTGTTTCAAATGGAATGATGTTTGTCCTTGAGTGCTACTAGGTAAGCAACCAATTGGACTACTGCGGTGATGTTGTATGGCATACCCCCTATGTGGCATGTGACGAGTGACAAACTAATCAATCTCTAAATAAATACTATTTGTGCTAAGACGAAAATTCATATTTTGCAAAAACTGATCCACAAGGAAGGAGAGAGTAATGTATTTAACATAACAGTAAAAGCCCCATATTTTTAGCTCAAATAGTTCTCCTAATACAAATAAAGAAGATACCATTATATTATAACAATGCATTGCGACATAAGCACTGTAATGAATATCATTATTGGTTGGTATGTACACGTGAACATACATTTTGAAATTACTCAGAACTGAAATGTAAACATTTGACATGACATGATAAAAGAAATATGTACTCTGAATAAATTTGATGAGAGGAAACAATACACTTCCTGCTGGTCTGGCAGAACGTGTCTAGTCACATTATATCTTTGTTTATGAATGTTTCGTTCTCTCTGTTTACTGTAGAGAGTTCAAAGCAGCATTATTCAGTTACTCTTCCATGAAAAAGTGTATCAGCTAGATCAATGAGACACGATCCACCTTCCCCTTACCATTGCCAGAACAATCCAATTGAGTTAATGTGGGCTCAAATTATGTTGCAAATAGAAATAATATTTTTAAACTGACTGATATTGGACGACTTATTTACGAAGAAATTGGCAAATCAAAAAGACTTGGAAGCGTGAGACATCAGATAAACTACAAGAAGACGAATTTTGGAACCTATCATCATAAATTTGCAGTACTCAGAAGATGAAGACAATGACAATGACGAATTATCTCTCAACGTAACATTCACAGCTATACGGATGCACCACTGGAATTTTCATTGGATTAGAAAAATAAGTAATTCATAAACTATAATTAATGTTAAATTAAATATTTAAACCATGTGCGTAATATATGAATATCCATGTTGCAATTGTGATTTCAACAACTGCATTATTATAAAACTTTTGAAAATTCAGTTTGCATTCCCTTACGTCTAGCACCAAGAACACTCGCAAGTGTGCGAGAGAGAAGGAAATATAAAAAGAGGGGGATAACGAGATGGCAACGCTGAAGGCTCTAACACATCTGATTCGCTGCCCCTCATGTGCTGTTTCATCTTATACTACCCTTCCCCACGTGTGTCTGGCTTGAAGATGACTGTTATGGTGATAAATCTTAAATCATCGGCATTTATTCTTAGGGTATGACAATACCTTGGTCTTGTTTTTGCTGTTAAAGCCCTATTACAAAGCATTCCAATGAATAAACTATTTAACACAAGTGAAAAGTTGGCTCATTTTCATCAATTTTGCAATCTAGATGACTTAATCAATCTAATGAAACTGCATAAATCAAAACGGGGTACAGGCTATTTAGCATTTGGAGAAATATAGTGATTGTCCTCTAATACAAAGACATTAAACTAAAGCTATACTAAAATACGGTAATTATTTGTAGTGATACCCAAATTAATGCATATGTGCAACAAAATTAATGTAAATTAAGAGTTTTAATAATACCTGTTAACTTTGTATCACTCCCAGCAGCATGTGACATTATTTTATATATTGATCGGCAATACTCCGTAATATTTATTAATTTCTTTTCTCGTGGTTGGCGACAGTGGTCACACATTGCTGCGCAGTCTTTACTTTCCCAACCTTCATCAAAATGTGATGCAATTATTTCTCGCCGACATCTGCAAAAAATTAAAACATTTTTACATTGTATTTTAGAGACATTTTAGACAAATTTCAATTTTGGATCAATTCAAGAGTTACTGACTTTTGGAAGAAAAATATGTTCTGGCTTGGAACTACTGATTGTGTTATATTTAAAAATTTATGTTAATATAATAGCAATATAGCATTATAATAAAATTAATTCTTCTTATATAGTGGGCAGTAAGTACTACATGGCAATTTACGAGGTGTGTCCGTAAAATAAGGTCTCAAATTTTATTTAATATAGAAAACATGTTTATTGTCAATGAATGTTAAATTGATGGAAAGGCGGAACTTACAGATATTTTTCAACGTAATCACCATTGCGATCGATGCACTTTTGCATGTGCTGTGGTAGTTTTTGTATGCCCTTGTCATAGCACTCTCCCGCCAAGTTGTGCATGTAGCGCTCAACCTCATTTTTCAAATCATCGCCGGTCTGAAAATGTGTTCTACCCAGGTGTGACTTTAACTCAGGAAACATATGATAATCACTAGGTGCTAAGTCTGCATTGTAGGAGGAATGGGTGAGGAAGTCCCATCCGAATTGGGCCAGGAGAGCATTTTTGGTGAGCATTTTGGGGACCCACCTCGCACACACCTTGCAATAATGCAAATGTTCAGTCAAAATCTTGTCAGTCGTAGTCTTACTGACTTCAGGGATAAGTTCGCACAGCTCGCAAACTGTCACACGCCAATCTTTAAGCATTTCTTGCTCCACTTTTGCAATTGCTTCGGCTGAAACTGAAGGCCGACCAGGGCTACATGCCAGTGTTGCCGGATCTCGCTTAATAGCGTTCCTCACGGCTCCAGCACCTTGAAGACCTTATTTTACGGACATGCCTCTATATTTGAAAGAAGCTAGAAACAGTGATGTCTCAAGATATATTTACTTAAGATGGGTAAGTATTGGTAACACTACATCACTTTATTTTAATCTCACATATTAATCACATAATTAATCATATATTAACATGTGTTTCCATCTTCAAAGCTCGTCTGATGACCCACGTGTTGTTTCTCTACTTATATGACTCAACTCTTGTACTCCTGTTTGGACCGTAAATGGAGAACTTATGAATGATACCTGTAAGTGTCAAGGCAGTAAGCAACTATGCTGTACAGATTCTCCAGTCCAGTCTGCTGAGTGAACACCATGCCACTGAGCTTGAATACATCAGCAAGGCGATACATTAATATGCAATCTGCCCTTTCATTATCTCGTCCTGCACGTCCACTCTCCTACAAACACACAAAGTACTGATAAGTCCTTTTCAATAGATATTTATTTTTTCATTGCAACATTACATACATAAACATACTATTACTACTAATGCCTTTCACAACTCCTTTTGGTCTCAGCCTCTCTCAGTTTTTGCTTTCATTCCATAATTCACGGGATTAGGTTGTTAGCCTAATGCCCAATCCCCAACCTGGAAAACCACGACTCCTATTTATATACCCTGTGTCAGGGTGGTTCAAGGGAACTATCACTGTATTCACACCTCTACAGTGATGGTATAATGCCTCCTGTATGTAAACCATGTGCACCAAAAATCTCCTGCGGAGCAGAACCACAATGCCCAAAACTGAAGCCTGTAAAGTCTGCATACGACTACTTGCAAGTAGCTGCTCGACATTCCTCAATTATGTATGCAATGTGTAGGCTGCTACCCATCAGGGGTAAACAATCTCTCCCATACAATGCAGTGTTATTATGCCTGTATGTTCCTACATACTCTGGACTCATTTTCATGTGGATTGGTGGAATGTAGTAAAAGTGACGTCAAAATTAATCGAAAAAACTATCTGTAGTCGGAAAGATAAAGTCAGACTGAAAAATTCAATGCCATAGCTGGGATTTGAACCACGGATCTTCTGGTTGCCGTCCAGCCGCTCTAAACCATTGAGCTACTATGGCCAACGTGCTGACATGACATTAAAATCTTCAACTGACTTGTGTTTTTCCGGTAAACCTCTAGGAGTTTTCATTAACACATGAGACAACTACCTTAGTGGCGACTTACAACGTGTAAGTACTTTAGGCCCGGGCTTTTATAGTTAACCACTATTAGGTCAATTAATGGAAACTAATTGTTCTTTCACACTAGCCGTGTGTAGGCCAAAGTATGGAAAGATAGAGCCAGACTGAAAAATTCAATGCCATAGCCGGGATTTTTCAGTCTGACTCTATCTTTCCATACTTTAGCCTACACACGGCCAGTGTGAAAGAACAATTAATTGACCTAATAGTGGTTAACTATAAAGCCCAAGCCTTAAAGAACTTACATGTTGTAAGTCGCCATTAAGGTAGTTGTCTCATGTGTTTATAAGAACTCCTATGTGGTTTACCGTGAAAAACATGAGTCAGTTGAAGAATTTAATGTCATGTCGACATGTTGGCCAGAGTAGCTCAAGGGTTAAAGCAGCTGGACGGCAACCAGAAGATCCATGGTTCAAATCCCGACTATGGCATTGAATTTTTCAGTTTGACTATCTTTCCATACATTAGCCTATACACGGCCAGTGTGAAAGAACAATTAATTTCTATTTCCAGTTGGTTTATTGACACTTCGTCACATCTTTATTCTATTGAGGGACTAGTTTTGGAAGGCATTACTTCTATCCTCATCCTCTCTCTAACTAGCATCTGTTGTCATCTGGTCTCTTCTCATAGTTTCATCCCCAGAGAGAAGAGAGCAGATGACAACAGATGCTAGTTAGAGAGAGGATGAGGATAGAAGCAATGGCTTCCAAAACTAGTCCCTCGATAAAATAAAGATGTGACGAAGTGTCAATAAACCGACAACAAATAACTTTTTTGATTCATTTTCAGTTACTTGCAGCTATACTCTGCACACAGGCCCCATATAGAGCAGAGATGATGCCATCAAACCCATACTCAGGTATGGGCATAGTGATAGTTTCTTGTCAGTTATACCCCCAAGCACTGGTTATCTATTTTAGTTGCCTTCAACAACATGCGTGGACTATGTTGGGACTATTCTTTAACCCTAGTCACCAGACGGGATACTTAAACATATATAGCATTTAAATATATACCAAAATATAATCTGGGTTGCATTTAAAATACCTTTTAAACAATGCATCATTTCTGCAAGTACTTCTTTGCATCTGAATGACCTCTTTTTTTGTTTTTCCTAAAATTTCAAAGTGTTGCATTCACATGACTTTTTCTCAAGTAAATCGTGAGAAGTATGACATATCCATCTATCTTTCTCAGGCGTAAAAGGTGAGAACGAAGCTAAAAGTAACCCCCAATGCATAGAGGTGACACGTGAGCCATGATGAAGCTAACTTATTATTATTATTCTCTAGGGAATGGTAACGTAAAGAAATTATCATGCAAGCCTGGGGGCAAAAAGATAGCAAACTATTCACTATTCTTTTCTAGCATAGCACTCGTTATCAGACCTAGAGAAATTTCTATATCACAAACTTTTTACGCCAACAAACCATGGCAAAACAGCCTGGAAATAATTAATTATAATATTGACTCCGGCCACGAAAGCTTACGTTCTCTCATTTCTCTCAGAAATTAAGCCATCTGCATTAATTAAAATATGTGATGGTCAAGGTAAAGAATATGGACAAATAAAAACAACATGCACAATTATAATAAGTAACAAAATTATTGAGCAAATTCCAATATGCACAAATGATGAATGTTGGAGCAAATGTTATGTTTTGTTAGAGCAAAATGCAGCTGGAATCCCTGCCCTTGCCTGTGTGTAATGTGTTATGCCATAAGTTTCATTATTGTGTGTTTATTGTTCAGTGCTACATTGAGTAGAATGTTGTGTTGCACAGTTTGCGAATTTTGAGATGGCAGAGTTACAGGAGCAAGTTGTCTGCATTAAATTTTGCGTGAAATTCAAGAAAATCTTTACTGAGATCACAAAATGATGCAGGAAGCATCAGAGTGCTTAAGCCGTACTAGGTACTATATGCGCACGATTTCTTCAGGGCAGGCCATTCCCTGCCTTCCCGCGCAAAACACTGTCACTACTGACTGAGGGACGTGACGTCACTGAGAATACAATGCAAGAGCACTTACACGTGAATGTGCGTAATGCAATATTATGATTGCACATCGTAAGATAAGATAAGGTGCTGATGCATGCAAATTCCACAATCCTTCTGATGAAATAAACGAGATGCAGTTGCTTATGAGCTATTGTAGTTATTGGCTGTGTCTTTTGTCGTAACATTATGAGTAAAAGCAGGAACCATTGTGCTGTTGCTGAATGCAAAAATGCTTTGTATAAAACTACGGATGTGTTTTTCCATTGTTTGCCTAAAGATTGAGAACTACAGCGCAAGTGGGTTTTACGCTGTAAAAGGGCTGATCTGGTTAATGTGAATAATGCAAGGATTTGTTCCGATCACTTCCTGCCCGAAGACTATGAACGGGATTTTAAAAACGTGCTGCTAGGTTTGCCGCTGAAAAGAAAATTAAAGGGCGACGCTGTACCGTCACAGAAAATTCCTAATTGGCATGGGGATGCATTTGAGGCGGTAGTAGCAAGTACCAGCAAGACCAATTTATCAGATACACATTCTATTTATGTATTTGTTTCTATGTGTACACTGAGTTAATCGCTCTTTTTTGTATAAGAAAAGTTTGATAGGTGGAATAATTATAATAAATAATAATAATAATAATAATAATAATAATAATAATAATAATAATAATAATAATAATAATAATAATATTAATATTAATAATAAACTGTTTTCATTAATAGACAATATCAGCAAGAGATCACCGGTGCAGTTAGGACCGTGCGAAAGAGAGCGCTGTCTACTATTGCATCTTTGTCTCGCAAAAATGACCAGTCGACCAGCACAGAGGTAGCTCCTGACTACTCTGTTGCTGCTGAAGAGGAAATAATTAGACTGAAGACTCAGATGCAAGCCCTGAAGAAAGAAAACAGTGTATCTCTCTTTATGTGAGGACAAGAACCTTCATTAGAATTAGACACTTAAACAAAAGAGCGAAGGCAGAAATGATCAGGTAACTTGCAGCAAAGAAAAATCTTCAATGGGTTGCTTCGTCATCTTCTTGAGCTACAATGAGTAAGTACATATGAATAGTAACATGTTTTAAACTCTTAATACTAACTGCTAGAAGGAACCTTCATTATAATACACAAATGGGTGTTTATTTCTTCCGATTTTACACGTAGCAGAGCTTAAATAACACATACTCAGGGGCTAGTGTTTAACTCTCGCGGTTGAACTGTATTCTCAGTGACGTCATGCGCGTTAGCCAATGGCAGCCCGACTCTCCGGAATGGCCTACCTGAGTACTCTAGTTGCCTTGCGATTTCTTGAGTGCTGGATTTACAGTGTGGTGCTGGCAGAGGGGAAGAGGAAAGAACTAACATGCTCTTGTTTTTGCAGTGTGGTCAAAAACACATTTGAGCCCAATATAAGCGAAGATATGCGCCAAAGGTATGAGATGTGTTAACAATCAATTGAACTCCATCAGATATGCTGTATGCTTATATATTTACTGTTATGAAACACACAAAAGCAGAAAACAAGTATTATGACAGCTATAAACACTCACTTGCTTTGTGATTCTCCGATTTCCAAATCTACTGCGTCACTTTCATCGCTGGTATCCTCTGATGTGTTAATAATTTCATCAATTGCATTTTCTATTACACCATCGTTTCTCCTATATTGCATTTCTAGCTCTTGGACCTTCTTACAGTATCCTTCCCAATCCGTCACTTCTACAGCAAGTTTCTGACATTTGTGGCTCTCGTTAACATTGCATACTTTGAAAACATTCTTTATTTTTGTCCACACCAGCTCAGTTGCATTCAGATTACAGTTATACAGAGGTAGACGAGTAATAGTGTGTCCCCTTTTGAGAGCCATAACACTGACAACATATGTGTTGCTTTTATACTCTGTTTCATATAACCTTGCCCGGCTGAAATGTATCACTCCGCGTTCAACAACCCTCCCCCTCGCCCTAATTGGCTAATGCTTTCGCGTCATACGCCATAGGCGGTGCCTTCCCGTCATATTTAAACGTGCAGTAAATGTAATAATTGCCGGGAAGATAAATAAAATCATACAAATAAGGATATGAAGGCATGCAAAAATACAAGTTTATAATGAACTGAGCAAATTGAAACAGAATGGCTGAGCAATGAAACTGAAAGAGTTTATAATGAAAGGCATTTGGCCTTTTCCACTGGGATTTTTTAAACCAGCACACATACCTTCCAAAAATGCTTGTCTTTCAGTCTTAAAAGTCGTGTCACACCATACTTTACTTTTCGTGTGTTCTTCGTGTATAGCGATTTGTATCTCGGTGCAGTGTGGTTGTCCTTAAATAGCGTCTTCGCCACACAGCAATATCGCCTCTGTCTTTTAGCACATTTTTCTTGCCTCTTTTTTCATTCACAAATCCCAGCTGTATAAGCAATCTGCTGAAATTTGGTAAATCTGCATCCTCATTTACAGCAGACAAAATGTTACTTATGTTAGGGAGTTCGTTTCTAAAGAAAAACTACACACATGACGACGCACAACACTTTTCACGTATTTTCTCCGAGCACGCACTTTTGTTTATTCCTGCTTTTGCCTGGAGTGGTAAGTTTTCCGGTTTCCTCAATTTCATGTCGCGATGTTCCTACGGATCTAACACTCACACCTGTAACTTCATAGCACAGATGTTCAACTTCTCTCACTGACAAAGATGGATTCTTCTCTGTGAGTGCATTAAACACATGCAACACAATTCTTTTTTCGCCTGTTTGTAAATAATTATCCTTGTGATACTTAAACGAAAAACTGGCGGTAGACTCTGCCATTATACATATAATACATGCGCAATAAACGATCAATAAAATAATTTAGCTCCCGAACTCTCGAATGGCGATGCATGACTAATCCAGTTCAAAACAAGGTCAGTGATAAAAGTCATAAACAAATGTCACCACTACCGCTAAATCACGTGCTGTCGTGCCATGTGCTTGAGAGCAAAGGAACCTCCTCTTCGTTTAAGAATTAACATGCATTTCAGATAAATAAACTCTGTTGCATAATATATTTAATTAAAACAGTTACGAAAATATAAATTTGACAATTCTCTTCCAACATATAATGATATATCACCATTAATCGACTCCTAATTAACTTAATATATCACCATGTTAAATAACGAACTAATTTTTACCGCACGACAGTCATTACCACAACAGCAACCAATGAGAGGTGATTAGGTCACGTGACCGTTAAGAGATACTGGGCAAGCTTACGTGAAACAAGGTATAGATTTGTTGTGAACTGTTTAACTAATAATTAACCTCAAAATTGCTCAAAATGAAATGGTGTATGTGTGAAAGCTTAGCATATTAGCCACTAGATGTCACAGTGTGTAGCACATTTCCTGTTTCAAAGTTGTCATCTATGTTTACGGAAATAGGCGAAACCTACCGAATAAGGACTTGGGACCGGTATGCTCAAGAAATCTTGCGCATATAGTATTAGGTTCATGCGGTTTAAAAATGGCTAGTGTTTTTACCTGGTAGAAGTTTTCCATTGACTTGGATAAGGAATGATGAATAACAAATCTTACATCTGGCTTATCGATGCCCAATCCAAATGCTATTGTTGCAACAACTGCCTTAAAAAGAGGAATATACATAACATTAATATAAAACTCAGTAAGATTTTCACATTTATAACTGCTTCATTCTGTGACTAACCTGATATTCCCCAGTAAGCCACTTGTTGTGAACTTTACTGCGTAATTCTGCTTCCAGATTCGCATGGTAACAGCCAACTCTCAAATTGTGCTTTCGCAGATCTTGCATTAACTGTTCACAGTCCTTAATTGCTGTAGTGTAAATGATTCCCGATTTACCGCAAAACCGTCCCTGCAGCAGCTGTACTAATTCTGCAACACAGTCTGCATGGCTTGAGGATTTGGTTCGTACCTGTAACACAGCAACTTTCGTTACAAAATCTACCTCTTGATAATCCAGATTAACTCTCAATTCATATTTACACATTTCCAATAGGATGCAATAAATAAAAGTATAGTCAGATGTTTAAGGCATGTGTCACTAGATGACGACTTCGCTCTCTGCATGAACTGGAGAAAAAAGATGGCATATGTTACATTTATATGATCTTCTATACTTACTAATTATTTACTTTTACATAACTTATTACAGTACAAAGTTTATTACAATAAAATTAATTAAAGTTTATTAAAGTATTAAAGGTTATTACTTATTACAGTACAAAGGTTATTTTTCTATTTCATGTTAACCCAATAAACCATTTTGCTCAATGATTCCTTTACAAGTTTTAACTGAAAGTATGAGGTGTGTCCATAAAATAAGGTCTCCAATTTTATTTAATATAGAAAACATGTTTATTGTCAATAAATGTTACATTAATGGAAAGGCGGAACTTACAGCTATCTTTTAACGTAATCAAAATTGCGATCGATGCACTTTTGCATGCGTTGTGGCAGTTTTTGTATACCCTTGTTATAGCACTCTCCCGCCAAGTTGCACAGGTAGCGCTCAACCTCGTTTTTCATATCATCGTCGGTCTGGATATGTGTTCTACCCAGGTGTGACTTCAACTCATGAAACAGATGATAATCACTAGATGCTAAGTCTGGACTGTAGGGGGGATGGGTGAGGACGTCCCATCTGAACCAGGCCAGGAGATCAGCCGTTGCATGTGCAGTATGGAAACGAGCGTTGTCGTGATGAAAAATCACTCCCTTCGTCAGCATTCCCCTCCTTCGATTTTGAATGGCACGTCGCAATTTTTTTAAAGTCTCACAGTAGCTAGCGGCATTTACTGTTATGCCGGCAGGCATAAACTCGCACAACAACACACCTTTTCTGTCCCAGAACACACTGGCCATCACTTTGCCGGCAGAAAATGTCTGTTTGAACTTTCGCAGCTTCGGCAAATTCTAATGCCGCCACTGACGAAAACGTTCTTTAGTTTCTGGTGTTGTGTGTGATGCACCCAGATTTAATCGCCAGTGACAGTTGAATCCAACAATTCCTCACCCTGTTCTGCATAGCACTCCAGGAATTGATGGGCCACTTCAACACGTTGCCGTTTATGGTCTCCGGTGAGCATTTTGGGGACCCACCTCGCACACCTTGCGATAATGCAAATGTTTGGTCAAAATCTTGTCAATCGTAGTCTTACTGACTTCAGGGATAAGTTTGCACAGTTGTGAACTGTCACACGCATCTTTAAGCATTTCTTGTTCCACTTTTGCAATTGTTTCGGCTGAAACTGAAGGCCGACCAGAACACTGTGGACCATAGACTTCGCATAACTGACAATGAATTTCAGTGGGGGTAGTGCCCTTGGTACTCAAAAAACAGATCACTGCACGCAACTTGCACTTGACGGCAGAAGCAATAGGAAGCTCCATCACAAACGGCTGCCCAGCCAAGACTAATGGTTGCAACGGCTTCGTTGTGGATCCAGTGTTGCTGGATCTCGCCTAATGGCGTTCCTCACGGCTCCAGTGCCTTGGAGACCTTATTTTACGGACACGCCTCATACAAGGAGATGGATTGGTTTGGATTATGCTACGGAGGGGACTCTGGCAGAGAGTTCCAGTCTTGGTTTGTTGTACGTACGGCCCAAGGAAGGATGAGGCGAGAGGAGACAGAGGGCAGCCAACCCGAGGCGCTGAGATACTCGCCGACATTTCTACTCTGAAAGAGACCATTAGATGATAGATAATGTGAAACGTTTTACATCAAGCCTCCTTTAGTTAGCTATTGTAGCAAGAAAACATGGTTTGCCATTACTAGCAATATATGTTACAACTTTAAATGTTTAGTTGTGACCAATGTAGTTTAATTTTTTATGTTTACTCAGCACTACTAGGAATAAAACTTACTTAAACTGGTTGAAAAATAATACAGTAACTTAATTATTAAATTATAGATGAGTCGTATTTATTACACAACGGCTTCACTTATGTACCTATATTGAGGACATGTTTCACGAACCACCGTTCACATCGTCACATATTTTTGTATTTTAGGTGCCTAAAATGTTCTTTCTTTCTAGTGCCTATGTTTCTTTTTGTCCTCCCTATGTAAATTTTGTCACAGTCTTTACACTTAATCTTGTAAATACCTGACTTTTCTTCTGGTTTTATCTTATCAGTATTATTACTGCTAATTAGGTTTTTAATGTAATTGTTTTTTGGTGCCAAAGTTATACTGTATTACTTGAATATTTTTTGGACCTTTTTTGTGGCCCAGGGGTGGTAAGTAAAAATATTGATAAGTCCGCAATAGCAGCTCATTTCTGGTCTGAAAATCATGAAATTGAAGATAGCACAGAATTACTAAAATATGTACAAAAACATAGTGAACTCATCATATGGGAGAGAATATACATAGAAAAACAAAACCAACTAATGAACTTTGAAATCCTGCCAGAAGACAACCCCACATTTAAATTCATCATAAAATCAACAGATGGCAGCAGCAACTCCAGAACTACCCACACCACTGGATCAAGCTTTAGTCGCATTAAAGCCGATGATGTGAACGATGGTTCGTGAAACAGTCCTCAATATAGGTATATAAGTGAAGCCGAGTATAATAAATACGACTCATCTATAATTTAATACTTATTTTGCTTCACTGTGGTGTTCCAATACAGATAAATTTCAATATAGTAACTTAATTATTAAATTTTAGATGAGTCGTATTTTTTACACATCTGCTTCACTTTCGTTCTTTCTTGTTGCCGAAATGTTCGTTGAAATTTTCAAATGTGAACGATCTTACCTCCATGTTGTCCGGTTTTTAAAGTTGGCTGGATCTAACTTTCGCGTGTTCCTCTTGACTTAACGTCACTTCAATATATCGAGATATAACTGTATTGGAACACCACAGTGAAGTGAAAAATTATTAAATTTTAGATGAGTCGTATTTTTTACACTTTCGACGAAAGTGAAGCAGATGTGTAAAAAATACGACTCATCTAAAATTCAATAATTTTTCGCTTCACTGTGGTGTTCCAATACAGTTAAATCTCGATATATTGAAGTGACATTAAGTCAAGAGGAACACGCGAAAGTTAGATCCAGCCAACTTTAAAAACCGGACAACACGGAGGTAAGATCTCACATTTGAAAATTTCAACGAACATTTCGGCAACAAGAAAGAACGAAAGTGAAGCAGATGTGTAAAAAATACTTCTCATCTAAAATTTAATAATTTTTCGCTTCACTGTGGTGTTCCAATACAGTTAAATCTCGATATAGTAACTTAATAAATATTAAAAGCAGAAGCATTATTAACAGTGAAGTATTCTTCATATTTAAGTTTGAATTTATGAGTCACTATGTTTACACTCAGTCGGACCGTGATAGTTATAAATTTTGAAATCCCGGCATTAAATGAAGTATTAAAACTTAGTGCCCCTAACACCAGATGGCAGAGTGATCGGAGCTCCGTAGTAGTGGAAGAAGAGGGAGGTTCATTTAGTCACCAAACAGCTGATGATGAGATCGAATGATCTTGAAAACGTTTCAATTATACAACAACAAGTAAGTGAAGACTGAGTGTAAACATAGTGACTCATAAATTCAAACTTAAATAGTAACTTAATGTTTGGATGGTTACTAAATAACTATAAATGTAGTTTTTAGATCTAATCAAAGCTGTTAGTCAGACTGAAAAATTCAATGCCATAAAAGGGAGATTTGTGGTTCAAATCCCAGCCATGGCACTGAATTTTTCAGTCTGACTCTATCCAAAACCTTAGCCTATACTCGGCTAGTGTGGAAGAACAACTAATTTCCATCTGTTAGACTTACTTCGTAATATAGATTAGGCCTGTTGAAAGATGCTTTGAGAACCAAACAGCCTTGAATGCATAGCATTTTCTGAACATCCACAGTCACTTTGGTTGTGGAAGTTGCTGTGAGACCCATTAGAGGAACATCAGGAAACATGCCTTTCAAAATCCCAAGGAACTTGTAGTCTGGAGTTAAACAAGAATATGTGTATAAAAACTAATACCAGAAACAGTGCAAGCAAAGCACAAATTCATTTCTCTATCATTTATGTTTCACTCAAACATTTAATATCCAGAGTTCACTGGAAATAGAAGTTTTGACCTCCCCCTTAATTCCTTTTTTTTAACAAACATAGGATTTCATGGCCGGCTTCTTGTTCAGTAGAAGATTCTTCAGTCTTAAAAAACCACACCCCTTCAAACTCAGATCAGGATCAATCAGACAACGGGAGGGCAGTACCTTCCAGCATATATAAGCCAGTTCCCACTGCCGACAATTCAGCAGCTACGAAGAATACAAGGAGAACGTTTCTATGCCACTGAGGATGCTTGCCACAGTTGCAAGCGAAACGTCTGGGAGATCAGGAAGTCCAGCGGACCACGGCCTTACAACCCAGAATCTTCTACTGAACAATACTTTTTTTTCCCATGAGACAAATCCTACTCAAACTACACTTTGCATTGAAAGTCTTTGTTTCTTTTCCCATAAATAGCTCTGATAGTTTTTATTGACGTACTGTGCTTCTAGAATATTTGCATAATTAATAGAATATTTACCCTCATTTTTTTATGAAGAGCCTGTGAAGCCAGTTTTATTCTGAATTACTTAATTTTTTTTCTGATAAAATGCAGAAGATGGATAAAACCTTTCTACGTAAAAATATAAATCTCACAAAACAAAACAAATAATTTATAGCATTCTTGGAGAAGGCTGGATGATTGGTTTCTAATGTTAAGCAGTTGGCAGTGAAACCATTCGCTCCCTTGCACTCCAGTAATTTGATGTTATGTTGGTATGTTGACTAAAGGAGTATTTTTATGTAACTTTTTATAACCGTTTAAAATTGGCACCATAAAGGGCAGTTACATTACCCTAAGTAGAGAAAGGTATGAACAGGAAAAAAATGAAATGAGTACCTAGGTCTCGAATACTCTAATACCATTGCAGTTGAAGAAAACAAGAGTTGAGTCAAGGATGACTGGATAGAAAAGGTGAAAGAGGAAATCTGATATATGGAAAGGAAGAAACATCAGTCAGTCAATAACTCACCAAGCTGACCAGTGTAGCCCTTCCCTTTAGTTCATCACATAATTTTGTTTGAATTCTTTCCTTTAATTCTTTTACACTATAGAAGCAATTAAATGGTCACTCTCTACTTTAACAAAATTAATATGAGATTACTAGCAGCTATACCACATGAAAGTGAGGGATCAGACATTTGGCTTTTGTCGAGGTTGGTTCCTTTAAGCCTTCAATTAATCATTAGAGGAATTTGAGGATCTCCTTCCTGTTAGTAACAAAAGTCTTTCCACAGCCTCTTGGAGAAGGCACCAATCATGTTTAAGATATCTGTTGCTGTTGGTTTGAATTTTCCAATACTTTATTGTATATTTTTGAAGTACTCAGTCACTGGTCTCTTAATAGACTTACTGAGTCATTATTAAAATTTAAAACTTTGCTCACTTCACTATTGTTGCAAGCATTGTTGCGGCCTGCACGCACAAAAAGACAGATAGTGCAACGCGGAGATAAAAAGCTTGCTGAAACAGATAAGATAGATAAGTGGAAGGTGCAGCGTGGAGATAAAAAGCTTGCTGAAACAGATAAAGATAGATAACTGGAAGGTTCTAGTGCCGTCTTATTTGTTACAGAAAATACCGGTAATTTCTCGAACAGTGTGTGGAGCTATAAAAGAAGCCGCGGATTGCCAGTGAGAGACAGTGGTAATCGGAACTTGAGAATCGTCCGTGTGTAGCTGTGTTTTGAAACTGAACTCTTTGTTTGTGGCCAACGACCTTGATGATAGTATTTGTGTATGTTACATAATTCTGCTACTGTAAGGGCTGACCAAAGCGTGTTTCTACGGAAATAAAGAGCATTGTGGAATTTCTGCATATTGGACTTTTAATTTTACGAACCCACAAAGTCACATTATTAAAAGCAGGAACATTTTCTGGACCATCCCAGTCCCACCCTCAGCTGACTGGCAATGTTTATCAGTTATACATGGCTGCTCCGTGGCTCAGTGGTTAGACCTCTGGGTTCTCACCAAGGTGGCCCGGGTTCGATCCCAGGCAACTGCAAAATAAGATTTGTGGTGGACAACACGGCACTGGGGCAGGTTTTCTCCAGGATCTCCGGTTTCCCCTGCCATCTCATTCCACCGATGCTCCATCTTCATCTCATGTATCATCAGTGTCACCGCCTGCAGTGCCGTATGTAGTAAAAGCGAGCATTTAACACTACACACATTTCATTTCAGTTATACATTATATCCCCAATTGAGAACACTTCACAGGCTCTTCCCAAGAAATTCAAGATATACATATTATATATTATTATATATATTTATATATACAAAATTTTACTCAAAATTATTATGACAATTATTGAGAAAATAAAACATTCGGAATATTTTTCCATATAAAAGATAATCTAGACTGGGAGATTTGCTTCAAATTCTTTTTGATGCATCTATAGAAGATATTGAACTTAATGTCTTATTTAAATAAAAAAAAAAAAAAGGAGAGAGATTGAAAATGGAGGCAATGGCTTCCAAAACTAGTCCCTTGATAATGTAAAAACGTAAGTGATGAAGTGTCAATAAACCGCTACAAATAGTTTTTCTGATTAATTCAGGAGGTTGTATTTCTGGCATACATGATCACTCTTACATTTATAAGGTGCTGAGCCTGTAGCAAATGCACCAGATAATATAACAACAAATAAAAGAACTATCTACCTAGGCAGAACTGAATGAAGTGTTTGATATACCTGGTCTGAAGTCATGCCCCCACTGTGAGCAGCAATGCACCTCGTCTATTGCAATAAGGGCCAGTCCACCCATTCCGTACATCTTCTGCAGTTTTGTCATAAATCGCTTGCTTTTGGCAAGCTTTTCTGGTGTCACATACAGCAATTTCAAGGAACAACCTTTCTCTGTCATAGACTGAAAAAAAAAAAAAAAAAAAAAAAAAAAAAAAAAAGGCAAAACTGCTCAGTACATGATAAGAAGAAAAAGAAATTTGGCTATAATTTTTGTACAACATTTTATACTAAATTTTTAAAATTAACAGATAAGTAACTTACAAGGTTTCAAAACAGCAATGTTTTCTCTAAATTAAGAATGAATGCTATTTTTTTGCAGATATAATATATTTAGTTCCTGTACATGAAAACTTCTGCAGTCACAGGTCATAATTTCTAATAAATTATTAATTATATATAGATTATTATTGATATACCTGCTGAATGGAATTAACTTCTTCTCTTGAAGAATTAGAGCTAAGCATTGCTGCATTGACGCCAAGCTTTTTAAGTGCCAAAAGTTGATCTTCCATTAGTGACACTAAAGGTGAAATAACAATAGTGAGACCTAAAAAAAGAAAATTAAGGTATTTTTTCTGTATTTATTTAATGAACTTACTGAATTATGAGTTTGCTCACACACACACACCCACACCCACGCGTGCACATACACACACACACACACACACACACACACACGGAGGAATTTAGTAACAGCTACGTCCAAATTGAAACAACTATTTGTAGTAGGTTTTTAACATTCTCATTTTTATTTTTTTGAGGGACACCAAAGCCTTTTTTTAAAATAAAAAATACTGTACATCCTCCAACATTAAGTCATATCGAAGAATGTATAAGGGGCGTTCAAAAAGAAACAAGCCGGAGTCTGGTATGCACAAACTGGTGACAGGATGGTAATATCATGGTGTGTGTAAACGAAGTGTTGTTCCGACCAGAGCATGGAAGTTCACAGTCCGCCGCTAGAGGGCACAGTGCACATCACGTGACTATACAAAGCTAGCAGCAGCATGCATCAGTCGTCCAATGCTAGCGGTCACATTGCAAACAATGAAATGGAGGCGTCAAAAGCATTATATATATGTAGTCTGTCATTGGTCCAGCTGGTTCACAGGAAGGATGACCTCTTGTTTTGCATTTTCTGTGCAGTCTGAGGTTTCTATTGCAAGCATATATTATGGCTGGAGTCCAAGATGTACTTAACTGAAATCCCGAATCTCTATTGAAGATCCGTGGTTCAAATCCCGGCTGTGGCATTGAATTTTTCATGTTGACTCTATCAAAAAACTTAGCCTATATATGGCTAGTATGAAGAAATGATTAATTTCCATCATTTAACTTAAATAATAAGAGTTAAATGATGAAGCCTGGGACTCAAGTACTTACGATAGTAATTTGCCACAAATGGTGTATCTCGAATGCGGGAGCCCCTAGTGGTTTACTGGGAAAATACATGAGTCAATTGGGGAATTTAATGTCAGGATGGCACATTGGCCATGGTAGCTCAATGGGTTAGAGCGACTGGATGGAAACAAGGAGATCCATGGTTCAAATCCCACCCTGGCATTGAATTTTTCATGTTGACTCTATCTATCCATGGATGGAGTTTAATCTGGATGGCTTCTTTAATAACTCTATCAAAATGCTTGTCCAGAACCAACGCATCATTAAAATTAATTTTGTGAACGTACTCTATGCAGTAACTGGCTGGGATAATGCAAGCCCTACCCACATGATAAAGGGTATGTATTGGGACTGTTAGCCAGCTTTTTCGTTCAGTTCCTGAGGAAGGCCATGGAGCTTGGAATGGCCGAAAGCTCGACATTTTTAACACTGACATGGCTGATCACCCATGAAGCCTTGATTAATAAATAATTTATGAGGGTGATCAAATGAAAACCTTAAATACTTTTTTAAATATTATTTATTGTGCAGAAGTGGTACACAGCTGTATCACTTTTCAACATAATCTCCCCCACGCTCAGTGCAAGTCATCCAACACTTACAAAGTGCATAAATGCCTTTAGAAAAAAATTCTTTTGGTAATCTGTGCCACTCATGCAGCGCGTGGCGTATCTCTTCATTGGAACGGAACTTCTTTCCTCCCATTGCGTCTTTGAGTGGTCCAAACGTATGGAAATCACTTGGGGCAAGATCTGGTGAGTATGGTGGATGAGGAAGACACTCAAAATGCAGGTCTGTGATTGTTGCAACTGTTACACGGGAAGTGTAGGGCCTTGCATTGTCATGTTGCAAAAGCACACCTGCTCACAGCAATCCACGTCGCTTTGATTTGATTGCAGGCCGCAGGAGAATTTTTAGGAGATCTGTGTATGATGCACTGGTGACAGTGGTGCCTCTAGATATGCAATGCTCCAAAATGACACCTTTTTCTTTCCAAAAGAGAGTCAGCATAACCTTCCCTGCTGATGGTTCTGCTCGAAACTTCTTTGTTTTTGGTGATGAGGGATGGCACCATTCCTTGCTCACTCTCTTTGTTTCCAGTTGGTGAAAGTGAACCCAAGTTTCATCCCTAGTAACGATATTTGCAAGGAAGCCATCACCTTTCCGTTCAAAGTGCCGAAGAAGTTCTTCACAAGCATCAACATGTCGTTCTCTCATTTCAGGAGTCAGCTGCTGTGGCACCCATCTTGCAGACATTTTGTGAAACTGGAGCACATCATGCACAATGTGGTGTGCTGACCCATGACTAATCTGTAAACATGCTGCAATGTCATGCAGTGTCACTCTGCGGTTTTCCTTCACTATGGCTTCAACTGCTGCAATGTTCTGTGGAGACAGAACTCGTGCCTGACCTGGACGTGGAGCATCTTCCACATTTGCGAACTTCCTACTCCATTCGTAGACTTGCTGCTGTGACAAACATGCATCACTGTACTGAACCTTCATTTGTCGATGAATTTCAATAGGTTTCACACCTTCACTACACAAAAACCGAATAACAGAACGCTGTTCTTTCCCGGTGCAAGTCGCAAGTGGGGTGGCCATTTTTATACTGATACTGCGACGGTATGTGTGCATCTGCACTATGCTGCCACCTACAGGCCATTCTGCATGCTGTTTGTAGCACGCTTACCAACTTACAGGATAACGGCACAAAATTTTGATTTGTTATTACAAATTTAAGGTTTTCATTTGACTTACCCTCGTACTTGTAAAGACTGTTAGTTTCAGTCTTTATATACAGATACATTTTAATTACAGTATCAGTTTTAGTCAG
The DNA here is from genome assembly GCA_030765055.1 of Mantis religiosa. Classification (NCBI taxonomy): domain Eukaryota; kingdom Metazoa; phylum Arthropoda; class Insecta; order Mantodea; family Mantidae; genus Mantis; species Mantis religiosa. The sequence continues at coordinate 16,643,755 of CM060959.1, read as the reverse complement.
CTATGCTTAAAAAATACTCAACTGCAACCTCAATTTAGAGGATCTTTATGTTAACTGCCCTAAATTTTATACCGTTTTCAACCAAACTGGAGTTATGTTGACAAAGCATTTTCCACCTAGCAAGAACATGAACTAAATGCTGTAGTTGAATAGTTACTACATTACCCTTTTTAATTAGTGCTGGTAACTGATAACAGAGACTCTTTCCACCTCCAGTTGGCATGATAAGGATGACATCTTCACCAGAAAGAACTGCATTTATAGTCTCTCTTTGCAGTGGCCTGAATCCATTCAATTTGAAGACTTTCTTTAGCATTTCTTCTAACTTACTTGACCATGGAAAATCTACAAAACAAACATTTGAGCTTCAGAGATATTTACACTGCTTACAATATATTAACATTTTCTTAAGGGTATCAGAGCATACGCTACCTGTGCTTGCCCAATTTTTGCTTCTAAGTTTTTCATTCTTCTTCAGGAGAATTGAGTCTTTCAATTTTCCAATACGATCTAAAAGAAAACGTTTCCTGTCTTCCAGACTCTGCAGTTTTGCTTCTACTTCATTTAATTCGTATTCTGCAGATGCCAGCTCTTCTTCCTCAGATGCTTAAAACAAAACATTACAATTAACTACATCTACTCTATAAATCAAATATAACTGCATTAATTACCCAAATGTTTAGGGTGATAGAGGAGACCAAACGATTTTGTCACTGAAAAAACTATTTGTAGTTGATTTTCAACACTCCATCACTTACATTTCATCATGTTCAAATATCCTTTAATATTTCTGTAAGATAAGGATGCTGATTCCAAAATGCAAGGGTTTAAAAATGTTAAAAAGCCAGAATCTGCAACCAAAAATCAGTTTATGAAGCAGATTGTCATTCTTGTTCAAAGGAGAGCAAAAGAGAGTTGCATTCTTGGCTGATTCATTCTCCTCTCGTTTCCAGAATAGCTAGGGCTTTTAAATTCAGTCACACACTTAAACTACTCATTACCTATATAGATATGGTGCTTGCGGTTAAAACAGCAACTAATACCTTCAACAAAACCCATTGCCTTGTATGGTATGTTACAATAACCAAAATAAACAATAGATGTGAAGGTTATGTTCTGTAACATTCAACCTCAACTTCTTAGGCACATATGCACATAAAAATGCAAGCAGTGCATTCAAATCTCACCCGAAGTATTGGTGTAGGCAACTATAATTATGAATAAATTTGTCCAGGAACTATAAAAATATACAACATTCATGATAATGAAATACCTTCGAGAACCTAAGCAACGTAGCAACGAATTAAATGTCCCGTTTTATAATGTTCGTCTATACATTTAAGCCAATCAAGGTTTTTATTGAAAACGGCTTGGTTTGTAACATGTTTATGCCCCGAATGTAAAATCATCCTAATTTTGTTAGGTCTGCCTAACCATCTGAAACATTAAATAAAACAAACTCTGACGACTGCTATTATATATTACCTTTGTATGAACTGGAATCTCCCATCTTTGGATAACGGACACTTTTTTCTTCCTAAAATACTATTTCTGTGCAATATGTTTACAAACTACTAAATGAAGTAGGCATTATGTTACACAATGTATATTGAAATAGAAACTGTGCTGCAAAAGATTTACGAGCTTGGATCCCAGAATTTACAGGGATTGACCTGTTTTGACATGCCGGACATGCCTTGCTGTGAAAGCTTCGAGGTTATGTATCAATAAATATATTTAAGAAACCATAATTATATATTTTTTATTTAAAATTCATTTATGGCGTATAAATCCGACTCGATACAGTACATACAGGATTAATGAGAAAGAAAGAAAGAAAATTAATTATTTGTAAGTGGTTTGTCTTGCGTCTTGCTCTTCATTTGTCACATGTTTAAAAACACAACTTCTACCACCAATACAATGCTTCTACCAGCTTATCAATATCATAGGTCTGACGCATTACCAACCATACGTAAAGTAATTGCGTCAATTCGAAAAATATTTTATTTGGAGCTACATACAAATAAGTCAGTAGGTATACGAAAGGATTGGTATTCTGCGTTATATTAGTCGCCCTAATCATTTTTTATGTGTATCGAGAACACACAGTTCAAACATAACTGGATTTTATTTGAGGGCCAAATCTTACTTGGCCATATAGATATACGTAAACGTAACAGCCCAAAATGAGCCTGAGCCTGAGCCTGCCAACCCGACTTCGGGCTCACGCCCACATACGCAAGACGATAGAGGTGCGCTACCACCAACCGATACGGAGAGATTTGGTCAACATCTCGGCAACCCCAGCCGAGGCAACCCGTACCTAGCGTAGCTCCTTTGTTTCCTCGCGATGCCGAGTGGGTACCGGTCCTATACCCGGGATTTAAAATCCTCACCCGATATGGGTGGGATCGATCCCGGACGCACGGAACCAAAGCACAGCACTAACAGGACATATGGATATACAGTTAGAACAAAAAAGTATTCGTATACCACCAAATCTTTAATGGAAGTCGATATTCTGAAGAATATTTAAAGGATATAGTGTAATTTATTAGATTAACAGATGACAAGTTCAGTAATATTTAATTTCGTTTTAAAAAATTATAAAATTGTTACTGCATAAAAATACAAGTTATTTGCATATTTCTGAGCCACAAAAAGTAGTGCAAATTATTACAACAATGTTGGTATTCAATATTTCGTATGGTACTCTTTAGCTTTAATTATAGCCTTCTATCTTAATAAAATATGGATAAGCCTCTTAATTTTTGTTTGGTATTTGGCTCCATTCGTCAAGAAGAATTGTTTTTCTCAATGTTTCTTTCTTGGAAATTGTCCTTTTTTTATGCATTCTCCCCAGGATGTTTCACACATGCCTGAGGAGGAAGTGCAATATGCTTTGAATCATTATGTTACATAATTATCAGTCTTATTTGGCGCCCATTTTATTCACATTGGCATGCAACTCTTGTTTAAGAATGCCTGCAGACTTCCTGTATTCACTCTTCCATCAATAATATGGAGATTGCTGACACTAGAGTACCCATGTTACCTCTGTAGTCAGACTGATACATACAAAATATACTTACTTCTTTTTGTAATAATTTTGTAAAATGACTATGTGAATGCAAGATTGTACTTTCTCTACTACTTATGTTATTTTGTTAAATTGTATTTTATTGACGTTGCCTATTGCTGTATTTAAGCTTAATGGCAAAAAAAAAAAAAAAAAAAAAATATTATTATTATTATTATTATCATTATCATTATTATTCATTCAGTCCCAGACAAGGACATATTCTCTGCTATGCTTCAATGTGGAAAGCCAGTAAATGGCTACTCCGAATATGACGTTGAAGCCTCGATCACCAGAGCTAGAAAAGGGAAACCTGTAATAGAGCAAACATCAGATAAGGCTACCACTACAACCTGCATTCCATTTACCGGCAACCTATCCGACAGAATCAACAAAATTCTCGCCAAATACAACATCAGGACCATCCACAAGCCACCTCTGAAGATTAAACATCTGTTGAGACTGGCGAAAGACAAACTGGACTTCCAAGTTCCAGGAGTGTACCGCATTCCCTGTGAATGTAGGACACCATATATAGGACAAACCGAAAGGACTATTGCTACCAGAACAAACGAACATGAACGGAGCATTCGTTTAATGCAACCTGAGAAGTCTGGGCTGGCAGAGCATTGTTTTGATAACGACCATGGAGCCAATTTTCGGGAGATGACCATCTTGGCAAAATGCAACAGTTACTGGGAGCAGAGAATTAAGGAGGCTTTGGCGATTTCCTTTGAAAGGAACACGCTTAGTCGTGATGCTGGATTTCAGTTCAGCTCCTCCTGGAAACCGGCCTTAAAAATGGAAATCCGTTGATTTAAGAAGCAAAAATCAATATAGCTTGATAATCACGTTAAGTACTTACGTTTCTTTGACACAATTTTCTATATTCACGTCATCTCCTGACTTGGCATTTAATTTACTGAAAAGTCTTTTGTTCAGTTATGCGAATTTTGATAGTGATTTATCTTTGTTTAAATTTGTGTTATATCCAGTGTTTCATTTATGGTTATAACATTTAATAAATATCCTGATGATGGGATCGATGTACACTCCCGAAACGTCGATTTCTAATCGTCTGTTCACCTGGCTTGCTGCCCGAGAAGAAATTGAGCATATGTTTACGGAGTTAAACAAAACTTACCTAATGAGGACTTGGAATCTGATCACTCTTCTTATCGCGTGGATATAGTAGTTGGTTTTATGAATGAGCCATAAAGTGTTTGCAAATGTCATAAGCATCATGAAAAGTCACTGATACAAATAAAACACTTTTTTCTTTAATCCTTTTCCTTTCTATTATGTTCTACCATTAGTACAGAAACAAATATTGACTCAAGAGATCGAGCCACACTTATGACACTAACTTAAATTTAAATATAGAACATGTTTCAGAAGCTATTCCTCCCATTCTCAAACTGAGCGGGATGGCAGTTTCATCCTTGGCCTACATTCAGAAGGTTCAATTCCTGTGGCCAGCCTACCTGACCTATGGGTTTTTCCCGGGTTGCCAGTCAAACTCTGGGTGAGTTAATTACATCCACCGAATTTCTTGTCCCTCCATTATCATCTCTGATCTGGTGGTCTCTTTAAGGGTAGAAGTGTTGGCGGTTGTTTCGGCATTGCATGACATGCTCTTAATAAAACTTTGTCCTCTAGTAGGTCAGTCTTTGGTGTCCAAACCTGGTCTGGTGGGGCCATTTCCGGACTACAGTAGGATGAGATCCCAGTTGTATGGGGAGTTTCCAACTGGTAAACTGTGGCAATCCTGCCAACTCTATTGTTGTGGCTCCTTGGTATGGCTGCCCTCTGTCTCCTCTCACCACATTCTTCCTCCCAGGGGTGCCCCACTTGGAGCATAGATACAATTAGACCAAATTTGAACCTCAGTGCCAAATTCCCTCCATAGCGTAGTCTAGTCCAGACCATCCTCAGCCTGGGTCCATCTGATACGGATTACAGAGGTGGCATCACCTAGTTTTTTTTTTATTATGGTACTATTGAGGTTTTTCATAAATAGAGTCAACATGAAAAACTCAATGCCATGGCCGGGATTTGTACCACGGATCTCCTGGTTTCCATCCTGTTGCTCTAACCCATTGAGCTACCACGGTCAATGTGCCGTCCTGACACTAAATTCTCCATTTGGCTCGTATATTTTCCTGGCAGCCCACTAGGGGCTCTCGCATCCAAGATACACCGTTTGTGGTGACTTACTATCCTAAGTACTTGAGATAGTACTTACGATAGTAAGTTGCCACAAACGGTGTATCTCGGATGCGAGAGCCCCTAGTGGTCTACCAGGAAAATATACAAGTCAAATGGAGAATTTAGTGTCAGGACGGCATGTTGACCATGGTAGCTCAATGGGTTAGAGCGACTGGATGGAAACCAGGAGATCTGTGGTTCAAATCCCAGCCATGGCATTGAATTTTTCATGTTGACTATTTACATTTTCCTTCTTTTGATGTTAATGGATGTTTTTTAAGATTTTCAGTTCTTCTGAGCTACTGATATTTATCAATAGTAACTTCAGGCCATTTTTTTTTTTTTACGATCTCCAATGTAAGTCATATCAGACAATGAATGACATGATATTCAAATGAGTCCAGGATCCATAGAGCTTAGAGTTACCACACATTCATCTTTCAGGATAAGGGAAAGCCTTATCACCCTGATCGACATTCAAACTCGGGACCTTTTGAATGTGAAGCAGACTCGCTACCACCTACACTACAAGAGGTACGTCTACAGGTCATTGAACAACCTAGATAGTTCATAAGAAAACTAGTTGATGCCCGTTCTGGAACCACCACCTATCTCCAATGTTACCAGCCAGACCGAGGCTGAGGATGGAAGCGTGTTCTCTATTCAACTTCACGTATGGCTAATAGTCTTTCAAATTATTGCTTCACTTCATTGTTTCAAACTTCTAACTAGAAAATCCAAATAAAAATATTATTTATATTGCAACTGTATAGCTACAATATTTCATATTCTATATACATTTCTAAATAAACATATTTTATCTTATAAAAAACTGAAGCTATTAACAGTGAAGCAATCCAAATATTACAAACTACAGCACTTGGTAACCAACTTCACTTACTGGAAATTAAATTGTTCTTTCACACCAGCCGTGTGTAGGCCAAATTTTGGACAGGTGGAGTCAGACTGCAAAATTCAATGCCACAGCTGGTATTTCAGCACGGATCTCCCGGTCTCCATCTGATTGCTCTATCCACTGAGCTACCATGACTAAGTTGCCAGTATGACATTAAGTCTCCAACTGACTCGCATTTTCCCCGGTAAACCGCTAGGAATTCCCATATACACATGAGATAATTCCTGAATGGCGACTTACAACACCCAAGTACTTTAAATCCTAGGTTTGTAGTCCAGCCACTATTAGGTCTTAAATGTTCTTTCACACCAGCCATGTGTGAAAGATTCACACAATGCCTAGCTGAGTCAGTTGGAGAATTAATGTCATACTGGCACGCTGGCCATGGTAGCTCAATGGTTTAGGACAACTGGATGGAGACCAGCAAATCTATGCTCAAATCCCAGCTGCGGCATTGAATTTTTCAGTTTGACTCCACCTGTCCAAAACTGCACTTCCTGCTTTTAAAATTGCTGAATCCTCCAGTACTGGTTTAATACACAATATGAACATATTATTAACACTGCTTTAATTAATGGTTTTAATAAAGATTTTATATACAAAAGGATAGAAACATTTAAATATAAAAAAAAATGTAAATGACATTTCTACGCTTAAAAAAAGTAAAAAATGCTTATAATTTTGAAAAAATGTATTTACCTTCTTTGAGCAAATAAAATAAATTCATTTTTTTTTAAAGAATTTGGTATAATATTGATTCTTTAATATACAACATTAAAAACCTAGTATATTTTTTGTAAAATAAATAAAATTTCAGATAATAACAATTCTGGTATTTATCAAGTTAACTGTTTAGAGTGCGAACAGATTTACATTGGTGGGATCAACGTAATTTAGAAACCATAGTGAAGAAATATTTCAGAAATGTTATGTATGAACAACTTGATAAGTCGCAGTGGCTGATCATTTTTGGTCATTTAACCTTGAAATAGATCCAGAAGTTAAATTATTAAAACAACTGAGTGGAGCGATAGATTTAATGGTTTGGGAGAAAATAATTATCTTGAAAAATAAAAATTGTGTGGTTAATTTTGAAATACTACCAAAAGATTCAGTCTATAAGTTTGTTTTGTCCCCAGCAGATGGCAGCATGATAGCTGCCTACTATGATAACTATCCATCACCAAACGGAAGTAACTAAGGTCAGTTTACTGACTGAAGCATTGATGAAAACATCATGAAACCATTCCTGAAGGATTCGACAATTTTAAAAAAGAGTTAAATGAAGTTTGTTACCAACGGTTGTAGTTTGTGTATAATATTTTATCTTGGACAACTGAAGTTACAACTCGTGTGCAAAACTAGGATTGGAAATCAGAAGAGTATGATGAAGTTATATGTAATATATGAAGTATTCACAATAAATGGAAAGCTTTTTGGGAATCAAAAAGAAGACTTAGTGAAGTTTTAAACCTTTTAATCTCATTCCTCGGAATGGCATATTAAGATACAATTTGTACATATTGCTCTCTACATTACAGGAATTGTTCAAGGTGGCTGAGAAAACAAAACAAGAAATTCCAGTTTCTGTGTCCTGACTTCCTTAGATTCACATTGGTTCTTCTACAAAATGTGTCATTTGTAGTCTGTTTAAATGAACTCATTGCTGGATATTGTTTCAATTTCATACCAAAACCTGTAACTGTTGGACATAAGATAAATAATTTATGAGGGAGAGACAATCATCCCTCATTGACAGTTATTGCTGGTTATCACTATATGTCACAATGATACAAAAGCTAAATCTCATAAAAGAAAGTGCACACACACTGTGAACCAAATAAAAAGTCTTCTTAGTAACGTCGAAACTGTTTTTTGAACCTCTCAAAATGATAGTCATCTGTTGCCTTATCTACACTGTCACGTGATCTCTTCACTTTTTCTTCAGGAGGAGCACCAACTACTACCATCTTCTTCTTTTCTTCTGCTTGCTTTTCCTTTCTTCTTGGTGGTTCTGGATCTTCTATGTTAACTGACAGAAAAAAAATTAATTAGCTACTGATTCCCAGCTTTTGCTCTAACCACAGATATTTTACTATCATAAAAAGCATTGTAAAATTCCAACAGAAAATTATACATATTGTCAAGATTTTTTCTTATGTTACTATGAGGCAGTGTTCGAATCCGCATAGGATTGTAGGCTAATGGTTGCATTTAACAGCAGGTCAAAGTTCATTTGAATGGGCACTTGCAGAAACAAGCTAATCATCATTTTATCATAGTAAAGAAATGCCACAAATGTTAAACAAACTTGCCCAAGATTTTAGCATGCACAGGAATAATGTAGCATTACAGGGAGAAACTTTCTTTTGTGTGACGTGAGAATATTTTTTAAGTCCCAAGGTGCAAGGCATACGCATGCGCAACCAGACAACCTACAGGCCCTCACGTTGTAGTCAACAAGAGAAAGATGTGCAACACTTGTAGCCAACCTCTGCAAAAATGCCCCAGATATCTGTGTAACACTGGTGCAAAAAGACATATGGATGCAATTAGTGCAGTTCAGTTGTGGCAAATACTGACCATGCTTCCTCTCAGGTTTTATTGCTTTACAAAAGTAAGCTTGCTGTTAGAAGTGAAGGCTGTTCATTTTGTGCATTCTTTGAATATTTAAGATTCGTTCAGTACGTTGTTGAAAATTGGGAAATGGCTCAACAAATCAGTAAAATGAACTCGTCCTTTTATTTAAAAAATGAGGAGGCCTGCTTTCATTTATTACTTGACAAGGGTCTGCGGAGGACACGGATGTTGTGTTCCGAATGTAATGCTGCCCTGTACCCCATTAAGAGATGGGACCACAAGTACTTTGAGTTGTGCTGCATATACGTAAATGGTGATACAAGGCACTATTGTTGCTACCATTGATACTAATAGATACCTTGTATTTTTGTAGTTAAGTTTGCTAGGTAGGGTAATTCAGGAGCAAATAAGACTGTTGGCAGCATTGCATTCAGTGGAGAAACAAGAATAGTTTGGCTGCATGAATTCTTCAATATAGCTATACATGCAATAAGTAAATAAATGAACAATTAATTCCATTTTGTAAGGACTATGATGCAATGAAGCACAAAATTATATTAATTAAGTAATGTCTCCAGTAACATTAAAATAATGTCCTCCAGCACGAAATTGCACTAAAAAGTAAAGAAATCATATTAAACATCATAGTTGTATATAAAAACATCATAGCTGTAAGAACGTGTGAAGGACTTAGAAAAAAATCGCTGGCGTCACATATTAGAAAGAAGAGCCCAGTCATCTTACAAAATAAAATGTTTTCAAATGAATATCATAAAGGAAATTGTTCTTTCACATTAGCCGTGTGTAGGATGCACTATGAAAGGGTAGAGCCAGACTGAAAAATTCAATGCCATAACCGGGATTTGAACCACGGATCTTCTGGTCTCCGTCCAGCCGCTCTAAACCAATAGTGGTCTGAACTATAAAGTCCGGGCCTTACAGTACTTACAGCATAGTAAGTCGCCATTAAGGTAGTTATCTCATCTAATGGTTTACTGGGAAAACACGAGTTAGTTGGAGAATTTAATGTCATGTTGGCACGTTGGTCATAGTAGCTCAATGGTTTAGAGTAGCTGGACGGAGACCAGAGGATCCATGGTTCAACTCCCGGCTATGGCATTGAATTTTTCAGTCTGGCTCTATCCTTTCAAATATCATAAAATTAAATATTTTGAATCCCATTTGATACTGTAAGGTACCTCCCTGCTTTTAGAGGAAGTGTCTCTACTCCTGGTAGACCTCAAATGAACTTTATATACCATCACAAAGATTTTATTAAGATTTGTCAAATTTAGAGAGTAGGTACTGTAGTTTCTTTAATAGATTTAAGCAGTAACTTGATTAAAAAAATTATACACACTGAGTTGACTAATGGTGAAGGTGAAAGCTACTCAAGATATGCGAGTACAGAGCTTCTTAATCAACTCAATATGTAAAATTTGATCAATTATTTAATCACTTCACAATATTTATGTAACATAAATTTAAAAACTAATGATTAGCCCATTTTGGAAGCTTTTAGGAACACCCATTCAAATACCTTTAAACAAGCTACAACTTTCAATTACAAAATTTGTGCTTGTGTATGTGTAATGCAAACTTACATCTGTTGTGTTGAACAAAATTGACAGCCATATTTGTTGGCACAAACTGTGATGGTCCATCTTTCTTGCTATGTCTCTCCCACAGCAGCTTCAACTTGGCCTCTTCAGTTGCTTCAATATTGCGGATCTTTGCACTGAAATCAATACAGCATTTGTAGCATTATATCCTTATAAAAATGATTCATCAAGTATTTTGCAGATTATCTACATTATAAAACGTAGCCTCCAATACTTTACTAATTTTAAAGTAGAAGGAAATGTAACAAAATACTCATTAAATGAAGACACTTGATTCAGTCAAAACTGATCCCAAGAGAGTTCTGTGTTTAATGTTGATGTGAGGAATTGTGGCAGCATCCTATATTCAATACCTAATAAATAATCAGATGAAAGTGGATTCAAGCATTTGACACAAAACTGAACGATCATGGGATAGAAGAATGAGGAGAAGTTCTGCATTCAATATTAAAGTGAGCAATTGTTGAAGAGAGAAGAGGAATTCTGTTCAATGGTTTAGTGAGTAGAAAAGTCCTGTGTTCACACTAAAATAAGATGTTGAAAAGATATTTAAGAGCTTCAACATAAAATTAGCCCCTCAGAACAAACACAACATTCGCAACTTACTAAACCACCCTCTAAAAAACAGCACACCAAAAACTCAATTATCAGGCATTTACCAAATGAGCTGCCAAGATTGTGACAAGATATACATTGATAAGACCAAAAGGAATCTAGGAACAAAAATGAAAGAACACTTCAGAAATATTAAATTCAAACACATGGACAAGTCAGCCATAGCACATCACTTTTGGTCTGAGAATCACAACATAAGACAAAAAATAGAACTGATCAAACAGGCAAAGAAACCTCTTGAACTACAGATTTGGGAAAACATATTTATTACGAAGAAACACGACCTCTTGATGAATTTTGAAATTCCCGCTGTAGATGACGTCATCAAACGTACCAGAACATTAGATGGCAGCACGACACCAAGCCAGATGTAGACACCGGATGCACCGTCAGTCAATCACAGAACTGACGACAGGGAAGAAGTTCCAGAAACTAGTCTTCATTAAAAAACTTGTAAGTGGAGAAAAGTACATACAAGGTTGACTCATTTGCCTAATTTTTGACTCATTTTAGTAAAAATGGCACTCCACTTACTGAAATACTTCTTTTTATTCTATATATTAAAAATTGTTTTATCAAAGATTTAGAAATTCTGTTTTTACTAGGTGCAAGAATATACTGGAGGCTTTGAATAGCAAAGAATCATAACTAAGGTGACATTTGACCAACGTTCCACTGTTTAGTTATGCTGTTCACAAATCATATATGAACCTTTTTCTAAAAAATAGTTGTTTTTTTTCAACACTCACTCAATTCCTAGGTCCACTTCTGGTATGCCACTTAGCATCTGATTTGAGAGCATTTCCTCTGAGCGATGAGTGGATGAGGCTCTCAAATGATCTGGCACTGCTTGGAGAGCTGCCTCCTCTGGCGAACAGTATTTACCATCTACTGTTTCAGCTTCCTTCTGCTCCTCATCCTTTTTCACTCCTTTCCTTTTGGATAGCTGTTCCTCTATATATTTCATCCTGCCATAGTAAAGCACAATCGGATGAAAACATGCAAAGAAAATTTGACATGCAACAATCATGTAATTACATTACTCTATCCATTATAAATATATATCCATTCTACTGGAAATTCAAATATTTTTGGCATCTAAACTGTAAGTGTAGACCTACAACAAGTTTTACTAAATGATGTATATAGTTTAAGAATAGAATGGAAGTTCAACTAAGCTTCCCTCTGTACTGTACATGGAAGTGTGTGTGCCTTACATTCAAGAGGTCCCAAATTCTAATCTTGGTCAGGGTGATAAGTATTTCTCTAGGATTTTTCCTTATCCTGAAAAATGAATGGTAACTCTAGGCTCTATGTACCCTGGACTCATTTGAACATCATTCATTGTCCGATATGTCTTAACTTTGGAGGACATTGGCCTCTCTCTGTATCGTGGGGGTAGTGTCACGTTCAAGAGGTCCCTAGTTCTATTTCTTTTTTATTCCATTTATACCCCGCCTTTAACTGCAATGGTCATATTGGCGGCCGTTCTCCTCTGGAACATATTGAAGGTGTGAACTCGTATTCATTGTTTTAATCATTAGATCACGTACACATTTATACCCCGCCTTTAACTGTAATGGTCATATCAGCGGCCGTTCTCCTTTGGAACATATCGAAGGTGTGTACTCGTTGGGTTTTAATCATTAGATCACGTACACATTTATACCCCACCTTTAACTGCACTGGTCATATCAGCGGCCGTTCTCCTTTGGAACATATCAAAGGTGTTAACTCGTATTCGTTGGGTTTTAATCATTAGATCACGTACACATTTATACCCCGCCTTTAACTGCAATGGTCATATCAGCGGCCGTTCTCCTTTGGAACATATCGAAGGTGTTGACTCGTATTCGTTGTGTTTTAATCATTAGATCACGTACACATTTATACCCCGCCTTTAACTGCAATGGTCATATCGACGGCCGTTCTCCTTTGGAACATATCGAAGGTGTTAACTCGTATTCGTTGGGTTTTAATCATTAGATCACGTACACATTTATACCCCGCCTTTAACTGCAATGGTCATATCGGCGGCCGTTCTCCTTTGGAACATATCGAAGGTGTTAACTCGTATTCGTTGGGTTTTAATCATTAGATCACGTACACATTTATACCCCGCCTTTAACTGCAATGGTCATATCGACGGCCGTTCTCCTTTGGAACATATCGAAGGTGTTAACTCGTATTCGTTGGGTTTTAATCATTAGATCACGTACAATGGTCATATCGGCGGCCGTTCTCCTTCGCAACATATTGAAGGTGTGAACTTGTATTCGTTGGGTTTTAGTCATTAGATCACGTACACATTCATACCCCGCCTTTAACTGCAATGGTCATATCGGCGGTCGTTCTCCTTTGGAACATATCGAAGGTGTGAACTTGTATTCGTTGGGTTTTAATCATTAGATCACGTACACATTCATACCCCGCCTTTAACTGCAATGGTCATATCAGCGGCCGTTCTCCTTTGGAACATATCGAAGATGTGAACTCGTATTCTTTGGGTTTTAATCATTAGATCACACAAATTCGCACAAATTCCGGGGAAGATGAGGAATTATCTTGGTTGGAGAAAAATCCCTACCCCCAGCCGGGAATGGAACCCGGGACCCCTAGCACGGCAGGCAGGTGCTCTACTGACTGAGCTACAGGGCCAGCCAGTTCTAATCTTGTTCAAGGTGATAAGGTTTTCCCTTATCCTAAAAGAATGTGTGATAACTGTAAGCTCTATGAACCCTGGACTCACTTGAACATCATTTAATTCATCCTCAGATACAATTTAATGTTGGAGGACTAAATTAAAAAGAAAGTGCAATTAATTTCAAACATTTTGCTAAAGCGAATACAATGATGATGTAAGTACATTAGTGAACCTATTATTATAAAAAATTGAGAGCAATAAAGTAAACTCAGTTATAAAAATTAAACAAGAACTAAAGAATCTAAAATAAGATTTAATCGCTAGCTAAAAACAACCTTTAATGTTATCCTACAGTTTACATATTTATCATAGGAAATCGCAAAAGAGGTTATGAGTTTATCTAATGAAACTTGTAACTTTCAATGGGATTTATTAAGGCTATTTCTGAATAAGCTATAACAGATTATACAAATAATAATTAGATTTTCATTTGTGCAGCATTGTGTTCAGCTGTCAGATGACGACATACTAAATGGATAAACAATTCTATATGTTATGGAACATACCAAGAAAGGGAATGAGAAAATGTTAACCTCAAAATTAAGTTACAATCAGAAAACAATTAAGACATGCTAATAACTTATATCTTGAATACTGAGGAGCGAAGATGGACAAAGATTTCCTTAAGTCTTATATTTTCCTAACAATCCATCAACAAGTATTCTTAATTATTTTTCTATGGTATTCCTATTATGGATGGCTAAGTCTTACATTTCTCTTATTTTGACATTTTACTCATTATTCTGAGAACAGCAAGAACTATGATAGGATATATAAATTTAAGACCAGTTTGGGCACAATCGTTGATATATGCTGATGACATCATATTAATAGCAAATAGTAATAATAATTTACAATTAGCGCTAAATGAATGGAAAGAAGAATTAACTAGAAAAGGTTTAGAATTAAACATACCCAAAAGTAAAACCATGTATATAGGAAGGAAAGAAGAAGAAGTTAAAATTAAATGTAATGATGAACTCTTAAAACAGGTAGACAGTTATGTATACCTGGGTACAAATATAAATAAGGATGGAAAAATAGAGCAGGAAATGTTAAACAGAATAAGAAAGGCCAATTCGCTCTACTATCAGATTAATAATACTATTGTGGGATAAAAAGGAAATAACAAAAGATACAAACATTATAGTATTTAAAACAATAATACTACCAATTCTATTATATGGAGCAGAGTGCTGGACTCTCCTACAGAAACAAGAAAGCAAAATAACAGTTATGGAAATGAGATATTTAAGACGAGCTGTGGGGAAGACAAGAAGAGATATGATTAGAAATGTAACAATAAGGGAAGAGTTGGGTACAGAAATATTGGAAAAAAGACAACTTAAATGGTATGGACATGTACTCCGCATGTCAGAAAAAAGAAAACCCAAACAATATTTAGAAGCAAAACCAGAAGGTAAAAGAATTAGGGGATGGCCACGCATGTTGTATCAGGAATACATTGAGAAGTTGGGGAATGATAGAGGGAAAACCATGACAGAAATGAAGAGAATGATGATGGACCGAGAAAAGGGAGGAAATGGGTAGAAGAGCCTTGTACTCCACGCTTAACTGCACAAAGGAGTTAGAAGAAGAAGAAGAAGAAGAAGAAGAAGAAGAAGAGGAAGAGGAAGAGGAAGAGGAAGAGGAAGAGGAAGAGGAAGAGGAAGAGGAAGAGGAAGAGGAAGAGGAAGAGGAAGAGGAAGAGGAAGAGGAAGAGGAAGAGGAAGAGGAAGAGGAAGAGGAAGAGGAAGAGGAGGAGGAGGAGGAGGAGGAGGAGGAGGAGGAGGAGGAGGAGGAGGAGGAGGAGGAGGAGGAGGAGGAGGAGGAGGAGGAGGAGGAGGAGGAGGAGGAGGAGGAGGAAGAGGAAGAGGAAGAAGAAGAAGAAGAAGAAGAAGAAGAAGAAGAAGAAGAAGAAGAAGAAGAAGAAGAAGAAGACTCATTATTCTGGACATTTCAAATTAAAATAAACATATATATTTAATAGCATAACAAATAAAGAAACATGATAGTACGAGGGCTGATCAACAAAGACTGAGACTGATTTTTTTCACAGATGTTTATTACTGCAATTCAATGTTTACTCCCATAGGGAAGGGGATCCATCCCCTTCAGCTGCTGTGATGCGGGAGCTACGGATCCCTAACACTCGTGGTACCTGAAGTTACCAGAGGAAAATCGGGCCGAACATTCGAGTCCCTCCTTGAATGGGAGTTGTTCGGATTGGGTTGGACTCGAGGGGGCAGTGGTTCCTGATACCCGTGGGAGATCGGGTAGTCTCCGGACGGGGTTGAGGGAAGCCATATATTCCTGCATACTAGCCTGCATTACTAGTAGAAGGTGTGCTAGATCATTGGTGCCCCTACCGAAGTTGTTCGGTAGCCTTCCCCTTTGGGGTTGGCGCGCTTAAGTGGCATATCCACTTCCACCGGTCTTGTGTTTTCAGACAGATGGGGGGGGGGGGGGCTTGTTAATCTTTATGGAAAGATTATGGAAAGCCTATGGAAAGCCCCACGGAGGTGCCGGGCGCCCTTCAGGGACAGCTCGGTAACTCCCTGGTCGTCAGAGGAGGAGGTCAGTCTTCACTATGTGTAGATTGCCCTGGTAGATAACCTCGTGTTTATATATATAATTCTTTCAAGTTTATACTTTGATATAATTCAATGTTTAGATGATCTTTCTCAAAGTAGTCCCCTCCTACTTCAATGCACTTTTTATAGCGTCTCTGCCAGTCCTTGAACACGTGCTACAGACCATTCTTTGTCAGGTCATTGAGAACCGCCTCACTTTTCTTGAGCACTGCTTCAGAGTTCTCAAATCGAATACTCCTAAGCTTTGCCTTTAATGATGGGAATAAAAAAAGTCACAGGGTGCAATATCGGAGCTATAAGGTGCATGTGATACACAGGTAATGTTGAATCGAGCCAGAAACTGCATGACTTGATTTGCGACATTGTTGTGATGAAGTCGCCACCCAGTCCGAGAAAGCTCTGGTCGTTTCTTTGCAATGTGCTTCCTCAGCGTAGCCAATACTGACGTGTAGTATGCTGCTGTAACAGTAGTGTGAGGGGGAACTGCGACGTGAGACTGTGCATTGTCATGATGAAGTCGTCACCCAGTCCGAGAAAGCTCTGGTCGTTTCTTTGCAATGTGCTTCCTCAGTGTAGCCAATACTGACGTGTAGTATGCTGCTGTAACAGTAATGTGAGGGTGAACTGCATGCTGGTAAATCATTCCATTACAGTCAAAAAATGTGATCACCATCACTTTCCCTGCAGATGGAACCATCATTTTCCCTGCCAATGGAACAACTTTTGCCTTTTTTGGTGTTGGAGAACCTGGCAATTTCCACACTGTGCTAGCTTGTTTTCCTTCAGGATCATAATGATGCAGCCATGACTCATCACTGGTTATAATCAATTTAAAAAATGCATCTCCTCCATCAGCAAAGAGACGCAGCACCTCATGGCTTGTCTCCATTTGCACAGCCTTTTGTTCGGTAGTCAACAGACGCTGCACCCAACGAGCACAAACTCGGGTCATATGTAGATGGTCGTGCATAATTGTAAACACACTGCGATATGAAATTCTCAACACTTCACTGAGGTTACATAATGTTATACGCTGATCCTCTCAGACAATCACAGCAGCTGTGTTGATGTTGACTTCAGTCACAGCAGAAGCCAAAACACCAGGCCCACCTTGCTTAACACTGACAAGTCGGCCTTCTTTGAAGTCCTTGAACCACCTATGTTGCACGATGTAGTGCATCTACAGCTTGCTTCAGCTTTTCATAAGTTTCGATAGCTGTATGGTTTAAACGATTGTTTGATTGTGCTGTACTGCTCGTCTCGCGTCACCTCCATTGTCTGGTATGCAAAATGCACGTAGGGTCTGCAAAATAGAACATTACTACCAACCTACCAATACGAGAGTGCTGCTGCATATCGACATTATACATCAAAACCCGCTCTTTTCAAATATTTATGTTACAAATAGGAAACTTATCACGGAAACTACAGGAAAAAATCAGTCTCAGTCTTTGTTGATCAGCCTTTGTATATCAACTTAAAACAAATGAATACATCCATTTATAGTATATCAGATAAGCCTTTCATTATGACTGCCTCAGTTTCATAAACAATATAAAACATAGACTTCATAGGCTATTCATCAAAGAACTGAATGTATAGAAAAAAAAAGAATGATTTGCCAATTAACAAAACATTTTTATTTTATGCTAGAGCATTTAAATTTTTCAAACTTTGGTAAAATATTAGATGGACAGCTTAGATACTTAACAAACAAATATTACATGATATCTGGAGGAATTTATAACATCTTATCCAAATTAATTCATAAAACTATTTGTAGTCAGTTTTATGAATACATAACTATAGATAATATATATATAATATAACAAGTAAGTGTTGTTTAGTGTCATTAATCGACTCTCTTTAAAGTTAATTAATATAACTATATGCTTCTTTTTTTCTGAGGGGAGAGTTGTCATTCTGTAGAAATATAAAACTTACATTTCCTCGTCTTCATCTCGTTTATTGGTTTCTGCAGAAAACTGTGTCCCTATCCCAGTATCATAAGCATCATCCACTCTCTTTATTTTACCACTTTTCAATTCTTTCATGTGCACCATTCCTCCAGTTTTCAACTTGAATGGATCTGTCTGTAAAATAAAAATAATGCATAGTATTGCAGTTTTCCATCTCAAATGTACTTTTCAAATGTGCATTACATGACAACAGCTAATAATGTACACTTCTGTAGAAATACAGAAAATAATCAACATTGACTTTGTGGGTTCGTAGAATTAAAAGTCCAAGTTGCAGAAATTCAAAACATTCTTTGTTTGCGTAGAAATACACTCAACCTTTACAGTAGCAGAGTTACGTCACATACACAATTACAATTTTCCAAGGTCATTGACCACAAACAAACAGCGTTCACAGTTGCACGCACACAATATGCAGTTCTGTTTACACTCTGTTTACAACTCTGTTTGCGATGATCTGTTGGCGAGTTGCGACTTCCTTAAATACCTCTATTGATAATTCTAGACTGTTCTAAAACAACCAAGAAACCGAATTTTCCCTATCAATCAAGATGTCACTAGAATGTTCCATTTATCAAACTTTATCTGTTTTGGCATGCCTTTTATCTCTGCGTTATCTTTATCTGCTTAGGCAAACTGTTTATCTCTGCCCAGCACTATCTGTCCCTTATCTCTCCGTGCCGAACATTTTGTGTGCGTTGCCGCAACTGCGACAATACTGTCAGTTCTGCTTGCTTTATGCTAAACAAAGAGATTTTTATTAAATTATAGATGAGTCGTATTTATTAAACATCAACTTTTCTTACGGACCTATATTGCGGACATGTTTCGCTAATTATCGTTCACATCATTGGCTCTTATGCGACAGTGAAGCTGATGTGTAATAAATACGACTCATCTATAATTTAATAATTGTTCCGCTTCACTGTGGTGTTCCAATACAGTTAAATTTCGGTATAAAGAGATTTTTGTTCCTTCTGCCCGTCCTCTGTTTCTACTTTCATCTCTCAGTATCTTGCATGTTATATGTTTTCAAAATCAGTAACAAAACATTTTATGGGGAGCTAATAAAAATAAAACACCTTTACCTCATGCTGCTATGTGAAAGATATACTGTTTTGCAGGTAACTGGTTTTGTACATGAAAATTTGTTATAATATTTAAATATTCATCCTTTCAAAACTGTAAAAGAAACAGATGATTTTAGAAACATTATCCCTATATAAACTTCTATTATTTAAAGTTTTTCAAAAGTGCAATAATAAGCAAGAATTGATACAGTCAGACTGAAAAATTCAATGTCATGTCCAGGATTTGAACCACGGATCTCCCGGTCTCCATCCAGTCGCTCTTAACCACTGAGCTACCATGGCAACATGCCAGCATGACAAATTCTCCAATGACTTGCATATTTTCTGGGAAACCATTAGGTGTTCTCATATTCGAGAGCACACAGTTTGTGGCGACTTACTATTGTAAGTACTTGAAACCCAGGCTTCATCGTTAAACCATTATTATTACATTAATTGATGGAAATTAATTGTTCTTTCACACTGAAAAACCTAGTGGTTTTAATGTCATGACATTAGTTGGCCATGGTAGCTCAGTGGTTATGAGTGAACGATGGAGACCAGGAGATTTGTGGTTCAAATCCTAGCCATGACATTGAATTTTTCACTCTCCCATTCATTTCCCGCAGGGGAGAGGATCCATCCTCTTCAGCTGCCGTGGTGCAAGCGCTGTGGACCCCTACCACTCGTGGTACCTCTGATGTTACTAGAGGAACCTTGGGCCGAACACTTGAGCCCCTCCCGAATGAGAGTTGTTCGAATTGGGTTGGACTCGCGGGGTCAGTGTGTTCCCGACATCCGTGGGAGATCGGGTACCTCTGGCCAGGCTTCGACCGCATGGAGGGGCCAGAGGGTTGCCTAAGAAGTCCCGGATACTAGCCTGCAGAGCTAGTAGAAGGTGTGCTAGATCACCAGGCCGCCCCACCGAGGTTATTCGGTAGTCTTCCCTGCAGGGGGGGGGGTTTAGACTCCAGGAATTACCCCATGGAAAGAGCCCTGGAGTTCTCCGTCGCTCCTGGGTTGTCAGAGGCTGGAGTCTTCGGACTCTTGGGTAGACCTCGCAATGACATCTCCCATTCATTCTCCCACCTTAAGCTGATGCACAGACATATGTGTATGTATACTTCATGAACAAGGACTATGTATAATGAAGCACAAAATTAATATAATTTTGAGTCAAACTAGTACTCCATACTCCATATATTGCTAGTGTTTACCTAAAATGTGTTTTGTTAGGATCTTCCTAACATTCTAATGGTCGACATTAAATTAGGATGTTAGGAAGTCCTCGTTCTAAGTAAACACCAAGCAGGATGGCTCAGGCAGTTCCATCTTTGGCCCGCATTCGATTCCCGTGACCAACCTACCTGACCCATATTTTGGGGGTGTTTTCCGGGTCACCAGATGGATGCGGGTAGTTTAATTACATTCCCCAAATTTTCTGTCCCTCCATTTCATCTCCATCATCTCTCATCTGATGTATTCTTTCAAGACAGAAGTGTTGGCGTTGCATGGCAGGATGATGTGATCTGAGTAAAAGCTTCCTCTTTCGGTAGGATGGTTGCTAGTCTTCAAACCAGTCTCGTGGTGGTGCTGTTTCAGAACCACAGAAGGGTGAGATGTCCATTGTCCTGGCCTATCAGGTGAGTTTCCATCTAGTAAAATGCGGGGACCCTACCCTCTCTTTACTGCCCTCTGTCTCCTCATTCTCCTCCTGGGATTTCCACCAATTGGGGATATATGTACAATAGACTGCCTCTGGGTCTCCGTGCCGAATCCCCTCCGTAAAGTAGTCCAGTCCAGTTTAGTATGGCTAAATTAATTTAATTTAATTTAATTTTCGACTCAAAATTAAATGTGTTCATGATTTACTTAATCTGTTTCTTAATTTCTGAGGATGCTAAGTGAAGTAAGGATTAGGTTTAAAATAAAAACCTTACAATTTACATACCACGAGTACTTCCTCATCTGTTGTCACCTTTTTACCAAGTGCTAGGCTCACAATATTAACGCCATTCTGTCTTCTTCTAAGCTTCTGCAATGTTTTCATTTCTTCAAGTTTAGTGCTGAGAAAAAAAAAAACCATTATCAGAGCGATAAAACTATGTAAAATTAAGTATTAAGTACATATATAAATTAAGTTTTAATTAAGGTTTATTTAAAACTTTATGTGTATCGACTTTTTGTTTTTAGTTTTTAGTCTATCTGTCTGACTATATTACTTTGAAAATACTTGATGAAATTACAAACCACTGCTTATATACCGTTCAAATTTCAAGCTTAAAACTACTACTTAGATATGCTACTAATAAACTGTTTTTCCTCAATTTTAGGGCACCTAGGAACTAAAACATCTAACCTATGAAGATAGTTACACAGAAAAATTGAGCATCCTTAGCACAAAGTGCACTTATTTTAATGCAAAAGTACTCTGGAATGTGCTTTTCTCAGAAGTTCAAACACAGCTGTTTTCAAGTCATTGTTTTATGTCAGATTTTATCCATTTATCAGCTGCAGTAACAAAGACACAAATTAAAATCACTAAGCAATAATAATTACTGACTTCAGTACTAAACGATATTTGAGACAATTCTATTTCAGCTTACATTATTCTAAACTGAATACGTATTGAGTGTGACAGAAGGAAGGGCAACTCTATCCTGCACTGTGACCTTTGCAGGTCTATTGCATGTAATATTAATTTTCCAGAAATTTGGCACTCAAATGATACAGATTCTGGATTGTGATAGTTTAAACTTCTTCAGATTTTGGAAACTGACTCCCAAAAATGTGGGTTCTTTGGTGAACAGGTGCTGGGCACTTGCACTACAAGAAGGGCAGCTCTCTTATCCGCTTGGTTGGAAGTCACTTGCTCTTTTTACTATGGAGGTGCTCTTTAAAGGGTATCTAGTAAGAAGGCCTGCTGCCCGAGAGAGGTTTCCCTACTTCATTTTAGCAAATTTTTTTATGCTTCTATCTCTTCATATGAGCTTTGGAATGCCTGAACCCTACAGATGAGTCCCAGTTATATTATATATTAAAATATTATAAATATGATTTAATTTTCCAGCTGTCAAAGGTTACACCACTACAATTAAGCCCGCAGGGTAACATAACCTAACTTTAACACTTCAGAAGTTTTATGGGTGCATAGTTTCAATAACTGTCTTACGAAATATCGGGCACTCACCTGACAACTTCTTCCTCATTTTCTGAGCTCTCTTCGGAAGTATCGTTTCGTTTTCTTAACGGTTTCTTTTTCTTTGGCTTAAACTTTATCTGTGATGCTACATTATCCTCCGAACTTGACATTGTGGAGACAGAAAACCAGTTTGACACTAATATGTGAATACAACCAACAGCTTACAAACACTTCTCAGTTTAACTTGCAGACTTGTTTGTTCTGTGTTAATTACTGAATACTAATGTAACATATCATTTCAAACTTTATCCTGTTAGCCATTATGATCGATTGTATTCTTTTATTAGTTGCTTTATTCTTATACTCACACAACACCGAATTTGTATTTACTGTGCAGCACAGCTTATCTTTTAAATGTCATTACCACAATGACACAAAACTGCCGTGTTAACACTAGCGTGTCTAACATTAATTGCAAGATAAAGATTTAGGTTAGGTAGTGAAGAGCTTCCATTTTTGCTTTATTTATCTTAATAATTTATTGAACATCCTCCCGTTATATAGCAGACAAATAGTACTTAGTACTCTGATACTATCTTAATTTTTCTAGTCACTAATTCGGTAACTTTTCATTATCTCATTTAACGAGGTCAACTCGATTCCCGTTTCTGGATTGTCTTCCAATTGTTTCCGACATTTCAAATCACTGAATTACGTCTCGTAGTGCACGGGTAACACCTATTTACTGATTATTTAAGTGCACGAAGCAGTTTAAAGGAAAGCAATGTAAAATAAACACATTGAATTGTATGTTACCAATTAAATACAATTATTGCATGCCTTATACGGAAATTAACAATTGCAGGAGCTTATATTGAAGGTGGGTACCTACCCAGTTATTGGTTTTGGTATCCCATTTTTGTTATTGATAACGTCATTTTGGGACTCTTTTCTCTATTTCTTAGCTTTAAGGAACTCTAGGCTGTTTTGTAGGCTATACCTTAATTTTCAATAAGTGTTTCAAATATACCTACTACTAATCTACAGAAGTGCATGAAGCTGTTGTACATAGTGCTATTCTTGTACTTTTGTGTTGGAATTTATATTGAACATGCCACAATGAATAAAATTTGTGGTAATAATTTACTGCAGTGGGGCAGCTTGACAGTGTTGTTGAATTTTTACACATGAGAGGTCATTTCACCAATTTAGTAAATGACATAGAGATTACAAATATTTTATATCAGCGACATGTATGGTACAAAGTATAATCACTATATGATTTTATTCCGCTGCAGTAAAATAATGAGATTTTCTTTTATCTCATGATTATATTCAAAACTTCTAGATGAATCAGCTGTAATAACATAATGACAGTTTTCTATCTTATGTTTAAGGTACCCATTGCAACAGTAAATTTGTGTTTTAATTTTTCAGACTTGATGATTTGTTCAATTAAAAATTCAGCCCACATGATGGATGGAATAATAATAAGAGAAGCGAGGCGTGAAGATTGCAAAGAAATCAGAAGACTTATACAGGTTAGTATAGTCTATTAAATATTTTTGTTCTGATTATTGATTCACTGATAACATAAATTTGGCACCTAAAGTCTCTTTATGGGGTGAAGGAGAACTTAAGAGGTGATAAGGTGTATCAAAACTACTATAAAGATATTTCATTTCAGTACTTCACAGTCTGAATAAGTATATTATTAATATAATTTTCAGTCGAGCTAGTAAGAGAACTAAATAATTACCGCCCAATATCTATCTTACCTGCCATCTCAAAATTCCTTGAACAATTAATCTATAAAAGATTCATGGGCTTTTTAAATAAATTCAGTCTTATACCTAAACACCAAAATGGTTTTGTAAAAATTAGATCAACAGTCTGTGCAGTCATTGAATGCATTCAAGAAATTATAACAAACATCAATGCAGGTAGATATGCAACAGCAATCATATTAGATCTTATTAAAGCTTTTGACTGTGTTGATAAAAGTTTTTGGGAATTAGAGGTCTAGGATACAAATTAATAGAATCCTATATGACAAATAGGAAACAATATGTAGTTTTGAATTACATTAATGGCGATGTTATATCAACTACAACGGAACTGACATATGGGGTCCCACAGGGATCAATCCTTGGTCCTCTTTTATTTATTTTAGATATACACGATATAGCTGAATGTGTACATAACAATACAAAATTAATACAATATGCAGACGACACCACTGTCATAGCCAGCAATACATCAAGCAAAATGCTAGAAGAAACCCTATAATAACAACTACAAAACTATTGCAGTACTTTTCTACATTAAACTTAAGTATAAATGCATCAAAATGTGAACTCATAACATTTGGCTCGAAGACACTGAATGCGCCTATACAATTAAATATTGACAACAACTTGATAAATAGTGTTGACAATGTACAACTACTTGGGGTCACACTGGACAAAAAATTATCTTTTACACCCCATGTTGACCAATTAGCATTAAAACTAAGTAAAAATTTATTTCTTTTAAAGTGTCTAAAGAACTATGTCCCAGAAGCAACTATTAGAATGATTTATTTCTCCCTCATTCAGTCACACATCTCATATGGTCTGGAGATCTGAGGCAAACTTCGAAATTAAATTTACACAAAATTTTTACTTTACAGAAAAGAGCAATTAGATATATATAACTAAAGAATCATGTAGGGAAGCCTTTTGTCAGCAAAAAATAATGACGCTGACAAGCCTGTACATCTGCAAAACAATTTTATATATGATAAAATACATCCCATTGCAAACAAACTCGGATATTCATAACCACAACACAAGAAGCAGAAGTTAAAGTGTCTAGTAACTTAACAAAATTCAAATTTTTCTTGAAATCATATTTAATTAATAATGTTTTTTATTCACTTGATGAATTTCTAAACTAAGACTACAACTTCAGAATTTATTGTTTGAGTGCTAGTTTCTTATTTTACAATACTTATGACTAAAACCTAGACATTGTATTAGGTGTACAAGACATTATACATTTAGAATAACATCACCTAAGTTTTAGTTTCTTCTAATATATATATCCGGCAACTTTAATTGTATATAATTGACGACTTGCCTGTTTTCAACAATGCTTGTAAAACATAAGGTGATAATAAAGTATTATTATTATTATTATTATTATTATTATTATTATTATTATTATTATTATTATTATTATTATTATTATTATTATTATTATTATTATTATTATTATTATTATTATTATTATTATTATTATTATTATTATTATTATTATTATTATTATTATTATTATTATTATTATTATTATTATTATTATTATTATTATTATTATTATTATTATTATTATTATTATTATTATTATTATTATTATTATTATTATTATTATTATTATTATTATTATTATTATTATTATTATTATTATTATTATTATTATTATTATTATTATTATTATTATTATTATTATTATTATTATTATTATTATTATTATTATTATTATTATTATTATTATTATTATTATTATTATTATTATTATTATTATTATTATTATTATTATTATTATTATTATTATTATTATTATTATTATTATTATTATTATTATTATTATTATTATTATTATTATTATTATTATTATTATTATTATTATTATTATTATTATTATTATTATTATTATTATTATTATTATTATTATTATTATTATTATTATTATTATTATTATTATTATTATTATTATTATTATTATTATTATTATTATTATTATTATTATTATTATTATTATTATTATTATTATTATTATTATTATTATTATTATTATTATTATTATTATTATTAATATTAATTATTATTATTATTACTCCATGCAGCATATATTGCTAGCGTTTACCTAGAAGGAGGACCTTCATAACTCAATAACTCATTTTATTCAACCTCTAATTGCATCATTAAAGGATATGTCTGATTATAAATATATACAAATTTACAATTTTACAACTTACACTTTAGTTTTGCTTGATTTATATTCTTCTAAGAGGTAAAAAACAATATTCACTAAGTATTTTTTTACTAAATTTAATTTACATTTATTATTTTTAGTGATTTGTATTTCTTTAGCTAGCTTGTTAAATAATTGTCTTTCCATTAAACTTATATGTCTGTTTAAGTTAATTGATGGAAATTAATCATTTCTTCACACTAGCCATATGTAGGCTAAGGTTTTAGATGGATAGAGTCAACTTGAAAAATTCAATGCCATGGCCGGGATTTTCATTCATTCATTCATTCATTGAACCACAGGTATGCTGGTTTCTGTACAGTTGCTCTTTCTTACCCATTGAGCTACCATGGCCAGCGTGTCGTCCTGACATTAAATTCTCCAATTGACTCATATTATTTCCCCGTAAACCACTAGAGGCTCTCATATACGAGATACAGCATTTGTGGCGACTTACTGTCATAAATACTTATATCCCAGGCTTCACCATTAAACTCTTATCATTTAAGTTAATTGGTGGAAATTAATCATTTCTTCACACTAGCCATATGTGTGCTTAGATGGATAAAGTCAACTTGAAAAATTCAGTGCCATGGCTGGGATTTGATTGGCATTAGATTATTTATTCATCACATATTAACATCAGTTATTCATCTCTAATGGAAAACTGACAAATATTTTGATTACAGTTTTTTATTATCTGTAAATGTTAAAGATTAATTTTTAATTGTAGTTTTGTTTGCTTGTGTTTAATTTGGTTTTATAAGTAACTTGCATGTTTATTTCACCTGTATAATTTTTATTTCTATTTCCAATACATTTGCAGGAACTAGCAGAATTTGAAAAGATGAAAAATGGGCCTAAAATAGACCACACTGGTTAGTATAATAACACATTATAAAACCTTTTGTTTCTACCATCACATATATAATTTTATTTTTAAGGTTTTGTTGATTGCATACGTTTTAAGTGTTGTATTTTGTTCTTAAGTCAATTAACTGAATACTTTCCTCTCATGGAAGTGTTGAAAACAGTGTTGTAATATTATTAATTTTTAGGTGAGTCGTATTACACATCTGCTTCACGGTGAGTCGATTAATGATACTAAACAACACTTACTTTTAAATTTCCCGGAACAATTTTACTATGGGGTTCATCTCCAAAATTATCTCAGGTATTTAAGATTCAAAAGAAAATTATAAGAATAATGAAAAAGGTACCCCTGCGAACTCCAAGCAAAGCCATCTTTTCTGAATTTAAGATATTGTCCGTTATGTCTGTATACATTTTGGAGACAGCATGGTTTGTCCATCAAAATATAAGTTCCTTTAAAAAGAATTCAGATTTTCATATGTATAACACAAGAGCAGCTAATAACTTACATTTAACCTCACATAGGATCAATAAAAGCCTTAACAGCATCGCCCATAGAGGAATTAGTTTGTATAACAAATTACCATATACTTTAAAGTCACTTGATAAGAAACATTTTAAAACTAAATTAAATGAGCTACTCTTAGTCCATATGCCATATTCAATATAGGAATGTTTAAATCTTGAGTTTACGTAAAATGGTGGTCTTCTGGTCTTGAAATGTTTCTGTATGTTCAGGTATATATTGTTGTAATTCTTGCGGCTAATAAACATCATATCTTATTAGTTTACAAAATTCTTAATTGAAGAAATTTTTATTCTGTACAAGAGTTTTTAGTTTTTTTTCTCTTCTGCTGTATGATATATTGTGTTCTTATACATTTTTGTTTTTTAAATCATTATATTATCTTTTTCTTGTAATCACATATTCTTTTGTATATTTTGTTACCTGTTATTCTTTATATTGTGCTTGACGTGTCCATTATCTTGTACAAGATGTCAAGGATGAATAAAGATGAATGAATGAATATGAACATGTTTCGGAGGCTACTTTCCTCCATTGTGAACCGGACATCGACTGGTTCTCAGTGGTGTATGTGCAGAGGATTTACCCAAAAGTCCAAAGACCCTGGCCTCCTTCAACCCGGGAGCGATGGATAACTCCGGGGGTCTTTCCATAGGTCAATACCTGATTTCTTAAAAAGTTCCCCGTTGACAACGTCAAGACGGGATGGAAGTGGATACACCACTTATGCGCGTCAACCCTGCAGGGAAGACTACTGAAAACCTTGGTGGGACCGCCTGGTGATCTAGCACAGCTTCTACTAGCTATGTAGTATAGTACCTGGGACTTATGAGGCAACCCTCTACCCCCTCTGGGCGGCCTTAGCCTGGCCGGAGGTACACAATTTCCCATGGGTGTCGGGAACACATTGCCCCCTCGAGTTCAACCCAATCTGAACAACTCCCCGACAGGAGGGGCTCGGCAGTTTGGCCCGAGGTTCCTCTGGTAATGTCAGAGGTACCACGAGTGCTAAGCGCCCGCACCATGGCACCATGGCAGCTGAAGGAGACAGATCCCCTCCCCTATGGGATTCTCAGTGGTGTAGCTGGAGATATTTTGTCATAGGTATCCTCTGGTGGCGGTTCGAGGAACTTGCTGAACAAATCTTACTGGGGTTTTGAAATTGAATACTTTGTTTCTATTTTTCATAATGAAATTTTTTTCCCACGTGCACAGTTCTTGTTTTCCTGTTCTGTATTTATGTTGTGGTTTTTTTCCCAAAAATGTGTTGCAACTGCTGATTTTTCTAATTGTATTTTATGTTCCTAAAGTTTCAAACAAGAGCAAAGGAACCATTTGAAAATATTGTAATAATAAGCATTCTTAGTATAATTAAACAGTGTTTGAAGGGTTTAAAAAGGATTTTGCCAAGATATACTCACCATTGTGTACCTATTTGCTTTTGGATGCTTGCGCTACATGTTGGATTGTTCCAGGAACTGGCAAATTATTCACAAAAATCAGAAGATATAAGGATTGATGCTCGTAGTAAGTATGTGTTTTAAAAATAAAGTGTTTTTGTCATGTATTCAGCTTTGATACCTGTAGGTGAGGTAAGTGATTGTTTAAATGTAATAAACCAAGTTGCTCAATCGAGAAAAAATAAAAACTCAGTAAGAATGCTAGGAAAAGTAAATGAGGTTGAAAAATATTTCAGTATCTTTCATCAAAACATTCAGTATATTGCAAATAAAAGAGCCGTTATTGAGCAGGAAATTTTTGAACTACAACCAAATATAATAGTATTTTCAGAGCATGGGTTAAAAAATATTGAAATAAATGCAAATCTTTATGAAAACTATACCATAGCTTCTAGTTATTGTAGAGAAAAACACAGAAGTGGTGGGGTTGTAATATATGCAAGGGAGGGTTTGAAATTTAATAAAATTGATTGTAAACTGTACTGTGAGGAAATGTGCTGTGAAATATCAGCAATTGAAATAAATTGTAAAAAATCAAAACTAATTATACTAGGGGTCTATAGTCCACCAAATGCTGATAAAGACAACTTTCTAAATAAATTAGAAACATGCCTAAATAATATTGTAAAAAATAACAAAATTATTGTAGTAGGAGATCTAAATATAGATCTGCTAAAAGAAACTAAGCAAAAACGGGCATTAGTGGAATTACTTGAAACAAATAACCTAAAATTATTAGAAACAGGACCAACTAGAGTAACACAGCATACTTCGACAGTTATTGATCACGCTTTTACTAACTTAAAGGATGAAGATGTAAATATAGCTTTAATAAAAAATGGGCTTAGTGACCACTTTGGACAATTAATAGAGAGTAAGCCCTTAGATATACAAGATGGAAAATTAAAAAATATGAAGGAAATTAAAAGAATTGTAAATAAAAGTACTCTAGAAGCATTAAGAATTAATCTTAAACAAGCAAAATTTAGTAATATATTTGAAATAACTAAAATAGATGAAAAATTTGAACAATTTATGAATACTTTAAAGTCATGCTTAGAGCAGTCAGTACCATTGTATAAGGTAGTTCATAAAAAACAGAACAGTTTAAACTGGTCGACCAAAGGGATAGAAAAATCCAAAAGGAGAATGAAATTCTTAAATAGTCTAAAAGCTTTTAAATTAGATGAACGGTCCTACACATACATAGAAAACTATAAAAATACTCTAAATGCAGTGATAAACAAAGCTAAGAAACACCATAATAAAAATTTGCTCTTGAATGCAGAAAATAAAATTAAGGAGATATGGAACATTATTAAAACAATACATAAAGAAAATTCCTCAAAATGGACAGAAAACTTCCAAATTATAAAATCCAGTTGCATAATACTAGACCCAGTGATTATTAGTAATGAATTTAATGATTATTATATAGATATAATAGCTAATATGGGAATTAAGACAAGAGACTACAACACAAACGAAAGTTCCATATGTAACTCAATGGTAATTAGAGAAATTACACAAACTGATGTCATTAGGCAAATAAATACACTAAAATGTAAAAGATCTAGCGGATTAGATGAATATTCAAACCAAATGATAAAATACTGCAAATACGAAATAATGGATATACTTGCACATATAATAAATGAAAGTTTTATTTCAGGAACCTTTCCAAGTAACCTAAAACAAACAATAGTTTGACCCATTTATAAACAGAAAGGCTCCAAACAAATGATGGAAAATTATCGCCCTATATCTCTTTGCTCTGGATTTTCAAAGATTATCGAAGGACTTTTCCTAGAACAGCTCCAGAGCTTCTGTAGTAAAGTTAATATTATATCACAGAATCAGTTCGGCTTTCAGAAAAAGAAATCAACAATACATGCAGTTAGTAAGGGAAATGATATAATTGTTAGAGCATTAGATAGAAAGGAGTTAGTGATAGCGATTTTTCTTGACCTATCAAAAGCTTTCGACTGTGTTAATATTAAACATCTTTTGGCAAAATTAGAAAACTATGGGATAAGAGGCATACCATTAAAATGGTTAAGCTCGTACCTGCAAAATAGGGTGCAGTGTGTCGAAATAATACACAATTCAGGAGGAAATTTAAAAAAAGTTAAATCAGCATTCAAACGTGTAACACATGGAGTGCCTCAGGGGTAAAAATTAGGTCCATATCTGTTTATCCTATATATAAATTTTCTATTTAAAATAATACAGGATGCTGGAGGATTAGCAATTGGATATGCAGATGATACAACTGTAGTGGTAACAGGTAAGACAGAGGCAGAAGTTCAGGGAAAAGCAAACTCCTTATTAGAATCAATTAGCACTTATTTAGAAGCACTGGGAATGGTACTAAACACAAACAAAACCGAATGGATGCAAATTCAGCTCAGTAATAGAAAAAAATCAGACATCACATTAACAGTACAAAATAAGCAAATTAGCCAAGTAGCACAGACAAACTTTTTAGGATTAATAAATCCTTTTATGGAAGTGTTGAAAACAGTGTTGTTGTATAAATTAAGTTAATTAGGAGTCGATTAATAACACAAAAGTGAGTGTTGTTTTGTGTTATTAATCGACTCCTAATTAACTTAATTTTTAGGATTAGTTATAGACAGTAGTTTAAAATGGCACAGACATATAGAAAAGATCAACAAGAAAATAAACAAGGGCATATATGTATTAAAACAGACAACACAAATTATGGATGAAGTCAGCGCACTGAAGGTTTATTATGCATTTATACATGCACACCTAAGTTATGGGGTCATTTTATGGGGGGCAGCAGGTAAGAAAAATATGTTAAAAACATTTAGGCAACAAAAGAGAGCAATAAGAATAATGGAAAAAATCCCTAGGAGACAATCATGTAAAAGTAGCTTTAAAAAACTTAAAATACTCACATTACCCTCTTTATACATATTTGAATGTCTCAAACATGTAATAAGAAACCACATAGAAGGAAAAAATAGAAACATTCATGAATATAATACAAGAACAAAACAGAACTACTTTAGAAATAGGTTCAGGGGAACATTAGCTGCCAAATGTATTGAAAGTACTGCAAAAAATTTATATAATCATTTACCTCACTCTATCAAGGCAATAAATGAAGAAGTGAAGAAAATTTATGCAATAAAGACTTACCTAGTGAAAAACGCTTTCTACTCAATTGAGGAATACAAAAAGGGAAGAGAGACTTAGACTTAGTTTATTAAATTTTGTTATCAATCTATTGTGTATATCTAGAATTGCTAATAATCTGTAAATAGAATTATTTGTTTTATTATTGAACTGTAAAAATGTAATTGTAGTGTTACTTTTGACGATGCTTTGTAAAACATGTTGCAAATAGCAGAATAAAAATCTGAATCTGAATCTGATGATTACTTTTTGAGTAATTTTACCAAAAGTCTTTATTTTGCATGTGCCTCTATTATTATTAGTTACTTCTCTCTCTCTCTCTCTCTCTCTCTCTCTCTCTCTCTCTCTCTCTCTCTCTCTCTCTCTCTCTCTCTCTCTCTCTCTCTCTCTCTCTCTCTCTCTCTCTCTCTCTATATATATATATATATATATATTTTAATTTACATCCTCCAGCATTAAGTCATAGAATAAAATGATGCAGGAATAAGTCCAGGGTCCATAGAGCTTAAAGTTACCAGGCGTTCATCTTTTAGGACAAGG
Source organism: Mantis religiosa (assembly GCA_030765055.1). NCBI lineage: Eukaryota > Metazoa > Arthropoda > Insecta > Mantodea > Mantidae > Mantis > Mantis religiosa. The sequence goes on along the minus strand of CM060959.1, from coordinate 16,610,665 downwards.
GAAAACCGTATTACCCTGGCCATGATTAGAACTAGGGAACTCTTGAACGTGACTATCACCACGCTACAGAGATGTGCCGATGTCGTCCAATGTTAAAGTCATATCGGACGATGAATGAAATGATGTTCAAATGAGTCCAGGGTACATAGAGCTTAGAATTACCGGACATTCATCTTTCAGATAAGGGAAAACCATATCACCCTGACTGAGATTAGAACTAGAGACCTCTTGAACACACTAAAGAGACGGGCCAATGTCCAACATTAAGTCATATCGGACGATGAAATGATACTCAAATGAGCCCATGAGCCATAGAGCTTAGAGTTATCCGATATTCACCTTTCAGGATAAGGAAAATCTCTGGAAAACCTTATCCAGATAACTCACCCTGACCGAGATTCGAGCTCAGGATCTCTTGAATGTGAAGCAGACAAGTTACCAGCTATGCTGCTGAGGCAGGCAAGAGGTCTTCTTAAGTCTGAATGACCTTAGTGTAGCTGGTTAACTGTAAGAAAGGGACTAAATTATAACTGCATTAAAAAAGCGATTTTATATAAGCACACAATTTAAGTTTTTGTGGTGTGTGCATTTTTTAGATGTTTTTGGTTTGGATTTACAATAGTAAATGCTTTTGAAGTGGTAACTTGATATTTGCTTTTTCGTGTGGTCATGCAAAGACATCACATAGCGATACACTTTTTAAAAATTTGATTATTCTTTAGCCTGGTGTGTTTTTGTACCGACAACAAAATGTCTGATCAAGTAGATAAAAGCATAAGCTTTTATAAGGTTTGTTTTTAAAAGAGCTAGTAGAGGAAGCTATGTGACTGCCAATACATCACATTGTTTTGTTAAATGTATTCTTATTAAATTTTAGATGAGTCGTATTTCTTACACATCTGCTTCACTTTCGTAAAATAGATACGAAAGTGAAGCAGATGTGTAAGAAATACGACTCATCTAAAATTTAATAATTTTTCGCTTCACTGTGGTGTTCCAATACAGTTAAATCTCGATATAAATGTATTCTTGTTTATATAGTATTGAAATTACAAGTTCGGTAGACTCTGTGTATGCATGCATAGGTAGAAGTTTTAGCGCTTGGTGGGGTGTGGGAGATATGTAATCAGAATGACTGATTAGGTTTGAGCAATAATAATTGATTATGTGTGAACATATTGTCACGAATCCAATTTTACAACTGGCGGTGTACGCGCTAAAAGGGTTTGCGTGGCTTGTTTACACAAAGGAACTGATAGGCAGCGCAGTGTGGAAATAAAGAGACTGCAAAAACAGATAAAGATAGCCTGGAGATAAAGGACTTGCCGACACAGATAAAGTTTCCCGTCTAGAAAATTCGAGTTTCGTCTGGTGACAGAACATTCGATTTCTTGATTGTTACAGAACAGTCTCGAATTATCAATGAGGTATTTAAGGAAGCGACGACTTGCCAAGAATCAGTCGTAAACAGGAGTTGTGACAAGAGAGTAGTAAACAGTTGTAAAGTGTTGTAACGAGAAGTGATGTAAACAGATGTTGTTGTGGTCATCAACCTTGGTAGATTGTGATTGTGTATGTGACGTAATTCTGCTTCTGGAAGAATTGAACAGCGTATTGCTCCGGAAATAAAGAACATTTAGAATTTCTGCAAATTAGACTTTTAATTCTATGAGCTCACAAAGTCACAATATTGAAAAAATGATTTGTAGTTGGTTTTTTAACACTTCATCAATTCATTTTTACATTATTGAGGGACTAGTTTTGGAAGCCGTTGCGTCCATTTTCAGCCTCGAAAGTTCGACTATTCTCTGTTGTCATCTGCTCTCTTCTCTCTGGTGGTGGAATTTTAAAGTGGAATGTTATCGACGTGGAATTTTAAAGTTGATTACTCTATCCTTATTTTTCCATCTTCATATGTTTTTCCATGTTGTCAGTTTGTTTTAGTAATTTGAGTAATTTTGGATTTCAGTCAATGTCATGGTTTACGTTCCATAAACTAAATGAAAGGGGACCTAAAAATCTGAGTCAAAGAGCATTTTAGAAATATCAAATTGTAACAAGAAGATAAGTCAGCAGTAGCACTAGGCTACTACATTCCATGTAGCAATGAAAAAGCCAGATTTTTCAAATAGAGATTATATATTTCTCAACATAGTCCTCTTTTAAGGATATATGCTGTGACTTTGTGGGTTCGTAGAATTAAAAGTCCAGTTGCAGAAATTCCAATATGCTCTTTCTTTCCATAGAAACACACTTTGGTCAACCCTTACAGTAGCAGAATTATGTAACATACACAAATACAATGCTCAAGGTCGTTGACCACAAACAAAAGAGTTCACTTTCAAAACACAGCTGTACATGGACGATTCTCAACTTCCAATTCAACTCTGACTAGTGATCACGGCTCCTTTTTATACGTCCATTGATATTTCTGGAATGTTTTTAATAAACAAGAAAGTGCCAGATGAGACAAACTTTCCAGTCATTTATCTATCTCTTTATCTGTTTTGGCAAGTTCTTTTATCTCCACGCTGCACTGTCTACCCTTTGTGTGTGCATCAGCCGCCAGTCACGATAGTACTTCAAACACTCCTGCCATTTTTTTAACCCCTCCAAAAATAAGAATTGTCAAGCTCTGCAAAATATGCCTCTGTCTCCATGATAACCTTTTCATTTGTTCTAAATTTTGTTCCTTAGAGCCATTTCTTCATGTTTGGGAAAAGGAGAATATGGGGTGTGTGGCAATAATTCATGGAGTTTGGCGGCAGCAACGCTGGGGCATTATCATGGTGAAACAGAACTTCCTTCTGGGACCTGTTTCTTTCAGCTTCTTGTAAAATTGGGCCAATAACTCACTGTAGTATGCTCCAGTAAACATTTTTCCTTTTTCCAAAAAGTCAATGGGTATAACACTTTTCGCATCCCAAAAAATTGTCGTCATCACTTTCCGGCCACTGGAACTGTCTCTGACTTCTTTGGAACAGGTTCTCCGGAAGCAACCCATTGTTGTGATTGTTGCTTGGTTTCCAGAGTATAGTGATGTCTTATCAACAGTGACAACTCAACGCATAAAGTCCTTCGGATTTCGCTTTAACAGCTTCAAAGTTGAAAGCCGTACCCACTTGTTGTCCAGTGTGAGCAAATGCGGCACCCATCGGGCTGACAGCTTTGACATCTTCAACTTGTCTTACAAAATATGAATTGCTGTGCCCATCGATAGACCTGTGACCTCTGCCATTTCACAAACTTTCATTTGATGTCCATGAGAACCATATCATGGACTTCTTCAATGATTTCCTGGGTAACCACAACTACAGGGCATCCTGGTTGCTCCTCATCAAAAACAGATGTTCAATCACTTTTAAATTCAATATACCAATATCTAACTTTTGTCATAGAAGGCGAAAGGTCTCCATAAAAAGCATCCAACTTCGCTTTTATCTCATAAATGATGATGATGATGATGATGATGATGATGATGATGATGATGATGATGATGATGATGATGATGATGATGATATTTTGAAACATGGGTACTTATTGAACCGCCCTTATATGCTGCAATAATAGACATTTCATATTTGTGTGCCAGAGATGTTCCTTTGACTACAATTTGAGTAGAAAATGGTGACATTCCATCAGGAGGTGTGTTAGATATTGTTGGCTCCAGTAACTCTTTCTGGCATCTTCTGAATTTCTTTAAAATATGCTGAAGAAAATTCATTTTTTATTTGGCCCCTTCCTTCATTTACTAACAAAGATTAGCAATAATTTTGCAACTTTGAATATGTAGAGCTTTTTATTTTACTTTTAACATTGTGAAAGGAATGTCACATTATTAACTAAGTGTTTTTTTTTTTAAATCCTGTCAATGTCCTACATTGATCAGACAAAATTTTGCAGTTCAGCTGTACTGTATATAGTCTTGAAATGTAACATAGGGAAACAGAGTTGTTTATAGTAACTTAAAACATTTTTGCTCACTGTACTTTTACTGAAAAACATTCAACTAATATAAACAAGCAGCTTAATATAATTTTGAGTCAAACTAGTACTCAATGCTCCACTTATTGTTAGTATTTACCTAGAACGTATTTCGTTAGGATCTTCCTAACCAACTAATAGATGTTGGTTTGGTGAACTCATTGGAGGTGATAGGTGCGTCTTTGTTGGTATCTTGATGAACTTGAAGTACGGGTTTTCTTCAAAGGTAGTGTGAAAATTAAACAATTTTCTTTCATATTTCTTTATGAAAAACTAAAAGGAACTTGAACATTAGGCTTAAAGAGCATTTTAGGAACATCAGGAACAAAGTAATAGATAAATCGGTGGTAGCATACCATTTTTGGAAGGAGAATCTGATATAGAAAGAGAAATCCACTTATTAAAATGTATCCAAGGTCCAGCTGCATTAACCACGTGGGAAAAAATCTTCATAAAGAAACGTGAAAGAAAATTGTTTAATTTTCACACTACCTTTGAAGAAAACCCAAACTTCAAGTTCATCAAGATACCGACAGAGACACACCTATCACTTCCAATGAGTTCACCAAGCCAACATCCATTAGTCCACAACAGCTGATGATGTTAGGAAGATCCTAACGAAACGCGTTCTAGGTAAATACTAGCAATAAATGGAGCATTGAATATTAGTTCGATTCAAAATTATATTAATTTTTTGCTTCATTGTATCATAGTCCTTATACATTGGAAGCAGCTTAAACTTAATTTTGTCAAAAATGTATCCAAACTTTATAAATTTAATGAATAGTATTAGATACTACACAAATATAAATATTTGTAACAAATAACTTCACTTATCTTAAGAAATTGATGTTAATTTTTCTTATTGAGATCGATTTCACAAACATTTGTCCGCATCGACGAAGTGTGTTGACTGACGATGCGGACAAATGTTCGTGAAATCAATCTCAATTAATAAGAAAAATTGACATAATTTTCTTAAGATAAGTGAAGTTTTTTATTACAAATAGTTATGTGTAATATTTGTTGCTTCACTGTAGCTAGTTTCATTTTCTATGTAAGTATTAGATACATTAATAACGATATTTGTGTAAGCTAGTTAAGGAGTGAATGTGAATTGGAACTGCTTTTGTTTATTTTTGTAGTGCTTGAAGAAGATGGCTTCAACTCTCAGCATCCATACTTCCATTGTTTTGTGGCAGAACCTTCACCAGAAGATGGTGGAGATGCTGTTGTACCTGATAATGGTGAGAACACAACATTTTTGTACTTTCTCTTGGGCTACCCCTGACATTTCTAACTTGACTGTAGATGGAAGGAAATAGGGTAGAGAAATTTTGCTTCTTAGGAAGCATGGTAAGCAAGAATGGAGGTGTTTTGAGAGATGTGGTGAGTCATATAAATAAAATTTCAATTTCAATTTATTCATCCACTATATTTCATACAGAGGATACGTCATTTTACATTATAAGAAAACATAAAAATACACCCAAAAGTCTATTATAGCACTGCTTAGAAACTAAAATGTACATTGTTTATTTTCCATTTTTTGCTTTGTACTCTTCCACACTATAAAAAGCTTGTTCTGACAAATACCTTTTTATATTCTTAATATTACACAGTTTAGCATTCTTTATTTTACCTGGCAATCTATTATATATGTCTTTTCCGATACTTTCTAATGATCTGTTGTTTAGTGTTCCCCTTAGTGTGGTCCTAAAATAGTCAGCTTTATTCCTTACATTATATGGGTGTACATTACAGTTCTTTTTACATGTATTCCTTTCTATTACATATTTAATGCTTTCATATATGTATATGCATGGAACAGTTAAAATATTACGCTTCTTAAATATCTGCCTACAGCTAGATCTTCTCTCAACATTTTCAATTATTCGGATAGCTTTCTTTTGTAATCTGAAAATTTTTAACACCTCTTTTGCATTTATATTACCTCATAAAGATATCCCATATTTTATATGTGAATAGATAAATGCATAATACACTTGTTTTAAGGTTTTATTATCCATAGTTCGTCTAACTTGTTTCATTATGTATATACCTTTATTTAGTTTTTTTATTATATGTTCTATGTGTTGCTTCCACCCTAGGTGTTTATCAATTACTACCCCCAAAATATGACTCATCTAAAAATTAATAATCTGTTTGGCATGTTTCTGGAATACTTTCACCATCAACAGTAATTTTTATATTTGTTGAACACTTCTTGAGATCGAACTTTATCCAGCATGTCTTATTTAAGTTTATCATTAGGTCTAAGTTTAAGAAATACTGTTTTACTATTTTTAGGATTTCCTTTGCTTTATCTTCCACTTCTCTTTCTGTAGATTCATTTATTATTATGGTTATATCATCTGCATATCCTATTACAGTACCACCATGCTTCCTTATCAACTCAAAGGAGCTTTTGTACAATTACGACCAATATGGAGATCCCCTCAAATTCATATAAAAACAAAGCTAAGGATATTCAATTCAAATGTTAAATCTGTATTACTGTATGGAAGTGACCAAAGAAATTACTACAAGGTTACAGACTTTTATAAATTGAGGTATGAGATTAAAGTATGAGAATATGGTGGCCAAAGACTATTTTAGACAAAGACCTTTGGGAGACCGCAAGTCAAAGTCCCATACAGAAACAGATGAGAAGAAAATGGAGGGGGATTGAGCAAACCCTGAGAAGACAAGAAAGTATCATAAGGCAGGCATTTAGCTGGAATCCATATGGTAGTTGTCTGCCTCAGTAGCGTACATGGTAGTGTCTGCCTCACGTTCAAGAGGTCCGGAGTTCTAATCTCGGTTAGGGTGAGTTACCTGCATAAGGTTTTTTCCAGGGTTTTCCTTATCCTGAAAGACGAATGTCGGGTAACTGCAAGCTCCATGGACCCTGGACGCATTTGAGCATCATTTCACCCATTTCATTCATCGTCCGATATGACAATTTTGGAGGACATAAATTACACAAAGAAAGAAAAAAACAAGGTAGTCGCAGGCAAGGCAGACCGAGGATTACTTGGAAGAGAACCACAGAAAGGGAGATTGCTGGAGTTAACAAGACATGGAGGGAGGTGAAAGCATTGACGTCAGATAAAACGTACTGGATAAAGTATAGAGTCAACATGAAAATTTCAATGCCATGGCCGGGATTTGAACCACGGATCTCATGGTTTCCGTCCAATCGCTCTAACCCACCGGCCATGGCATTGAATTTTTCATGTTGACTCTATCTATACAAAATGTTAACCTATATACGGCTAGTGTGAAGAAATGATTAATTTCCATCAATTAACAAAATACTAAGAGTTAAATGATGAAGCCTGTGACTCAAGTACTTACAATAGTAAGTCGCCACAAATGGTGTATCTCGAATGCGAGAGCCCCTAGTGGTCTACCGGGGAAATATGAGTCAACTGGAGAATTTAATGTCAGGACGGCACATTGGCAGTGGGTTAGAGCAACTGGACGGAAACCAGGAGATCCGTGGTTCAAATCCCATCCATGGCATTGAATTTTTCATGTTGACTCTATCTATACAAAATCTTAGCCTATATACGGCTAGTGTGAAGAAATGATTAATTTCCATCAATTAACAAGATGCTGGATAAATTTTGTCGAGGCTCTATGTTCCATCTTGGCTACCTCTGAGCTGGGCTCTGGTCCCTTTGCTAACAGGGCATTCTTTCAATACAGTTACATACTTAACACATGTGTGTGTAACCCGTTTAATAGCCATTGCTTTCCATTTACTTTTCTATCCTGCACTGGTCTTTTTCTGTTACATTTTTGTCTATCCCTGTAAATTATCTCTTGTCTCAACTTCACATTAGAATTGTGTCGCAGGGCTTATTTTCACCTAACCTCACTTCAATATTTCTCACTTGCACATCACCCCAGTTCTTGCATCTGCTTTCCCTGTTACAAATTATTTAACTTCACTAGCCACTTTAGCCAATCTTTCTGCCAGTTAACCTATCACTTGGTCACATCCTCTCCTTAGCTTTTCACAACCCCATTCTAATGTCTCTTCCCTTTCTGTAATTTGTACAGCTACATCACATTTGCTCGTATATCTTTTCCTCTACCTCACTTGGGCCCATTCTGTTCTTTTCTTTCTACAATTTACCCATAATAGCCATATTTTTGCCTTAGTGATGTGCCCCTACATCTCAATATCCCCTGCCTCATTCTCACCCTTTTTCTAATCCCTCAAAAGAATTGTATTATTCCTACGGGCACAAATTTGACGAAGCCATGAATATTGTATGTTCTTACGGTGAATAAAACTTACTTACTTACTTACTTACTTGTATCCCCACACTTGTTTCACTATGTACTCGCTGTAATGCAATTTCATATTTTATTATTTTCTTCTTCAGCCTGCTGACTACAATTTCTGAGATTTGCCTCTCTTCTTTTCCATTTGCATGTTCATCATTCATTTCCTCTCCATGTGTTTATATAAAAAAAAAAAAAAAAAAAAAAAAAAAAAAAAAAAAAAAAACTGCAATTAGACATAATCCAGTCTTTACAGTCTTTCATAAAGTATCAAGTATCAGTGCTTAAAATCAATATTGGTAGTGGTATGATCGCTTCACTAACGTAAACAATCAGTTTTAATGTTTTGACTTGTTTGTAACTTACAGGAGCCTCTGGTTCTTGTAGTGCAGCTGGAGATGTGACCAACACAAATGCCCTGCTAGGTTATGCATTGTTCTATTACTCTTACTCGACATGGGAAGGGAAGTCATTGTACTTGGAAGATCTGTATGTAACGCCATCATGTCGAGGCCAAGGACTGGGATCAGCACTTTTTAACAGGGTGGCAAAGGTAAGTGTAAAAACTATATGCTTATCTGAGTATTGTATCACAAGAGATCACAAATTTATAACCTAAGTGGGTCATATACAGCGTGTTAATGAGCTGCACCAAAATAATGTCACAAATTGTAGACATAACTGATACAAGTAATTTGAGACAGTGTGTGGCTAAACATAATGCAGTTATACTGTATATTGGCATCAGATTTTGATACGTTGGTGTTGGCAAAAGGTATCAATTTTATATATACAAAGCCAGTGATTCTAAACAAAAGAACAAAATAGACAAATGCTATCTACAGGGTGGTCTGAAAAGTTGCCAACCTCAACATGAAGATGGCAGCACTCATAAATAAAAGCTAGTGAATTTCATTGTTCATCTTTTACCAATGTTTCAGCTGTGTTGGACACTTAGTTGTTATGTAACAGTTGTTTGAGTTAGTTGATGTGAGTGTTTTTATGAAAGTGGACAAAATTGAGTATTGAGCTGTCATTAAATGAAAGGCAATACGCCTACGTAAATCAAAGATGAGTTGGATTCTGTGTATGGGGACTGTGCACCATCATTCACCACAGTCAAATTCTGGGGAGCTTAATTTAAACGTGGCCGTAAGAGCTTGGGAAATGAATGTTCAGGATGTCCAAAAACTGCAACTGTTGATGAAAGCATCGCCAAAGTTCACCAAATTGTGTTAGATGACTGCCAAATTAAAGTGAGAGAGGTAGCAGAGGCTATGAACATCTCAAAGGAACGTGTTTGTCACATATTAAATCAACATTTAGCCATGAGAAAGCTGTCTGTGCATTGGCTGCCGTGTTTGCTCATGTTAGACCAAAAACGTGTTCGAATGAACATTTCCAACTCTCTGTTGGCGCAGTTTAGGCACAATAAATCCAATTTTTGGTGCCGATTAATTACTGTAGATGAAACTTGGATACACCACTATACGCCCGAAACAAAACTACAGTCCAAACAGTAGACTGCAAAGGGGGAACCAGCTCTACAAAAAGCAAAAACTGTTTTTTTGGCTGGGAAAGTGATGGCCATCTTTTGTTTTGGAATAGTCATGGAGTCATTTTAATCAATTAACTTCAAAAAGGACAAACCATTTTAGGAGCATACTACGCATCATTACTTGACAAGCTGAAGGCAGAACTTGAGGAAAAACGACCACATTTGCAGAAAAAGAAAATCCTGTTTGACCAAGACAACGCACCGTCTCACACCTCAGCAGTTGCAATGGCGACAATCTACGGATTATGGTTTGAACTGCTTGACTCACCAGATCTAGCCCCAAGCAACTTCTTTTTGTTCCCTCATCAGAAAATTGCATTCAGAGGACAGAGATTTTTGTCAAATGAAGAGGCAATCACCTTTGTGAACAATTATTTTGCAGAGAAAAACGCAGAGTACTATTTGGATGAGTTACAGAGATGGGAGCATCACTAGGAGAAGTGTGTAGAGTTACAAGGAGACTATGTTGAAAAATAAAATAAAAAAATTCTGAAAAAAGGACTTGTATCTTTATTACGTCGGAAACTTTTCAGACCACCCTTGTACTTATGATATGGATGTTTAAAGATATGATTATGCTTCAGCTTCCTGTGTCTCTTGTATTAATGTAAACATATGTTCAATTAATATGAAGCAGCTTCTGTAAGAATATTTTGTAGAAGAGGTACCAAATAGAAAATAATGGGTTAAGAAGGTTGAAGTAGAATCTGTCACATTAGGTTTTTTAATGAAATAATGTTTTTCTAATGTTTCTATTGAAGAGGGCGTTTGAAACTGGATGCAGCCGCTTGGACTTTGCTGTTTTGGATTGGAACCCTGCAAGAGCATTTTACAAAGAAAAAGGAGCAATTGATTTAACGGAAGAGGAAGGTTGGCACCATTACAGAATTAGTCGCGATGTTTTAGAACACATTGCAGCTCAGGGTGTTAGTAAAGCAAATGTTACCAATGAGTGAGAGAGAGGTATTGCATCACAAATATCTTTTTTAATTATAATTCAACTGTGCCAAAAAATGTTAAGTCTTTTAATTCTACTCTTTCTTAATTCTATTCTCTGTTAAATATTATCGTTCTGTATTAATACAAGGGGCGTCCAGAAAGTAAGTTTTGTTTCAATTTATCTCCGGTGCAGCGCTGCAATCGCAGTTCCGCACATGCGCGGTCGACACTCTGTATCAAGGAGAAGAAACGTGCGCCATTGTGAGATTGCTGTCAGCCACATACGCTTTGTTGTGCTTGTTTACAATGTCAGTGTTGATTGAAAATCCCGCCGCTTGTGAAATCAGATCTGTGATTCGTTTTCTGAATGGTAGGATTGCGCCACACAATACAGAATAAGCGCCAAGGAATGCTGTCAAAAGGTGTTGTGTTTCTTCACAACAACGCACGACCTCACACTGCAAATGCGACAAAAAACACCATACAGGGATTTGGCTGGGATGTGTTTGACCACCCCCGTACAGCCCTGACCTTGTTCCTAGCGACTTTCATCTGTTTTTGCATCTCAAATCTTTCCTTGGTGGTCAACACTTCAACAATGATGAAGAGCTGAAAGAAAATGTTTCCAACTAGTTGAAGACACAGGCGGCAAACTTCTATGAAGAAGGTATACAAAAACTTGTGCCTCGCTATGACAAATGCCTGTTAAATTTTGGCAGTTATGTGGAAAAGTAGTTTAAGAGTTGTAGAATTTTGTGCAATAATTTTTCTGTATCTGTACACAATTTAATTTTATTACCAAACAGAACTTACTTTCTGGATGTACCTCATATTTTAAAGTGTTATGTACATATTTAATATATTACAATCTTGTGTATTCTTGCTTGTGGATGTCTTTCTGATAATCAAGAGATTCAAGTAGAGGAACACACACTAATGTGAATTAAGATAAAAGTATCAATTTAATGTATGTATCTGAAATTAATCCAGATAATCTGATGGTAGAGATTAAAGATGCTGGATAAATAGGTTTTACGCATCTGTTGTGCACATTCATGGAGCTCAATATGTCCAGAAAATGCATGTTACTAAAATCCTGTTGGCTTTAGAAGGGAAACTGATGTAAATAAAAAGAATGCACAAAATATTGATCTACTATATTGTGTTATTACGACTTGGGTGAAATATGCGCACTATAAATGCACATTGTGAAAGATCGCATTATCTCCTTTTCATTAACATTGCTCCGTCATTTGATATTACACATTGAAATAAGAGCTCTTTATCGGCCAAGCTTATGTGTAAGCAATGAAGAACACAGCAAACAGTTAATGGATACTTAATCGGAAAAACTGTTTGTAGTCGGTTTATTGACACTTCATCACTTACATTTTTATATTGTCGCAAACCCATTATTTACGATAGCACAGCATGGAGCGATAAGGAACAGATAGTGCCGGGTGGAGATAAAGATAAACATAGCGTGGAGATAAAAGGCATGCCAAAACAGATACCTAACGTTAGAAGTCTGGAACATTCGTGTTTCGTCTAGTGACAAAACATTCAATTTCTTGTTTGTTATTGAACAATCTAGAATCATGAATGGTTGGGTATAAAAGAAGCCGTGGCTAGTTTATCGGACAGTTGTAAACAGAGTCATGACGAGAGTTGTAATTGAAACTGGTGTTTTGGAAGTGAACTCTTTGTTGTGGTCAACGACCTTGGAAGATTGTATTTGTGTGTTACGTAATTCTGATGGTGGACAAAGTGTATTTCTACAGAAATAAAGAAAATTTTGAATTTCTGCAACTTTGACTTTTAATTCTATTAACCCAAGAAGTGACAATATTATTGAGGGACTAGTTTCGGAAGCCATTGCCTCCATTTTCAACCTCTCTCCAATTAGTGTCTGTTGTCGTATGTTCTCATCTCTCTGGTGGTGGAACTATGAACTTCATTGTCAAATGATCTACTCATGGTTTCCAGGAGATCCGTGGTTCAAATCCTGGCCACGGCATTGAATTTTTCATGTTGACTCTATCTATTTTTAATATAATTTTGAGTTGAACTAATACTCAATGCTCCACTTATTGCTAGTATTTACCTAGAATGTGTTTCGTTAAGATCTTCCTAACATCATCAGTTGTTGTCGACTAATGGACGTTAGTTTGATGAACTCATTGGAGGCGACAGGTGCGTCTCTGTCAATATCTTGATGAATTTGAAGTTTGGGTTTTCATCAAAGGTAGTGTCGAAATTAAACAATTTTCTTTCATATTTCTTTATGAAGATTTTTTCCCATGTGGTTAATGCAGCTGAGTTAATGCTGAGTCAGAGAGTAAATCTTAGGTCAGCAATTTCATGTATTTGTACAGGTGCATGTTAGATGTCAAAGTCATTGTAGTGAAACTATAATGGAAACTGCACAAAGAAATATCTCATAACAAAATCTTAAATAATATAAAACTAATATAAAATATAAAACTAAATTAATTTCCATAGTCTAACTTGGAACTACATTGTTGTAATCCACAACTAATGTATATAGCCTGCCAGGTCTTTTATTTATATCAGATTCTCTTCTAAGGCTGACAGGAGACTCCATACTGCAGTATAAGAAGTTGTACTAACATGGCTTGCCAAATGGACATACATGTCACCTACACATATATAATTTTCAAAAGTCCTGTAGAATTTATAAAAAAGATATAGTTCTTTATAAATGAATTGCTTATTATGTTTTGGGGGGTAGAAGTAACTAGAGCTGATGGCAGAGTGATCGGAGCTCCGTAGTAGTGGAAGAAGAGGAATGTTCATTTAGTCACCAAACAGCTGAGGATGAGATTGAATGATCTTGAAAACGTTTCAATTATACAACAAGTAAGTGAAGTTTGAGTGTAAACATAGTGACCCATAAATCAAACTCAAATTAATTGAGGTTCTAAATTCTATACTGTTACTTACTGTTAAAGTTTTAATAAATGCATATAGGTTGGAAGTGGATCAGCTAGTACTAGAAGTAAAGAAAGGAAACAAAATATCTAAATATCTGTCCTCTGTTCTTTATAGATCCTAAAACATGAACATTTTTGTTCTAGATGTTCTCGAGCTTCGAGCCAGGTAAGCAGATGTTGAGACATTGAAGTTTCGGGAGCATACATCTCTCCCATCTTCAGGATGTTGAATGACTTAGGGCTGGGGTGACCCATATATATACTGGTCACCAAGAAAATGACGCGGACCAATCAGCGAGCGGGCTCGCGTTGGTGAATATGACAACCTCTCAGAAAACACTGCTGCTCTGGTCGCTGCTCAGTAAGCCAGATCTGTGTTTCCTGAGTCTCTCTTTTTCGAGTTTTAATGCAGGATTCTATGCTGCTCTAAATTGTAGCCCAGCATCTCGGTTAAGAGTGACTCTCTCTGCCGAGATAGCCAACGCCTCCTTAACTCTGCGCTCCCAGTAGCCACTGCATTTTGCCAAAATAGTGGTGAGATCGAAGTTAGCCCTATGGTCTTGCTGGAAGCAATGTTCCGCCAGCCCAGACTTTTCAGGTTGCAACAGTCTGATGCTTCTATCGTGTTCTTTGATCCTGGTAGCTATGGTCCTGCCGGTTTCTCCTGCATCATTTTCTTGGCGACCAGTATATATATATGGGTCACCCCAGCCCTAAGTCATTCAACATCCTGAAGATGGGAGAGATGTACGCTCCCGAAATGTCGATGTCTCAACATCTGCTTACCTGGCTCGAAGCCCGAGAATGTCTAGAACATATACGCCGCCAGGAAAGGTTCAGCTCATATATGAACATTTTTGTCTTGTAATTTTAGCATTATCTATGGTGTTACTTATCTCATAACTTTGTTTTGATGTGCGATTGTGATATGGGAAATTATTTGCCCTGCACTTCACTGTTTTTAAAATCTGTGCTGTACCGAGGTTGAGACTTTGTGAGACTATGTGTCCCAGTGTTGTAGAATATATATGTGTCCCAGTGTTGTAGAATATTATAATACCAAAAAGTTTGTAACTTTAGCATATAATACTTTATATACAGTTCCTATGTGACTACAAACTCTTGTACAGAAGTAAGGTGGCAATTTGTAAGACTTGAAACTTTCACCACAAGCTTCACAGGTGATCAGCATTGTAAAATTTACTAATGTCAAGCTTTCGGCCATTCCAAGCTTCATGGCCTTCCTCAGGAACTGAGTGAAAACCGTCCCCATATATACAGTCTTCCTCATGCGGGTAGGGCTTGTCACCCCAATGCATAGCAGTCTGCCACTGGCCTAGCTGGTTCACAGGATGATCTTACATGGTTGTAATAATACAGTATACTATAATAATATTTATTTGTACTTCTATATCTTACAATCTCAATTACAAGTTTTACAATTCTAATCTAGCTACAAATTTGTCTGCTGCTTATATTATGGGCTGATAGTGGTGTTGGCTCCCTGGTCGTTAACCTCTATCCTAGCCCTTATACGACCTTGACCTAATGTTCTGATTGTGTCTTCCATTTCTCTACCTCTTATTTTCTTGCCCTTCTCAACCATTTCTCTTTGACTTTGTCAGCAAATTTCCCCACCTCCCTTAATCATTTCTCTCTTTTCAACGTTAGCATTTTTATTGTTACTACGTAAGCCCCTTTATTATTCCGGTTCTTATTGCATATTAATTTCCTCCAATTTTCAATTTCTTTACACTCCACTACATAATGCTCTAAACTTATTTTCTTTCCACATAGAATGCACTCATTTGGTGAACCCCCTCTCAATATGGCTCCTGTCCTTAACCCTTTCACCGATATGGACGTCATATGACGTCCAAGTTAAAATGCCCCAAACTGATGTGGACGTGTATAGATGTCCTGCACATACATGCATTTAATGCACATTTAACTCCAATTATTTTAATCTTCCTATTTTACAATAACTTTAAATTAGTTCTATAAGGAATGTAAACATACCCTTAAAGGTTTCTTTTTGAATTGTACACCTCCAAACCTTGATAAACACCCAAGGGCACATCTGCAGATTCACACCAAATAATATTGGTTTCCTTGCGAACTTCTTTTTCGCAACACACTACACATTTTCGAAATAGTTACAACTTTTTTTGGTTGTGGGTGGTATACTTTTAGGTAAGTGTTTTCTCTCAAGTATGAGGGGTGATGTCGTGGTGAATTTCTTACCCCCTAGTATAAAGAGGCCTCTGAGTATTATAATACTCAATTAGGTTACGAGCTCTTTATACGTGCAAGTACAGGTAGATGAATGTGTTGCATGAATTTACAGCTCTGAAAAATACTAAACAACTGTGCATAGTTACATCCAGTGGTATAAAAATACTTTTTTTACCATTTAATTGTTTTCCGTAAAGAGGGATAGCTAGTAATAGCTGATCCACATCACCCATATTTGACCCGCCATTTCCCCAAACAATGGAGTAGCTAACATGTCATCTGTAGATCAGCACACGTCACTGCTACGTATGTCCTAAAGATCTCCTTCATAATCGTACGACAAATCTTCCAGATTTTCTACAGTAATATCAGAAGCCTGTACACATCATACCCAAGCTAATTTATTTGCTACATTACGGGGATAAGCCATGGTTAACATTGAAATTTAAGAATTTCAAATGTGCCATTTATTTAGCTCTTGATAGCTATAAGAAATCACTCTGAACACAGAGAGAGTATAAATAACTAAAATACAGAGCGAAAACAGCTGTATAAGGCTACCAGAAACCTTGGTTGAGAAACACTGTAATAACAGATGCTGACAGAGAGTTTTCTTTCCAGTGTGTGAGTGTGTAACGCAATATATTCTCGTATGATTATCGCTTGGTATAGCATAAATAAACTAAACTTGAACTGGAGAAGTCGGTTGCATAGCTATACATATATACATTCGTTCGTATACACACAAAACAAAATGATTCAAATGTTAGGCGTGTTCGGTGCAAAGAATGGCTTTTGCTACAGTGAAACAAAGTAGTGAAATTTCAACGATTTATTAATGTAGTCTCTACTTTATTGTTACTGTAGATTTATACTGCCTTTAATGAGTTTTAAACCAGTTTTTGTTTCGTTTAAATAACTTAATAAATACGGAAGATACGGAATTGTATTTATGATGCATTTTTACAGCATTTAACAATTTAAATGTCCGGTTCTGTTTATTGGGTATCCGTTTCCAGCCCCTGAAGGGTTTAAATGGCCATCAGCGAAGCGGTTAACCAAGCTGAACACTCTCTCTCATATCTATCGCATATGTCTACATGTATGTTTCCCTTCCGTATTCTGTCTTTATTTTCAGGTATACATTTAGTGATTTCTTACTTATCAGATTTCCCACGTCACTTGTCTGTCAATGTCCTCTATCCTATTCTTAATAATTGTCCGAAAACCTTTTACATTTCTTTCACTCTCATGCCAGATATCCCACATCCCTATTTTAGCCAGCGTTCTCTCTAGCTCTGCCCACCAGCTGTTCTTACATGTTGAATTCTTCTGATGTTCTAGACAGATCTTTAATGTATTATCATCATTCTTTTTTATACAACTATACCAATATTTTAAACATCTTTCTATGACTACCCCACTCCTGCAAGAACTTCCAAGTTCCACTCTAGCTACTCCATTTGGTGTTGATTTATTCAAACCTAGTATCTCTTTACAGAACTGTTCATATGTATGTTCAACATGATTTCTTATCTCATTGGCCCCCCACAACTCCACACCATATGTCCACGTGGTTGTATAGTTTTCTGTGCAATCCATTATCTGGTTAGGATTTTTCCCGTTTTGAGTTTTCTGCGCAGTCTGTCGTCTGGTTAGAGATTTTCCCATCTTGAGTTTTCTGTGCAGTCTGTCATCTGATTAGGGATTCTTCTGTCTTGAGTTTTCTGCGCAGTCTGTTATCTGATCGGGGTTTCTATTGCAAGTATATTTTATGGCTGAAGCCCAAGCTGTACTCAATTGAAGTCCCAAGCTTTTTGATAGACTTATTAAAGAAGACATCCAGATTAAACGCCTTCCATGGAATTTCAGTAGATATTTGGTGTCTTTTACATTGTAGAGGCAGCTATTATAGACATTTTGTTTCCTTACAGTAAAGACAAAATCATGACAGCCCCTTCCACCTTGTGTAATAGAGAGCCAAAACATATGAGTATTACAGTTCATCTACTATTGGCTGATTTATTCCTGAAGTTAATCTTCAACAGGGTAAATAAATATTCCACTACTAACATGCATTTACTGTTAATTAACTTATTGAGTCATATTTTATTAAAACTTCAAGCTTCACTTACATCAACTATTAAAAACAGGAATGCTTTCCTTAGTTGACGCTGTCGCAAAAACGTTCCTGTTGTTTATAGTTGACGTGAGTGAAGTGTTAAGTTTTAATAATATATGACTCAAGTCTTTTAATATGAAATTAAGTTAATTTTTAACAATGCTTGTAATCATAACTATTTCATTGCATTTACTATTCCTAAATACACTGAACTGCCTATAAAAAGGGTGCATGATGTTAAGGTAGTTACGGAATTCAAAGAAATATGAATGTTATTCAATGACTGTGTCTGTAATAAATAGCATCTGAATATTTTCTGGACAACTTTAATAGACTTTCTCCACATTTCTAAGTGGACACATATTTTTGGTCAGTATTACGTGCATGTTACTGTGAATGTCTCTCAAATGTAGTTTCAAACCTTACAATGGTATAAAATTGGCATTCTTGTTTTTATAATTTTAAAATATTTATGAGGCACTAGCTTTGCAATACTGAGTTTCTCTTGAATGAAACCACTAGCAAATTGAAATAGAAGCTTTATTTATGGTGCTCGTTGGTTCTCAGCACCCTTATGCCCAGAGGGATCTTTATTAGGCTTTAGGTACCTTTCCGTGCCGCAAATCTGCAACATGGGACCACTGGCTTTACTTCTCTTCCAATATAAGGATTTTTAAGCCCAAAAATCCATCACCGTCCACTGGATTTGGACTGGAGCCAACTGGGAACCAGAAGCTAGCATGTTACCCAGATTACACATCACTGGCAATCTGTAGGGGAACATGGGGTAGGACTGGGTACAGGGGTGAAACAGTAGTGTGGTGCCATCTGATACTAAGACGTAACTTCTTGCTCTCATAGTTATCAGTGATGTATAGCATGCTAATGCTGGTGTCACTGATTTAACAGAATTATTGCATGTTAAAGAAAAACCGAGTTTGTTTATTTAATTGTTCATGTCTTTCTTCGAACCTACAAGCAGTGAAAATTGTATTATTTGAAGCAAAATGTTAGAAACAGTGATTTATTTAACATTTGAAAGTAATGAGTTGGTAATTCAAACACAAACACCACTTAAATTATAAGTTAATTTAAGTTAATATAATTTAAGTGATGTTTGTGTTTGAATTACCGACTCATTACTTTCAAAAGTGAAAATTGTGTCAATGTGTTTTACAAGTAAGTATGGTAGTAATCTTAGTGTTAAGCTTTTAAATGCATACTTTGAAAATTATTTGTGGCTGTAAGGAATCTAAAGCATTTTAAAATATAGCAAAGGGGGCAGGACCGGATGGGGCAGAATCGGTTAAGTCACTATATATTTAAATATTTTGTCGTCGATTCAAAGAAGGTAATTGACTGATGTAATACAAATCAATGTAATTTTTAGTGTATTTTCACACAACTTTTATTGTTGTAGGCTTCGTTATCAATATGCCACATTTTATATTTGTAAAACCAATCACCAAATTTTCCTTTTCCTTTTCCGTGCCACCAAGAGATATAATCCCAATTCGAACATATCTGCGACCAGTTTCCAAACAATCAAGATGAAAGACTGTTATAATAACTGATCTTCCCTGTAGTAACAACCTTATCAATACGGAAAGCAGCAAGAAACCTGAAAAAAAAAAGGCAAATACTTGGAAAATTGTAACAACTTAGGCTTCAATCCAGTAAGATGTAGAGGTTTGTGGGCTTACTGGCCAATCGAGCATCCTCAGAGTGGCTCCAGCATAGTGCACTAATTATATATAGGCAGGTGAGAGACTGCCTACTTCCCTCCTATTGACTGTGCGTCTGCCAGTCATAAGACGGCTGCAGGCCTATGTCTTGTTTAGTCTGGCTCTTGTGAACAGTTTCGTCCTTGTGTTTTGTAAAATGGGAAACCCGGTTTTGTGCAAATGTGCTGCTTCCTCCTTCCTGTTAAAATTATGTTTGTGCTTGAAGATTTCAATAGCCTCCCGATAAAGTCTGGCGTGATGCTGGGCTGTGTTGTCAAGAACCTCTGTTTCATGGAACTTGATATCATATCCCATGTTTGCAATGAGTCCTGTAGGATGCTCAATGCATGTACGATCGAAACGTCAGGAACTTCAGTTTTTCCTACTAATCTCTGTTTCATATAACCTTGCCCAGCTGAAATGTATCACTCCGCGTTCAACAACCCTCCCCCTCGCCCTAATTGGCTAATGCTTTCGCGTCATACGCCATAGGCGGTGCCTTCCCGTCACATTTCGTAATAATTGCCGGGAAGATAAATAAAATCATACAAATAAGGATATGAAGGCATGCAAAAATACAAGTTTATAATGAACTGAGCAAATTGAAACAGAATGGCTGAGCAATGAAACTGAAAGAGTTTATAATGAAAGGCCTTTGGCCTTTTCCACTGGAATTTTTTAAACCAGCACACATACCTTTCAAAAATGCTTGTCTTTCAGTCTTAAAAGTCGTGTCACACCATACTTTACTTTTCGTGTGTTCTTCGTGTATATTTAGCGATTTGTATCTCGGTGCAGTGTGGTTGTCCTTAAATAACGTCTTCGCCACACAGCAATACCGCCTCTGTCTTTTAGCACATTTTTCTTGCCTCTTTTTTCATTCACAAATCCCAGCTGTATAAGCAATCTGCTGAAATTTGGTAAATCTGCATCCTCATTTACAGCAGACGAAATGTTACTTATGTTAGGGAGTTCGTTTCTAAAGAAAAACTACACACATGAAGACGCACAACACTTTTCACGTATTTTCTCCGAGCACGCACTTTTGTTTATTCCTGCTTTTGCCTGGAGTGATAAGTTTTCCTGTTTCCTCAATTTCATGTCGCGATGTTCCTACGGATCTAACACTCACACCTGTAACTTCAGAGCACAGCTGTTCGACTTCTCTCACTGACAAAGACGGATTCTTCTCTGTGAGTGCATTAAACACATGCAACACAATTCTTTTTTCGCCTGTTTGTAAATAATTATCCTTGCGATACTTCAGCGAAAAACTGGCGGTAGACTCTGCCATTATACATATAATACATGCGCAATACACGATCAATAAAATAATTTAGCTCCCGCACTTTCGAATGGCGATGCATGACTAATCCAGTTCAAAACAAGGTCAGTGATAAAAGTCACATAAACAAGTATGTCACCACTACCGCTAAATCACGTGTTATCGTGCCATGTGCTTGAGAGCAAAGGAACCTCCTCTTTACTTTGTTTAAGAATTAATATGCATTTGAGATAAATCAACTCTGTTGCGTAATATATTTAATTAAAACAGTTACGAAAATATAAATTTGACAATTCTCTTCCAACATATAATGATATATCACCATGTTAAATAACAAACTAATTTTTACCGCACGACAGTCATTACCACAATGAGAGGTGATTAGGTCACGTGACCGTTAAGAGATACTGGGCAAGCTTACGTGAAATAAGGTATAGACCACGGCCAGTAAGCCCGGAAACCTCTATATCTTACATAGAAAATTGTTCTTCTTAAGTCCCAGAAATTAGTAATTCAGGTAGTGACTCAGAGACTGAATTGCTGGATGATAACAGTTCCATATGTCTTCATTGTAATGAGTCATATGCTTGGGTGAGATGCATGAAGTGTTTCAGATTAGTCCAAGAAGGCTGCACGGTATGGAACGATGATGAACTGGACCTGTACACATGCATACCATGCCTTAAAAACAAACACTAATGCTACCCGGTTTTGCCCCATTCAGAATCCGGTTCTACCCCAACTATGGGACAAAACCGTATTTTGTGTGTAAGTGTATTGCCATTCTCATTAAATGGAATATGAAACAAAATATAGATATGCAACACCTATAAAGCATTCCATTGTTCATGTAAACATAATTTCTGATATTAAATATATTACAACACCATTGTTTTGTTTGTTTTCCTAGGGTCCCAGTCTTACCACAAATTATTCCCGTAAATTATTCAACCGTGACAAATTACTGCAGTGAACATTTTTGAAAATGCGTACTGAGTACATACTTGTCAACTTTTGCAGTTGGCCAGTAAAATGTATGGAAGCGTAGGTCTTTTGACAAAAAAGGCATTTTTGTGGTTTTGAGGGTCAATTCAAAATACAAGGGCTGTTCAATAACGAATGATCGTAATTTTTTTTACGGTCATAATTTTTCGCATTAAAATTCAATCTTATTATATTCTGTTAGCTTAATGTGAAACAAACACGCCGTAGTAGTTTCATTGTTGGTACTCCTGGTTCCCACCTGTGAGAACCAGGCAAGTTCATACATGTTCAGTATCGCCTACCTCTGCAGTGGAGGTAACATGCAGTTAAAGTTGATGTTAGAGGAGTTTTCTTCAAACGTAAACACTGCTGATCAAACTTGACTACATCATTTTGATCCTGAGAGCAAACAGCAAAGCTCAGTGTGGAAATCTCCTTCATCACCAACCCCCCCATTCTTTGATATTCATGGAATGGTTTATCAGCATGTTGTACCTGCACACACATCAGTAACTGGACAATACTACAGAGATGTCCTGAAAACATTGCAAGTTCATATCAGGCGCAAAAAACCACATTTCCATGAAGCAGGCTGGATGCTGCACTACGATAATGTGCGGCCACATATTGTCAATGTTGTTGCTGAATATCTTGCAAAAATCAACGTGAAGTACATCCCTCATCCTCCCTATAGTCCGGATTTAGCCCCACGTGACCTTTTTCTATTCCCTAACTTGAAGAAATGCCTTCGTGGGAGGCATTATCCAACATCAGAAGCAGTGGTGAAGGCTGTGGAGGTCATTTTGAAGGATCTCTCAAAAAATGGTTTCCAGCATGTCTTTGAAGACTGGCAGAAATGCTGGGACAAGTGCATCACATTCAGGGGAGACTATTTTGAGAAGGACCATCAAAATTATGAGGATGAGTAAGGGTACATTGTCAAAAAAAAGTGTGATCATTCTTTATTGAACAGCCGTCATATTAGATTTTCGTCATAGATAGGACAAAGCATTCCATTTTATATTGTAACTTAAGATGACAGGCAAATGTATGTGCTAACTGATATACACGGTGTTCATTTTTATTTGTAATTTTACCATGCACAATTTGACGTCATCAATAGCATCACTGATGGGATGAGTTTATATATGATTCCCCTAGCAGCTTGCAATCATATTAGATGTGTTAACAGCAGCTTCGAGGCCTCGCTCTACTGGCTGCTAAATACACTATTTGAGAAGTGGGTCTGCCCGCATAATATAAAGATGCATAATTTCGCCTTGTGCGTAGATACGATAACTGTTTAAAAAAACTATATACTGCAATGCATTGCACTGCAAAGCTAATTATACAGCCATAAAAGTATACAATGAAGATTATACAAAATGATAAGTCAATGAACACTTATTTCACAAGGAACATGTTTTGCTGTTATCGTAGACATATATGCACATTGTAAAACTGTCACATAAAATAGAAATATTTCAATTTGATCTCAGTTCTTTTCTATCACTCACAGTTTCCTCACAATGTAACGTCATCACAAACCAGAAAAGTAACATAACATGTTCTAGGAATGAAAAATAAATTAGTGTTACAATATGTACAGAGCTTTTACCCAAGTCTAAACAAGAAAATATCTCTAGTACATAGTCTTATGTTTCCATTTTCTTATATTTCCATTCTCTCTTCCCCTTAAACACTCTCTGTATTGCGACAAGATATACTTGATGCCTTTCTGTCATACTATTGATAATGATATTTATTTGTACAGTTTCCATTACATTTTCACTACAATGACTTTGATATCTAACAATCACTATTATACATCCTGTACAACATGTACATACATGAAATTGCCCTCCTCGGTAGCATGTCTGCCTCACGTTCAAGAGGTCCTGAGTTCGAATCTCGGTCAGGGTGAGTTACCTGGATAAGGTTTTTCCTGGGGTTTTCCCTTATCCTTACAGACGAATGTCTGGTAGCTCTAAGCTCCATGGACCCTGGACACATTTGAGCATAATTTCACCCATTTTCATTCACCGTTCGATATGACTTAACATTGGAGGACGTAAAATTACCAAAAAAAAATGAAATGAAATTACTGACCTAAGATTTACTTGCTGACTCAGGTCCCCTAGCCATACGCTTTTGGTTTTTCTGAGCAGCTTGGTGTCATTTCTTCTTGATCTTCGCTTCTTTTACCCTAATCCACTTTTTTCTAAACCTATATAAAGATTCTCCTATACATCTATTTTTCTTTTCACTCAACCCCGTTAACATGCGTAACACCACTACGTCTTTGCTCACGTTGTCCCACTTCTTATCCCATATTTTTCTCCTGCAATTAGTTAACTCCTTACATTCCATCAGACAATGAACAGCGCTCTCTTCATCTCCACAAAATTCACATATCCCTACCTCATTTCTTCTCAACCCTTTTAGATATATTATTCCTACTCTCATCCATGCTATGCCTTCTCTTCCAATTTTGTCACATTGATCTATATATTTTCCCTACCCCATTCTGTCTTTAATTGCTTATAATAGTTCAAAGATTTCTTTTCTTCTATACTTTCCCAAATCTCCTGTCTATGTCTTGTACTCTGGTTCTCACTTCCTTCCTAAAACGGCTATGATTTGACTCCCCTGATCTCCATAGATCTCCCATGCCTATCATTGATACCATTCTTTCCAATTCCGACCACCAACTACTTGTGTTCTTAATGCTTTTCTGTCGCTTCATGCACAGATTCAGTAATTCCCCTTTCTGCCCTATAATACACTTATACCAGAATTTCAGTATTCTTTCTATTATTATTCCCCTCCTTTTTGTATTACCCAACTCTAATAATGCCACTTCTCTTGGTGCCGATTTTGGCAGCCGTAGTAGTTCTTTGCAAAACAGTCCATACATCTGGTCTGATGTGCCCCATACCTCCACTGCATACATTGTTCTGGATTCAACGACCGCATGTCATAACATTATTTATTGCTTCTAGATTGGGACCAGTCACTTTATAGCGTCCAGAGTCTTTCTTTTTGCGAATAACTGATGCTGTATCTTGGAAATTTTTGATGCACCTATTGGTTTTAAAAGACATAAGGATACCAGCATTAATAGACATTTTAATTAAGTGTGAGTATGACAAAAAGTTTATATTGTATACTGATAAAATGCAAGACATTTATGTTGCAAACAAAAGTACGTCAATTTGCTGATACCTGGACAATTTTGACAACATTACACTCCAAGGGACTTGTCTGAATGCCGGATAGCTTTGCACAAACTCCCCTATGTAGTGGTTTAAACTATATTTATATGTCACACCAACTTTAATGCCGGTAGGAAAGTAGCATTCAGCCATGAAGACGTGGTGGACTGTGTTCATATCCAGGGGAAGCTGGTTGTATTAGTTACCAGCACAACCATACTGAGAGCGCTGTAATTTGCTTACTGTTCCGTAAAAATTAGCGCTTCTTTTCCATAGAGGACACTATGATTTCAAGATAGACTCACAAGTCAACTATGATGTCATTCTTGCTCAATTGGAGGGTGGGAAATAACAAATAAAAATGAACACTGTGTACAGTGATACTATAGGTCAGAGTTTCTCTGTGTCTAACTTTCATCATGATCATTATACCTCTTTACTGGATTAAAAAAAAAAAGCATAGACTTGTGGATTGAAAATTTTATGGCACCACAAGTAATGTGTAGCAACCAGTGGTAAATGAGTGGTGATGTAAACTGTAAATCAACTCCCTCATGTAAATTATTTATCTTATTTCCACCATGCAGTAGCAGGATATGCGTTCAATTTTTATGAAAAAGTTTATTTATAGTTGATACAGTAAAAGCTGTCTTCAGTGGAATCGAACGGGATTCTCAAATGTTCCATTAAAGACAGATTTCCATTTAACTAAGTAGTGCTTCCATTTGACTTGACATAAAAACACATCGGAAAACAGTCAATCTTTTCTTGGGCAAAAGAAAACATTTTTCTCCCAAACATTTCTCACCTTTTAAACACTATGACTTATTTGGTAATGTGCAAAAGAATAATCCCATCTCGTCACTGTTTGCTATGCTTTCAGGTTTATATCTTTTGATTATTGAAGGTAATTTAGCAATCCAATCAGCGATGGTTTCAGTTTTAACGTTATTTGATTCACCACAAATTTTGTTAAAATGTATCTGATGTCTTTTGCGGAAACTCTCCAACCATTCATTAAATGCTTTAAATTCAGTCTTGCCCAGTCTTTCAGCAACCTTTCTAGCAAATTCCTGTAACATATTCCCCGATATATGGTGATGTTTTGCCCTAACATTAACAAACCACCCCCTCACTATTTCATTAATGTCCTGGTTTTCAGGTTTAAAGTTTTCATAAGTTGTTTATTTTCCTATTAGCACAATTTTCCCACCACTTCAGAATTTCCGTTTTCTTCTTTAGAATCCGTAAACTTGAGTTTTACCTATGTTGAACACCTTCATTTATTTTTATTTTCATCCAGTTTATCATACATATGATTTTGGATATGTCAGAAATGCAATTACATAATTACAAACTACTATCCCAGATGTAAACATGCAAATGTTTTGTAAACAAATCGAAACTATGTAGTTTGAAAAGGAATGACTTAATGTTCAGTTCATTTTAGAGCAGTGGTATGTCATTTTATTATAGAAGCAAACAGACATGTCAGAGGATTGTTACACCGTACCTTAAGGTATTTCCATACCATATTCAGCGAACACAAACACTGATGCAACAGAATTACAAAGCTTGACTCATGCTATCATGATATGTGAACAGCAGGAAGTGGATGATCATTGGTTAAACAAATGGATGTTTACTCACGAAGGCGAATTTCATGTGAGTGGCTGATTCAACAGGCACCTGCAATGTACACATGTCTTATACAAACTTGAACAAGCCAGCCCTAAAGTGAATGTGTGGTGTGGAGTGACGCTGATAAAATCTATGGCCCCTTCTTTTTAACAGAGGAGACTTTTTGTGTCAGTTACCTTAATATGATCAAGTAGTTTATGATTCCTCAATTACAGGAACCTGGAATACTGGACACCATTATGTATCTATTGTCGCGAACGCATTGTTGTTTCAAGGCGGCACAGGCGATGAGTTCAAAGAGACGGGCAGTGCAGTGCAGAGATAAAAGCTCGCCGAAATGGTGGTGGGGGGCAAGGAGATGGATTTCTGGAGAGTTCGTCTTTCTTCTAGCGCCGTCTTGTTTGAGAACATTCCACGAATTTCTGGAATAGTGAGTAGCTATAAAAGGAGCAGCCACCTGTTCGGCCGAGAGTTACGCCTCCCCTGTGATCTGGCTTTTGGGAGCCCCCCAGAAGTGAAACAGCCAGCAACCGAGCATGTGGAGAACTTGGTGGACCGTCTCCATCACATGCACGAGATAGCTCGTCAGAACATCCAGATGGCGAGTGATAACATGAAAACCCAATACGACAGGCAAGCCAACAGCCTGGGTTCCAGCAAGGTGACTTGGTCTGGTTGTATTGCCCTACTCGGAGCAAGGGACGCTGCCCGAAGCTTCAGCAAGCATGGCAAGGACCATACCGGGTAGTAAAGAGGATTAATGACGTGGTCTACCGCATCCAGAAGGTGCCCCAAGGCAAAATGTTGGTGGTACACCTGGATCGTCTGGCCCGCTACGATGGTGCTGTTTGGGACGACCAGCCTTGAGGAGGGAGCAGTGTCGCGAACGCATTGTTGATTTGAGGCGGAGCGGGCGACGAGTTCAAAGAGATGGACAGTGCACTGCGGAGATAAAAGCTTGCCAAAACAGCGGGGGGGGGGGGGGGGAGGGAAGGAGACGGATATCTGGAGAGTTCGTCTTCTAGCGCCGTCTTGATTGTTTGAGAACATTCCACGAATGTCTGGAATAGTGAGTAGCTATAAAAGGAGTCGCTGCATGGCACAGTGAGTCAGTCGGTAATTGGACGCGTGCGTGTGAACAGCTGTAAAAGTGGATTTTGTTTGTGGTCGATGACCTTGCAAGTTGTATGTGTATGTGACGTAATTGTTTTTCTACGGATATAAAGAGCAGTTTTTAGTGTTTGTAACCGGGACTTTTAATTTCATGAACCCACAAAGTCACACTATCAACAGGATGGCACCACACCGCATTGGGCTCTCATAGTGGAGAATTAATTAAATCAGCTATTCGACGATTGCTGGTGCAGTCATGATGGACTCATCCCATGGCCTCCTAATAGCCCAGACTTAACGCCTCCAGATTTTTTTTTTAAAGCTACATCACATCAATGGTGTGTACAAAAAGACCAAGAATCTAGCCAACTTACAGACGGAGATTACAGCGGCCTTCAGCAATTCACCCCAGAAATGCTGCAAGCCACATGGCACAACATTGGTGCGAGGTGTGACCTATGCCACATTCTTAATGGCAGTCTTCTTGATTGTTGAGAAGAACGCAAAGAAAAGTATTATTACGTCTGACAGGAGCTGTAAAAACAACACCAACTATGGCATTGCTAGTAACAACGGCCATTTGGCCGATTGATTTATTAATAAGATTGAAGGGCGCAAAATTTTGGGCGAAAAAAGGAAACTTAGAAAAAGTTTATAATATAACTGGAGTCAGAACAAACAAATCTTGGGTGATTAAAAATAGTTTAAAAGATAAATGGCAAAATGAATGGACAGAAAGTCTAGAAGGTAGAAGAGTGTTTGAAATTTTTCAGAACGTCAAAGAGAGACTAAAATTGAATTTTATTCAACCAACAAAGGGATTTATACATTATATAACAGGACACGGACCTTATAAGACCTATTGGAAAAAAATCAATAAAACTGAAAATGATATATGTGAATTATGTAACAAACAAGATAATCCTGAACATGTAGTATTTGAATGTGGAAGATATGCAATTCACCAACAAGAAGAGAGGCATGCGCTAGCAGGATATATCGTATATGACATAATTCGAGATCAACAATTGGTAAATAAATTACAAGTTTTGACTAACTTTGTAAGTAAGAAAGCATGGGAGGTAAAAATATTCAAAGGAGAAAGAGTTGATAATAGGCGAAGAATAGTACAAGATCCAAGAAGGAGTTCTAGAATACAAAATAGGATAAGACGGGAAGAATTATTGAATAATCTAACAATGGAGTTGACTGCATGGGCGGCGGAGGGAGAGAGTGATGGCAGAGGCCATGGTGGACTACAGAATTAGTAGATTTAGATATAGATTTAGGAAATAAGGATTTTGTAATTTTTATAGTAGTTTTTATAGTTGTTTTCTTTTGTTTTTTGCTTTTTTTTGTGTTTATTTCTGTTATTTTATTTCATTTTATTTTTGTAGAGTAGTTTTCTGAGAGATTTGTATAATTATAACATTTGTAAGGATTTTATGGAAAAATAAAGAGAAAATTTGGATATATGCCCCGGTATAGTTGTCTAGGTGCCGGGGTAGAATATTCAGATTTTATTTATTTATTTATTTATTTATTTATTTAGTCTTCTTGAGTCCCCATAGGGGAGGGGATCCGTCCCCTTCAGCTGCCGTGGTGCGGGCGCTGCGGACCCCTAGCACTGGTGGTACTTCTGATGTTACTAGAGGAATCTCGGGCCGAACATTCGAGCCCCTCCCTTCGGGAGTTGTTCGGATTGGGTTGGACTCGAGGGGGATTTCCTGACGTCTGGAAATATCGGGATAGCTGTCCGAGCCACGAAGTATCCAGATACAGTGATCTGCCGTTGTAAGGGCTGCAGTGGACGAGTCAGTTCAGTTCTTGGCGAGCAGCCATGAAGAGCGCCGTGCTAGAGAACGGATTGGAAGACTGCGTACGTGTATTAGAGGAGTTGTATGTAATTGCGAGTGTGGAGTGGACCTGAGACAGACGAACTGGTGGATTGTCATTGTGTGCGCTACGTAATTCTATGTAATCGGCGAGTGTTCCAACTGTAATCGGTGGAAATAAAAAACTTTTTGAGTTTGTGCAATTGGACTTTTAATTCTACAAACCCACAAAGTCACAATATGGTCATCTTGAGTGCTAATATGTTGTGCACAAAACTCCTGACTTTCCTACACAGATGTATACCATTACCAACCAATAAAATTAAATAGTTTCCTTTATAGATGGTCTTACTTTCTTGACAACTCAAACAGATCATCCTGTATATACTTCTCTTTTCCCCTGAGTTTTTGATAAGAGTATGTGGAAATATGGCGTCAAAGCTGGGACAAGTAATTTTTCTATAAGCACACATGAAGCAATTCATTCACATAGTAGAAAAATTGTATTTAACATATACAAAATTTTTAAAAAGCTCTCTAATCCAGAATATGGGCAACTTGATTTTTCGAAAACCCAAGAATTGGCTGTGAAATTTGCAATGTAGGTAGCGTACACACAGTGTCATGAATTTGTAGTTAAACAGGTTCATCCAAAAAAAAAAAAAAAAAAAAAAAAAAAGGCAGTATACCTGTAATTTAGTTCCTAGGAAAACTCCACAAAATTGTTAAATAAATTACTGATGCGGAGGATTTCGAGAAAAATGTCTTCTACCTAACAACATCCTGGTAAGATGTTAATATTTTAAGGATTTTTAATGTCTTGTTTAATTACAGATATAATAACTGTGATATGGCTGAGTGTAAAAGCTGCTCTGATGTACAGAGTTATTGCAGTACATGCCTATGTGTGACAACAGCTCCTAACATCAGCACTGGCCAGTATTCATATGCCATTAGCTTTTATACTTTCTTTAGATTCATTATAATCATTTCCTTTTACCTAGCAAAATATCCAAGCAGATCCAACCTTATATCCTTGTACACATCACATATAGATAACTATTATGGTTTAAAAGTACCTAAAGTGCATCTCATGCTTAGAAGACAGTACAGATCTTATGGGGCACCCTGTTGCAACACATACCTTACGTAAATTGCAACTACATCCACAGCAGCGACCGGTCTGCCCATTTGATATATCTAAATGATACATCATTAATACAGAACTATCTACACTGCTATTACATTCTATTTTATGAGATTCAATTTTTAAGTGCATGCATTTTAATTTTTACTCCTTTTACTTGTTACTTTAATAAAAACACAATTTTGCAAACAAAAATATATATTACAACAAACCAAATGGAGGCATGCAGTGATGAAAGCTTTAAATATGTTGGTTACTTTTATGCTTCTTCATCGTACGATCCTTACTTCTTAGTTTACCAATATTTAGTTTCTTCTAAGCTTCCTTTTCCATAACTATAAGTATTTACAAAGTAGCTTCATGTAACTCTTCACAATCTTTCACATGCTATAACATACTTGTAGGAACTATTCTTGCAAACTGTGTTCAGTTTGACTGCATCACATTGCCTGCTCTCTGCTTATGTTAGACGGGTGGTGCCTGCCTTGCTTTGCATATGTCGCCGTTTCTTTGACACATACGGCAAATGCAAGAAGTTAGAGGATTGTCGTTTCTTTTAAAAATTGCATTTCTTGCTTTGTCCCTCGATTTAAACTCAATAATAAAAAGGTTTCTCGCTGCCTACATTTTCTAGTGTGTATGTTTAAAATTTTTGGAAATTACTTGATGTAAAAAATTATAGCACTCATCTGATTTAAGATGGAGAATTCAAACTTGGCAGGTAGGAGCACTGTAGTCTTCTCTAACTGAGAAAAAATTGTTGTAGTATTATAGCGGTAAGCTTTATAGTTACCACATGATGAACATACAAAAAGCAAATATTGGAGTTTTACCAAAAAACAAGCATTTTCAAAAAATTTGGTCCCATAAAAACACAAAAGACTGTAAAAATGACATAATCTGATAGAGAAAATATTCTGCATAAGACAGTGCGTTCAAAGCTGCAAATTATTACAACTAATTATTTATACCACGTTATTAGCAAGTGGCAACAACAAGAGGGTAAAAAAGGATGAAGCTAATGAGAATTCGCGTGTGTTAGAGAGAGAGAGAGAGAGAGAGAGAGAGAGAGAGAGAGAGAGAGAGATATATTGCATTTACTTCAATACTGTCTTTTAAGGTTGAGACAAGCTACAATTTCTCTCAAGCTACAATTTCTCTCTAGTACAGTAAAACCACCTTAACCTCGACTTTTTTTAACTTGGGTGTCTGAATATCCTGGACCAGTTTTGAGACAAAAGAAAGTAAATGAAGACTTGTTTTACAGATGATAAATTGCTATTCTCAAATTACTCAAATTCTCAAATTCTCTTGCCAGAGGACGAATTCATTGCACTCACTGCACCTGCTTGGGACCAAGTTGGAAGAGAAACTTTGGTAATCATGGAAAAAGTTATGGCCTGGTGTGTGTGACTTGCCAGCCAACAAGATTGAAGAAGAAAAAATAAGTGTGCAAGAAGATTTTATAGACACTTTTAAAAATATCAATGGCTCTTCCACTGTCACCTAATGTTTCATACTGTCGCAAATCCATTATTACAACTGGTAGCGTACATGCACAAAAAGGCAGATAAAGATAAAGATAGCATGGAGATAAAGGTTTGCAGAAACAAATTAAGAGTTAAATGGAACATTCTAGTGACGTCTTGATTGATAGAGGACATTCGATTTCTTGTTTGTTACAGAATATTCCAGAAATATCTGGTAATATGAACAGAGGTATATATGAGGGTGGGTCAAAAAGTAATGCCTCCTATTTTTTTTCCTTAAATAAGTTATGTGAAAACTTTGAATTTGGCGCAATTCCTCAAACCTTCTTCTCCAATCCCCTGCAGTAGTAACTTCCTAAGTCAACAGGTAGCAGCACTGCATACTCTTGCAAAATGGCTCACATCAACATTCGTATTAGACAGCGTTCTGTGATTGAATTTTAAAAAATGTGTATGGTGATGCAACGGTGGATGTCGGCACTGTTAGACGATGAGTTCTTCGCTGTAACGAAGCTGAAGGGCAAACACCATTGGCAGATGAAAAGCCAAGTGGCAGGCCAGTTACTGCAGTGACTCCATGCAATATTCAGCGAGTCGATGACATCATTCCTGGTGATCGCCAGGTAACGAAAGGTGAATTATGTCGCATTACCTCCCTCAGTAAAGCCAGTGTGATGATGATTAATCAATAACTGGGTTACTCAAAAGTTTGTTCATGTTGGGTACCAGGATTGTTAACTGCCCCAAAACAAAGAAACAAGGAAAACAATAGCCTCTGAACACTTGCAGCGCTTCAGTTTGGAGGGAGAGGAGTTTCTGGAAAAAACTGTTACTGGAGATGAAACGTGGGTTCATTTTTTTGAACCTGAATCAAAGAGGAAGTCATGGAATGGCATCACATGTCACCGAAGAAAAAAAAAATGCAAAACTCAGCAGTCGGCAGGGAAAGTTATGGCGACAGTGTTTTGGGATGCAGAGGGTGTGCTTATGATTGATTTTTTGGAGCAAGGATGCGCAATAAATTCTGTCCAATACGTCAGAACTCTCAAAAAGCTTAAAGCATGTTTTCACCGAGTTTGCCCAACAAAAACTATGGCGGATGTTGTTCTTTTGCATGACAATGCAAGAAGACCACACACCAGCCGTTACACCACTGGAGAAATTGAGAAATTGGGATGGCAAGTCTTAGCTCACTGACCTGGCACCATCAGACTTCCATCTGTTTGGGCCACTAAAGGAAGCTCATCGTGGGATTCATTTTGAAGATGAGGAGGCTGTGAAAACGTCCGTGCATCAATTGCTTAGGAAGCAAGACTGTGTGTTTTACCACACTGGAATACATGCCCTAGTTAAAAGGTGGACCAAAACTGTGGAAAAGGACGGAGATTATATTGAATAGTGACAATTTAATCATCAATGTTATAGTTTTCAAGCTATGTAAATTGGATTCAATTTTCTTGGCAAGTAAAAGAGAAAAAAAATAGGAGGCATTACTTTTTGACCCACCCTCGTATAAGAGATTGCGATACGCCAGAGGAGCAGTTGTAAGGACATTTGTAAACAGAGACGGAACGAGAGTTGTCATTGAAACTGGTGTTTTGGAAGTGAACTCTTTGCTGTGGTCAACAACCTTGGAAGATTGTATTTGTGTGTTACCTCATTCTGCTGGTGGACAAAGTATATTTCTACGCAAATAAAGAACGTTTTGAATTTCTGCAACTCGGACTTTTAACTCTATGAACCCACAAAGTCACAATACTTTCACTTCCAGCGTTGGACTGGAATCTCTCTGATCAGGAAACCTCTGATTCTCAAACCTTTGCCTATGCACCTCGAGGTTGTGCAGTTCAGAAGGACCTGTGTTCCACTTAAGGATTTACAGGAACTCACTCATTATTTTACAGAACTACTAATTTTACTAATGAAAAGCAATACAAGCAGTTGAAATGGAGGAAAAAATGTGGAGATGTACCCTTTTTTAAGTAGTCAATTCAATTATATTATTTATTCTTTTACAAAAAACAAGCAATACAACCAATACATCCTCTTTTATAAAAAGGGCAATTTTGTGTTGCTCAGTGCAATTAACCTCTGTACTTTATTTACTTGGCTTATTATAAAGTTCTTAATGACTGTTTTTTAATCTATAAATCTTTGTTGCTGCATGCTGATTAATATTCTGTCTAGTTCAAACTATATAATAAAAACAAATTGTATGGGCTGTTGTTAAGTCAAAATTGAACAAATCAATCTTAATGTAAATTACATACAGACAGGGCATTAGACCTTGTTTGTCAGAAAAAACATTGGGAAACTGTGACATTCCATATTTCTATCTTTCTTTACCAATTACCTGTAAAGAGGTAGAGGAAATGCTGTATTTTAGCTAAACAAACTGTCACCTGTAGCACATGTTTTTGAGGTCCATTGAACAGCATACATTTCTGGTAAAAGGCGCACATATGTGTGCGTGTCAACAGTGTAATTCAAAAATGAAACGTCAGATAAATACCAAACTTGCTATTCAAATTTGGTATTTCAAGAACTTTTATCAAACTCTCCTTTACATGGAATTTTTTTTTAAACATAATTTCAATTAAAGTATGTTTGTTAACGAACGTGACTCTCCTCAAGATAGCCCGGTGACTACATGTGAGATTTTTAGTGGATAACATGGCGCAGGGGTGGATTTTCTACACACAGTTTCTCCTGCCATCATTCTACCAATTGCTTCATTATCATCTTTCATTCATTTCACCATTCATCTACTTCTCTCACTCTCACACCAGGCATCGGGCTGATATACCGTTCTGGATTCTCAATTCGATCCATACATACACATACATAAGCACTGACCTTTTTTCTAAAAAAAATGAGGGCTGTTCAATAAAGAACAATCATAATTTTTGTGGTAATTTCTCATGTTACAATTCAATCTTATGATATTCTGTTAGCATAATGTGCAACAAGCATGCCGTAGTAGTTTCATGTTGGTACTCCTGGTTCTGCCTATGAGAGGCGGACAAACTCAGACATGCAATAACGGAGCTGATGCGCAAGGAACAATAAGTGATTTTGAAATTCTGCTTTCATCTCAAATGTTGAGACCTATACAATGCTAGAGGAGACTTAAGGAGAGTCCATTTGAAAATCTTTCATCATTCAACCCACCCTAAAATAGCTAAAAGTGGTTACTTCTGTTGGAAAAGTTATGATCTTATTCTTCAGCATGTTGTACCTACACACACATCAGTAACTGGAAAATATTAGAGCGACTGGACGGAAACCAGGAGATCCGTGGTTCAAATCCTGGCCATGGCATTGAATTTTTCATGTTGACTCTATCCATCAAAAACCTTAGCCTATATACGGCTAGTGTGGAGAAATGATTTATTTCCATCAGTTAACTAAAATTACAAGAATGTCTTGAAAACATTGTAAGACCATATCAGGTACAAAAGACCACATTTCCATCAAACAGGCTGGATGCTGTACCACGATAATGCGCAGCCACATATTGCCAATGTTGCTTGCAAAAATCAACGTGAACTGTGTCCCTAATCCTTCCTGTAGTCCAGATTTAACCCCGTGTGTCTTTTTCCTATTCTGAAACTTGAAAAAACACTTGTAGAAGGTGTCATCCATCATCAGATGCTGTAATGAAGGCTGCAGAGGTGATTTCGAAGGACGTCTCAAAAATGGTTTCTAGCATGTCTTTGCAGTCTGGCAGAAATGCTCAGACAATGCATCACATTTAAAGGAGACTATTTTGAGGACCATGAAAATTATGAGGATAAGTAAAGGTATGTTGTAAAAGAAAAAAAAAAGCATTATTCTTTATTGAACAGCCAACAACACTGTAGTATAGAACTGCTGTGTGGAATGTAATACTTCCTCCACTTGTTACAGGCAAATAGTAGAGAAAGTAAAAACTGGACAAAATATATATATTTTAATAAGTTCTACATTTTTCTTCTGCAGTAAGTTATGTTTTATGGCTTTTGTCAATATGAATAAATGTATTTTTTATTTCATGAGCTTTTAAGAGTAGCTTGAAGATACTGATGTTTTGCCAAGTGCAGTCCTTTGTGAAACATCATTACCTTAGATGTTATCCATACTGCAGCCTATAAGATGGGACTGGACTACGCTACAGAAGGGCTTCGGCACGGAGGTCCAAACTTAGTTTATTGTAAGACCTGAAGCTTTCCTGGCAACGAATATGCTCAACTACACAAATAAAAATATTTAGTAAATATTCTCCACTTAACTTAAGAAGCCGATGACAATACTTCTATTATGTTTTTGCAAAATTAATTTCATGCACATTTGCCCACATCTTCAGTCAACACAATTCGTTGTCAAGGATATCATGCATTTACGTATTTATGTATTACCAACATCTGAAGACGAAACAAACCTAAAAACAGAATCAATTGCTGGTATATAAAAAATTCATTACGCGACTTTTATTTTTAAAATAAATATTTTTTCCAAACTATTAAATCTATGGGACCATTTAATTTTTTAATAATTTAACTTCGGGATTTATTTCATGGTTAAATGACCAAAAATGATCTGCTACGGCTGATTTATCAATTTGTTTATATCTAATGTTACGAAAATGTTCTTCCTTTCTGGTTTCCAAATTACGTTTTGTCTTTCCAATATGGATCACAATCTAAGCAATCTACTCATATTCATAATTACATAAAAAATAAAAGTTTTAACCCTTTTCCACATAAATTTGCTGTTTTTAATAGTTTGATTTATATATTAATAAATATACCCCTGAATAAAGAAGAATTTAATAAAGAATATAAGCATATTGTTAATACTGTTTTAATTAATGGTTTTAATAAAGATTTTATACAAAAGAAAATTGAAAAATTTAAATATCAAAAAAGTATTAATGATATTTCTACTCTTAAAAAAATAAAAGATGATTATAAATTTAAAAAATTTACTTACCATCCTTGGTTTAATAAACATTTTCAAATTTTTTTTAAAGAAGTTGGTATAACTTTAGTTCCTCAAAATAAATATAGTATTAAAAATTTATTACAATTTTCTAAAAAAGATAAAATTCCTAATAATAAAAAATCTGGTATTTATCAATTATTGCTTAGATTGTGATCAGGTTTATAACAAAACCATCCTGCTCGGTTATAAGATGGGAAATAAAAATATACTTATTCACATATTTTTAATTACTCCAACCTTATCACTTAAAAAGAAATACTGGCGAAACAGTTTATAACTTAAAAGCAAAATTTTCCTTGTTTGGTTTGGTCAAATGCTCCCTTCTACAGCTATGTTCTCTGGTATATGATTCCTTGGAAGTTTTATTTTGTTTCCACATGCAGCTTTGTTAATTATTTATATATTATATGGACTAAATCAAAGGCAAAGTTAAATAACAAGGCTTTGACTGGGTAAAAAAATTTGCATGGCTAAAAACAAGAATATGAAACACATTTTAGCAAGAATGAAACCAGCTAACTATATATGCATAATATTTTTTTACATATCTTTTTTTAAAAAATGTTTCAAATAAACATTTGCTGTTTACCTGAGATTGATATTATTTGAAACACTTTCAATAGCCCTAATAATGTGGGTATAAATAATAATCTGCCCTAAATTCTATATAGCATTTTTGGGCATTATAAGTTCTCAAACATATTCACTGGGTTTTCTTATTTATCACACCAGAGTTCACCTGCATTCACTACATTTAATTTTTTATGCAAAAACATTTTGACTTCATTTAAGTTCAACCCTTAAAGTACACTTAAAAATCAACAATGCATTCAACCAGGTTTCTCTTGAATGATGTGACCAGAAGCATTTATGCAAAAACAGCCTTCTGTAATAAAAGACATTTAAAATTTTGCCCCCTGCAGATGTACAAGCCTAACAACTGTTGAACACATTACTGAAAGCTCGTACAGCTAAAATAAAAAAATATGTAACTGACACTGTCTTATAATTCATCAAGAATTTAGGTATTTGTTGCATAAACTTTATTTTTAAGCATTTTCCACAAGTAATAGGATAGTGAACCAATTATTCTAAGAAAGGGTAGAGCCAGACTGAAAAATTCAATGCTATAGCCGGGATTTGAACCACAGATATTCTAGTCTCCATCCAGCCACTCTAACCACTGAGCTACTATGGCCAACGTGCCAACATGACATTAAATTCTCCAACTGACTCGTGTTTTTCCTGGTAAACCACTAGGAGTTCTCATAAACACATGAGACAACTACCTTAATGGCGACTTACTCTGCTGTAAGTACTTTAAGGCCCGGGCTTTATAGTTCGGATCACTATTAGGTACAATTAATGATTATTAATTGTTCTTTTACACTAGCCGTGTGTAGGATGCACTATGAAAGGGTAAAGCCAGACTGAGAAATTCAATGCCATAGCCAGGATTTAGACCACGGATCTTCTGGTCTCCATCCAGCTGCTCTAAACCATTGAGCTACTATGGCCAACGTGCCAACATGACATTAAATTCTCCAGCTGACTCGTGTTTTTCCCGGTAAACCACTTGGAGTTCTCATAAACACATGAGACAACTACCTTAATGACGACTTACTATGCTGTAAGTACTTTAAGGCACAGGCTTTATAGTTCGGACCACTATTAGGTACAATTAATGGAAATGAATTGTTCTTTCAGACTAGCCATATGTAGGATGCACTATGAAAGGGTAGAGCCAAACTGAAAAATTTAAAACTGGAGAGGGGAAGCTTGTAGTGTGAGCTGTCTTGTAATGCAAGAAGGGCCTAAAGTGTGACTGTACAGTAGAAAAGAGTACTGAAAAGTAGCCTTAGTTCTTTGAGTCATTATTCTCTCTTATTTTAATGAAAATTATTACTTGGAGCTTCCTTTGCTTTGAAAGTCACGCCTCGCTACTGTACTCGCCTGCGGTGCCGCATGTAGTAAAAGCAGGCGTTAAACACTACACATTTCATTTCTTTCACTACTGTACGTACATGTGACTGAACAATAGAAAGAGTAGTGAAGAGTAGCCTTAGTTCTTTGAGTCATTATTCTCTCTTATTTTTTGAAAATTATTATTTGGTGCTTCCCTCGCTTTGAAAGTCATGCCTCGCTATTGGACCTACGTGTGACTGTACATTAGAAAGAGTACTGAAGAGTAGCCTCAGTACTTTGAGTCATTATTCTCTCTTATTTTAATGAAAATTATTACTTGGAGCTTCCCTCGCTTTGAAAGTCACGCCTCGCTACTGTACCTACATGTGACTGAACAATAGAAAGAGTACTGCAGAGTAGTCTTAGTTCTTTGAGTCATTATTCTCTCTTATTTTAATGAAAATTATTACTTGAGCTACCCTTGCTTTGAAAGTTACAGCTTGCTACAAGACCTACGTGTGACTGTACAATAGAAAGAGTACTGAAGAGTAGCCTTAATTCTTTGAGTCATTATTCTCTCATGTTTTAATGAAAATTATTACTTGGAGCTTCCCTCGCTTTGAAAGTCATGCTTCGCCACTGATATCAAATGCAAGAAGGCAGTTATTTTCCTAGATTTCTTTCCATGACAACCTCTACCTTGTCTAATTTTTTTCTGTCTATCTGTTTCTTTTTGTCTAACACTGATACTGTCTGTTTAAACATTTCTAGTAAGGTTTAAATTGTATATGTGGTAGAAACAGGAAAATTTCTTCAAGCTGCAAGTTCACATGTGTCTCTGTTGGAACAAAACATAATAAACATACATTGTTTATCAGTATATACAATATCAAACAGTATGAGCTGGTCTACAGCACAAAAGGGTCAGTCAGCCTGACAGCCTCTTATAGTGAAAGCTGTCACATCATTCAAGATAAACCTGAGAGTTTATACCCAGGTGCATAGAAGCTGTTCAACTCTCAAGATAGGAAGCAAGACTTAGACTTCAAAAGGAATTTGCCATGCATTCTGCTAATGCTGTACAAGAGCTGTTCAATGCAAGTGTCTTTAGCATTTCTTACTTGAATTATTATATTGTCTGACAGACTTACACGGTGGTCTCATAAAACTTAAAGGTGATTTTCTCTTGGAAGTAAATTATTATCAACAGATTTCTAGTCAAGGGTTAAGCTACAGACAGAAAGATGCACAACTGTTTAACTGCTTTAACTAAAATTGAAACCAATACATAAGCACTTTCTCATATAACTGCAAGGGCCTTTGAAGTTGAAAATGGAAGCAACAGTTCCCGAAACTAGTCCCTCAAAACAATCAAAATGTAAGTGACGGAGTGTGAAAAACTGACTACGAATAGTTTTATCAATCAGTTTTCATATTTAATTGACTTCTCGTTTTTGAGCTATGCCTGTTCATAGACTTTTTCTAAAACTGCTTTTCTTCGGTTCAGGAAATCTCAAAACAAGTATAAGTAAATTCTTTAACTTTTTGGTGCAATATATTTCCTCTGTTGCACTTTCTTTTCTGCCAAGGACTTGGACTGAATCAGCTCCTTTGCAGGCTTCTGCATCTTTGCGACTTTCCTCTATTAATGATATGTAATAGACACTATATCTACAATTGCTCAGGACATTGCGGCACTGTTATCATTAAAGCTCGGATTTATATGCACTATAAAGTATGTATATATGCATACATCCATGCACTAAAAATCTGCTAAATATGCTCTAGAAACGTTATAATATGATTTAAAATAAAGTACATTATTTCACCTTCTCCTCATTTATTAATTTTGAAGTAATCAAATAGTAAATTGTTAAACACAGGCACTAATTAATATTTATTAGTCTTTCCTTCAGTCTATTTTGGTATTAATCATGTTTATTGCAATATATAAGTATTTTTCACCGTTTTCTGGAAGAAATGATTTTCTTCTGTTGCTTATAATCTGACATTGGATCGCATACACCTTAGCAATCAATCAATAAATGTATGCACACGTACTATACAAGGCCAAGCAAGACATCAATAAACGTCCATGTCAACAAGTATACCGATGTGCTGTGTGTGTACACACCGGTACATATACAAAAACCTGCGTTACAATATGCCATTCTCCTCATTGCTTTTGATGCGGGAATTACAGTGAACAACCATTCATAATTTGTTGTACATTCATAATTTGCACATTCATAAATTGTTGTTGTCAAATGTTAGGCTTTGGCAATGAAGCCATTAGCTCTCTTGCTCTCCAATATTTCTGTGTAGTGGGTCCGGCAGGTAGGGCTTCACAGGTCAGAAGATGTTCTTCAGTCATTTCCTCTTCTTTGTTGTCAAATGCTAGGCTTTGGCAATGAAGCCATTAGCTCTCTTGCTCTCCAATATTTCTGTGTAGTAGGTCCGGCAGGTAGGACTTCACAGGTCAGAAGATGTTCTTCAGTCATTTCCTCTTCTTTGTTGTCAAATGTTAGGCTTTGGCAATGAAGCCATTAGCTCTCTTGCTCTCCAATATTTCTGTGTAGTGGGTCCGGCAGGTAGGGCTTCACAGGTCAGAAGATGTTCTTCAGTCATTTCCTCTTCTTTGTTGTCAAATGCTAGGCTTTGGCAATGAAGCCATTAGCTCTCTTGCTCTCCAATATTTCTGTGTAGTAGGTCCGGCAGGTAGGACTTCACAGGTCAGAAGATGTTCTTCAGTCATTTCCTCTTCTTTGTTGTCAAATGCTAGGCTTTGGCAATGAAGCCATTAGCTCCCTTGCTCTCCAATATTTCTGTGTAGTAGGTCCGGCAGGTAGGACTTCACAGGTCAGAAGATGTTCTTCAGTCATTTCCTCTTCTTTGTTGTCAAATGCTAGGCTTTGGCAATGAAGCCATTAGCTCTCTTGCTCTCCAATATTTCTGTGTAGTAGGTCCGGCAGGTAGGGGTTCACAGGTCAGAAGATGTTCTTCAGTCATTTCCTCTTCTTTGTTGTCAAATGCTAGGCTTTGGCAATGAAGCCATTAGCTCTCTTGCTCTCCAATATTTCTGTGTAGTAGGTCCGGCAGGTAGGACTTCACAGGTTAAAAGATGTTGTTCAGTCATTTCCTCTTCTTTGTTGCACAGAGGACAATTTGGACTTGTATAAATTCCTATTCTGTGTAAGTGTTTGGCCAAATAATCATGTTCCGTAAGTAATCTAAAATTTGCTACTGCAGCTTTACGTGGGATTTCTGGATTTTTAATTAAAATGTTCCATTTTTTATCTTTGGCTTTGTTAGATATTGATTGGTTTTGTTTGTTTTTAATTAATCTTTTTATGGATGTAAAGGGTAAGTTTTTATTTTTGTTCTGAATTAAATTTGCACCTTTTTTGTCAAGAAAATCAGCTGATTCATTTCCAGCAATTCCACAATGTGCAGGTATCCACTGTAATATAATTCTTTTCTGTACTTTTTGAAGTAGTTGGATCATTTTGTGACATTCTTCAATTTGGATTGACCTCATTTTATATGAACTTACTGCACATAATGCTGCTTTAGAATCAGAAAGTATGACAGCATTTTTTAATTTATCTATTCTGTATAGAAGGTGTTGGAGTGAAATATGAATAGCCGTTACTTCTGCATCAAAATTTGTTGTGTGGTATCCTGCTGGTTGATAGAATGAGAACAGTGCACACTTAATTCCTGCTCCTGAGTTCCTGTCCAAGTTAGATCCATCTGTGTAGATATGTAACCATTCTTCAGGTGGGTATCTATTGTTCACAGTTTCTAATGCTAGTGCTTTTAGTACAGGTTTGGAAGTTTCAGAATTTGTAACTATCTGTTCTAAATCTAATTGAATATGTTGTTTTCAAATGCTAGGCTTTGGCAATGAAGCCATTAGCTCTCTTGCTCTCCAATATTTCTGTGTAGTGGGTCCGGTAGGTAGGACTTCACAGGTTAAAAGATGTTCTTCAGTCATTTCCTCTTCTTTGTTGCACAGAGAACAATTTGGACTTGTATAAATTCCTATTCTGTGTAAGTTTCTAATTGAATATCAATTGGTACAAAAGTCAGTGAGTTTTCTTTGATTAAAATGTTTTCTTTAGAATTAACATTCATAAATTGTTGAATGTGAATTTTCTGCACTTCTCGCTGAAACAATATATTGGGAGAAAGTTCATTCAACGTCACATGACGTTAATGGCGCATATGAGTAGTACAAAGAAATTATTTTCATGTGTTTGTCCAAGACTTAGTTTATTTCTTATATTACACAGCACTGAAAATCCAGTATTTTTGTGTAAAATACTGGACAATTTATTTTTTTGCTCATTTGGTAGATGCTGCATTCTGTATATTGTTAATTTTTGCACACTCCTTTTTCCTCGACTGCTGGTAGACAGCTCAAAAGTACATTCTTCAAGCTATTGATTCTAATGGCTATTGATACTACCCAGAACTTTTGATTTATAAAATGGAGATTGGCCAATAATTATTGTGAAAGTAATATGTAAAACAATATAACAAACACCTTGCACTCCCTGGAAGGCAGATCTAACTGCGTGGCGAGCAGTTCTAGTTGTAATGAAACTAAAGCTACGCATTGGGAACCAGACTATGCCAGTGTGTTGTCCCGGGACTGACGTCAGCAGTTATATACTGTGAGACTTATGAACTTCATATCCCTTTAAAGGTGTATGGGATCCAATGTCTGCTTATAATCGTTTTATATTT
This sequence comes from Mantis religiosa, assembly GCA_030765055.1. Lineage (NCBI taxonomy): Eukaryota > Metazoa > Arthropoda > Insecta > Mantodea > Mantidae > Mantis > Mantis religiosa. The sequence goes on along the minus strand of CM060959.1, from coordinate 16,566,500 downwards.
CTATGAGCAACTGTTTGTAGACGTGTGCGTAAACTATAATTTTTTTTCTTTTGGTTCAGACACCCATAACAATCGTATTTGAAAATTATATTGATTTTTAAAATATTCTGAAAATACAAAAATAAAACTTAATGTTTTAACAAACTTGAACAGTACTTTATTTTCGTCTACTTTTAAGATGCTTCTGCTTTGCGACTGTAACATTCTGTTTTCTATTGCTCACACTTCAGAAATTACTATTAGCAGCATATTAGTAAAACTGATAGTCGACATGAAAAATTCAATGCTATGGCTGGGATTTGAACCACGGATCTACTGGTTTCCGTCCAGTTGCTCTTACCCATTGAGCTACAATGGCCAATTTGCTGCCATGACATTAAATTCACCAATTGACTCATATATTTCCCCAATAAACCACTAGGGACTCTCGCATCCAAGATACACTGTATGTGGCAACTTACTATCGTAAGTACTTTGCTCCCAGGCTACATCATTTAACTCTTATTATTTAAGTTCATTGATGGAAATTATTAATTTCTTCGCACTAGCCATATAAAGGCTAAGATATTGGATTAATAGAGTCGACATGAGTTAAACTCATTGAGTTAAATGATGAAGCCTGGGAGTAAAGTACTTACAATAGTAAGTCGCCACATACAGTGTATCTTGGATGCGAGAGTCCCTGGTGGTTTACCAGGGAAATTTATGAGTGAATTGGAGAATTTAATGCCATGATGGCAAATTAGCCATGGTAGCTCAATGGGTAAGAGCGACTGGACAGAAACCAGTAGATCCATGGTTCAAATCCCGACCATGGCATTGAATTTTTCATGTCGACTCTATCAATCCAATATCTTAGTCTGTATACAGCTAATGTGAAGAAATTAATAATTTCCATCAATTAACTTAAATATTCGCCCAAGTTTAAAAGTTAAGTGCAAATGACACTTTTTAATTCTGAGAGATATTGTTGTGGCAGATGGCTTTGTTTGCAATATAATACAAACCATAACACGTTTTATGATGCAATGGCCGCACCGAACTTTAAAGGTTTACTGCATGATTGTTTAGCACTATTTAGTATAAGTTGTTGATTGGTTACCAACACTCCCCACAAGGCAACTTTGGCCTTCGGGGTAACCTCGCCCCACCATGTGATGACCGAACCCATTTCTCAGTTGGAGGCACCCAGAGGGCAGGCCCATTACCTCCAATGGTAGGTTGATAGTGAAGATGATGGTGAGGCGAGAGGACCTACAGCTTATACTGTGGACTCTGAACTATGTTCGGCATAGGGGACACTTCACATGTGCTAGACAGAGGTGAAGGCCAACTTAAAATCGCCACCCCAGAGCCAGGAATCGAACTTGGGAACCTTTGTACAGGAGCCGCGAACAAAACCACTGTGCTACCCCGGTGCCCTAGTTTAAGTTGTTGAGCAACATATTTTTATATCAGAAAATGCTCATTGTTGATAGCTACGTTCTCTTTTTTCGGTGACCTTTCATGGATTTAGAAACATGCTACCCAAGTTCTACACAAACAGGGCTGTAAAAGAGAAATTTTCTTGTTTCCTTCTCTTCTTTTTAAAGTATCAGGTGAAATATTTTACAAACCATTGCTGGAAAAGTTAAATATATGCACAAATTAGTTAACTATGCACTAACCTCTAAAATATGCATTTATATGCACTATAAAACTTCTGTAATAAACTCTTTATAATGTGAAATACATTTATTGCTTACATGCATATGCTTAACTATCAAGGTATAAAACATGCGAATGTGCAAAAATCCGAGCTCTAGTTATCATGTAGCCTGTACTTGCTATATAATTAGGGATAGTTTCTGAGCTAGATAACTTTAGCTCAAGTTAGAGACGGAGTATCAGCATAAAAAACTATTAATATAATTTTGAGTTGAACTAATACTCAATGCTCCACTTATTGCTAGTATTTACCTAGAACGTGTTTCATTAGGATCTTCCTAACATCATCAGCTGTTGTCGACTAATGGATGTTGGTTTGGTGAACTCATTGGAGGTGATAGGTGCATCTCTGTTGGTATCTTGATGAACTTGAATTTGGGATTTTCTTCAAAGGTAGTGTCGAAATTAAACAATTTTCTTTCATATTTCATTATGAAGATTTTTTCCCATGTGGTTAATACAGCTGGACCTTGGACACTTTTTAATAAGTGGATTTCTCATTCTATATCATGATTCTGCTTCCAAAAATGGTACGCTACCACCGATTTATCTATTTCTTTGTTCCTGATGTTCTTAAAATGCTCTTTAAGCGTAATGTTCAAGTTCCTTTTAGTTTTTCCAATGTAAAAGTTATCATACCCTTTTCACAACTCATCTAAAAATTAATAATTATTTCGCTTCACTGTGGTGTTCCAATACAGTTAAATCTCGACACCCTTTTCAGTTTATCCGGTACACACCTGATTTTTTTGTCTGTGGGTATCTCCTTTGTATTATGTGATTTCAAAAGGTGTTGTACACTAAATTTGTTCTGTGGGGCCAAAGTAATATTGTGCTCTTTGAAGACTTTTTGGTAAAGATGTGTAGCTCTAGGATGATATGTAAATCTTCTGTATGAAGTTTCATTGCTGATTGGGGAAAGAGTAGTTACTTATGTGCATCGTTGTTGTCTTTTGAATTAATCAATTTTCTTTTTGAACAATTCAGCACTGAATCCATTGTATTCTGGAATGTGAATGATATTCACGTGAAATCAAAGAGTACAATAATATCATTCACATTGCAGATTACAATACAATGGATTCAGTGCTGGATTGGTAAAAAAGAAAATTGATAAATTCAAAAGACAACAAAGATGCAAACAAATAACTTCTCTTTCCCCAATCAGCAATGAAACTACATACAGAAATCTCAGAAACTATTTGTAGTTGGTTTATTAATACTCGTCACTTACTTGTTTATATTTATGAAAGACTAGTTTCAAAGACATTTGCCAGTTGGAAAGAGATTGAAAATGGAGGCGAATGTCTTTGAAACTAGTCTCTCATAAATATAAACAAGTAAGTGACGAGTATTAATAAATTAAATACAAATAGTTTCTGAGATTAATTTTGACGTCACTGTTACTAAATTCCTCTAAACACATATACATACAGAAAATTTACATATCATTCCAGAGCTACACACCTTTACCAAAAAGTCTTAAAAAGAGCACAATATTACTTTGTCCACAGAGAACAAATTTAGTGTAAAACACCTTTTGAAATCACATAATACAAAGGAGATACCTACAGACAAAAAATCAAATCATGATATATAGAACGAGAAATCCACTTATTAAAAAGTGTCCAAGGTCCAGCTGCATTAACCACATGGGAAAAAATCTTCATAAAGTAATATGAAAGAAAATTGTTTAATTTCGACACTACCTTTGAAAAAAACCCAAACTTCAAATTCATCAAGATACCAACAGAGACGTACCTATCGCCTCCAAGGGGTTCACCAAACCAATGTCCATTAGTCGACAACAGCTGATGATGTTAGGAAGATCCTAACGAAACGTGTTCTAGGTAAATACTAGCAATAAATGCAGCATTGAGTTCAACTCAAAATTATATTAACAAAAAACTATATTGTGGTGTGAATCCTAGTAATGGCAATGCATTTTTTAAGTCTAAGTCAAACTTCCATTGCATTCTTGATTTACTTGTACTTTTACAATATTGGCTACTCTGCACTCTAAATTCACTTCTTGCAGCCAAGCAATAATAATAATCATCCAAAATTTGTAAAAACCCTAAAATTGTTGTGTTTACATAAGTATTTTATATGTATTAAAATCATCTGATATTTTAACTCTGTAATATGTAAAGAAGGAACTTCTTATGTTTATGTCTATTAAGTCCAAGCATATATCTGTTTAGCTTCACAACTATAAACACTTAAAAAGGATAGTACAACTTATAACTTAATGCTTCCACTTTAAAAGTAAATTGGGATCATTTTCTCACACAGGAATTGTTTGCAGTAGTGTGCAATTCTGATCCGTAACACAAGTAAACAAAGTGAAAAGTATTAACCTCGTTTTTCAACTCTTAGGGACATCACTTCCTTTTTTGTTTGTCCATTAATAATCCTTATTTCCTCTTGAAAGCTGATAGCATTACATTTGTCCTTAATTAGCAGCTCTGCAGCTGAAAACTACCCCTAAGACACGTCCTTTTGTTTTACTCAACAGTTTTTGTGGTATGTCTACTATATACATAGAGCAATTTAGTTATAAGTATTTGAGATATGTAATGCAAGTTTTAACCATTACTAAAAGGCCTTTTTGTGTATGTTTTACAACAATCCACTACAAAAATCTAAACATATTTAAATTAGTATTTTCAGCCTTATTTGACTTCAGCAGTAGTCAGTTTACATGCACAGATGTTAGTAAACAATGCATAACCTCAAAAGGTTCAATTAGAGTGGCCGTACTTCCATTTAAGTCCTTGGTAATGGCGGCGATTCCAGTAGGCGAGTTGTCCAGCTGTTACATGCACAAACCTGTATGCGTGAAAGTCATTGATGAGTAAAGTACTGTACGGGACCAAGCTCTGTGTGGTTGCAGGATGTGGCGAAGTCGGTTAAGGGCGATAAGCTGGTGACATGTGGCAGTGCTTGTATAAACAGAAATTATCACCTGAGATTGTTATTGTTCCTTACACGAACACCAGTGGTGGTGCTCTCACTTTTAATCATTTGTTTCTCTAAAGTGCAGAGCTAGTGTAACATCAGAGGCCATTCGTAAATGAAATATTGTGGTCCAGAGTGAGGCTCGTCAGTTGATTTGGAATATAACAGAAAAATGTCACAAGGAATGCGGGCAAAATGCCTTAAATTTTCCACTCAAGCAGGTAACAAAGGGGGCAACAGAATATATGTATATATTTGTAATTCACATCCTCCAACTTCAAGTTGCCTGCCTCGGTAGCGTAGATGGTAGCGTGTCTGCTTCACGTTCAAGAGGTCTCGAGTTCAAATCTTGGTCAGGGTGAATTACCTGAATAAGATTTTACAGGGTTTTCCCTTATCCTTCAAGACGAATGTCGAGCAACTCTAAGCTCCATGAACCCTGAGCCCATTTGAGCATCATTTCACCCAATTCATTCACTGTCCGATATTACTTAATGTTGGACGATGTAAATTTAAAAGGAAAATACCTTTAAGTCATATTGGACAATGAATGAAATAGGTAAAACAATGCTGAGGAGCCTAGGGTACATAGAGCTTAGAGTTACTTAACATTCAACTTTAGGATAAGGGAAAATCTCAGAATAAACTTATCTAGCTAACACCTCCACCAATCTTTGAAATCGGAACCTCTTGAACAAACACAATACTTTGAGCAAAAACAGGATTTTTTTTTTCTACCTGAGGTAGACATGCTACCACCTATGTTATAGATATGGGTAATGGACTATTGTGGAAAATCAGAAAATTTCATTTTGAATTAGAAAGAAGGGTAAACAATTTCAGCAGCAACGTAGAGGTTCTGTTGTATTTTTAACACTGAGGTAAAAAGAGGTACAGCAAAAGATTATACTCTGAAATTCAAGCATAAATATTTCCGATTTCATGGACCACAGCAAAGAAGTTTTTGGGGGAACAGACGATGATTTGGATGGCATCACAGAGCTTTCCCAATTCCCTTAGAGTAGCACACCAACTACTACTTCCACTGACCTGGATGGGACTCACTTCTAAGGCAAGCGCTTTAAAAGCAAGGATTTTATGGAAGTACAGCTACTTTACATATGAATGATGTAGAGTACTACTCATTAGTAGCCCAAAATGGTTTACGTCTTAAGAGTATATGGCAATTAATTTTGTATACGATACATGCAGCTATCACTGGTTGTTCTAACACACACGAAGCATGTGAGTTGGTGTGGCAGTTCACTGATAACAGCAACTACACATAGTGTTTGGTTCAAGTCATGTCTAACTTCAAGTCCTAAGTCCTAAATTTACAGCATATACAAGGTGCGTTCAAGTTAAAACACCTCCTATATTTTTTTTTTTTCAGGACTGGAACCACATAGGAACTTCTGTTTTTTTTTTTTTAAATAAACACATTTTCATTGCAAGAACAGTGTGCAATCATTCGTTTTCTCCAGTTTGTGGTGTGACACCTATTGAAATTCATCACAGTTGAGTGAGGCAGGTGGTGATAGTACCATGGATGTGATCATCCGTCAGTATTCATGGCACCCACCTCGAAGACACTTTTTGCGTTTTCAGATCTTCATGCAAGATTGTGTGCACAGATCCCATGGAAATGCCAATTTTGGAGGCGATCCTCCAAAACAACACTCTCCACTCGCTGGATCATGTCATCAGACCAGCTGGTGCAAGGCCGTGACTGTCTTGGTTTGTTGTCACACAATGTTCTGCCTTCATTGAACTGTCACACCCAGGAACGCACATTACCTCACTTCACTGGCAATGAATTTCAATAGGCGTCACCACGAAAATGGAGAAAACGAATGATTACACGCTGTTCTTGTAATGAAAACGTTGCCAATAAATGGAGCATAGTGCCGCTGCCACTAGAGTTCTATGCACTGTACAGTGCTGCCATCTCTGTCACGCATTCACAAAGTGTCCAAGTGTATTAAAAAAAAAAAAACAGAAGTTTCTATCTGGTCCCAGCCCTGAAAAAAAAAAAAAGTGAAATAACTTGAACGCATCTCGTAAAATAACCTCAAGCTTGTAAAAAAGCCTCTGAGCAAAATTATACTGTCTTTCATGACCAATATACAACTGTTGAGAACCATAACAGTTAAGAGAGTCCACAAATAAAACAATTTAAGTTTTGAGCAGTACTTGCCAATATGACAATTGAAGTTGCATCAAAGCAAAGGGAGGTAATCATATGAGGCCTGTCTAAATAATATCCGACCTTAATTTTTTCCAAGCAAAGTAGTGATGCTGTGGCGGTGCCACTGTATATGGTGGTAGGAGAAACCGTAATGGACATGCTTGACCTTTGCATGTGTCAGTTGTTGACTGCAGGTTGCCAAGTGAGGTGCTGTTATAAGTGTTTATCAAATTTACTTTTCTTGCAAGATGACTGAACAAATTGAGCAAAGATACTGCATCCTCTGGAGGGCAAAAACCTGGCAGTTGCATCATCACAATGCTGCACATTCATCACAACTGTTTTGGCGAAACATGAAGTTCCAGTCGTTTGCCAACCTCCCTACTCCCTGAACATGTCTCCTTGCGACTTCTGGTTGAAGATGCCATTGAAAGGACCACATTTTGAGAGCACAGATGAGATAATGAGCAATGCGAGGTGGAATTAAATGCTATCCCAAAAGAAGCCTTCCACAATTGTTTTTGGAAGTGGAAGGAGCGGTGGGCTAAGTGTATGAATGCGCAAGGGAGCTACTTTGAATGGTATTAGGGTCCCAATCCCATCACATAAATAATTTATTTTTCCTAGTCAAAGGTTGAATACCTTTTAGACATACCTCATATATCTAGAGTAATTTACCCTAAAAATAAAATTAGTTTACCTCCTTTTTTCTATTTTGATCAATAAAGTTGCATTTAAACAAAGCATTAATTTTGTTCAGATTTTGGTAGTGGATTCTGTGTATTTCATAATAATCCCTGTACATGAGTGCTTTATGAAACAAGCTGCCTAAATCATTATTTACATTAGGCCTGTGGCTGCAGTGAACTAATGCTGACATGTTTTGGTATACTAAGTATAGGAGCTTTTGTTTGGAGTTTGATTATTGTCAGCAGGAAACATGTTAATACGATGAGGTCCCAGAACTGTGTGAGGATTTGGTACATTGGGAATGTGATGCTGGTTGCCAGGTGGCGGTGGTGGAAGTGATGTGTGACCTCCAGTGAGACATGATGGCAAAAGATTTCTCCCAGCTCCTTGACCTGGCGCTGCAAGTCCAGTGCCTAATGTGGTCATGTCTGTGAGTAAGCGATGTGGATTTTCAAGCACTGCTGAAATAGGCACCATCTTTGGGACATTTCCTTCCATACCACTACTGTCTACCAACTCGCCCTCCATCATTTTGGTGCTACCACCAAATATCATGTGATGCCAACTCTGCTGATGTTGATTAGTAAGGGCATGATGTGTTGAAACTGTGTTACCAAGGACTGATTTACTGTCCACCTCAGTCCCTCCGTGAAGGTGCGACTGCAAGAGTAAATTGGTGCCCTCATTTGGCCTGCGCCGTGAGATGTCCATTGGAAGTGGTGGGTTGGACTGATGTAAAGACATTTGACTGACAGTGCTGCCAATGGATGCATTTGAGCCTGTTGGTGTGGTATTAAGTTCGTTGCTGATAAGGTGACCCACCCACTTACGACTGTCATCACTATCACTGATCTTGTTGTGATTCAGAGCAAGGTGGTCCTCCAGCTTAGGTTTGCGCTCAAAACATGCTCCACACAGCTGACATCTACAATATGAAGTTACAATTAGTTCATTTGAGCAACATAATTTGATACTGTATACAATAAAAGAATCTGATATGATAATAGAGTACCTTTATTTCCATATTTCAATATTACAACAGAACACACATTTAAAAATCTATTGTCTCTTTGAACTACCTCAACCATACTTTAAACCTTAGATTATAGGTATAGGGATAAATTCTGTTGTTTAAGGACTTGATACAATGAAGCACAAAATTAATACAATTTTGAGTCGAACTAATACTCAATGCTCCATTTATTGCTAGTATTTACCTAGAACGCGTTTCGTTAGGTTCTTCCTAACATCATCAGCTGTTGTCGACTAATGGATGCCGGTTCAGTGAACTCCTCGGAGGTGATAGGTGCGTCTCTGTCGGTATCTTGATGAACTTGAAATTGGGGTTGTCTTCAAAGGTAGTATCGAAATTAAACAATTTACTTTCATATTTCTTTATAAAGATTTTTTCCCACGTGGTTAATGCAGCTGGACCTTGGACACTTTTTAGTGAGTGAATTTCTCGTTCTATGTCATGATTTTCCTTCCAAAAATGGTACGCTACTGCCGATTTATCTATTTCTTTATTCCTTATGTTCCTAAAGTGCTCTTTAAGCCTGATGTTCATGTTCATTTTTGTTTTTCCAATGTAGAAAAACAAAAACAAAAAGGAACGTGAACATCAGGCTTAAAGAGCACTTTAGGAACATAAGGAATAAAGAAATAGATAAATCGGCGGTAGCGTACCATTTTTGGAAGGAAAATCATGACATAGAACGAGAAATTCACTTACTAAAAAGTGTCCAAGGTCCAGCTGCATTAACCACGTGGGAAAAAATCTTTATAAAGAAATATGAAAGTAAATTGTTTAATTTCGATATTACCTTTGAAGACAACCCCAATTTCAAGTTCATCAAGATACCGACAGAGTCGCACCTATCACCTCCGAGGAGTTCACTGAACCGGCATCCATTAGTCGACAACAGCTGATGATGTTAGGAAGAACCTAACGAAACACGTTCTAGGTAAATACTAGCAATAAATGGAGCATTGAGTATTAGTTCGACTCAAAATTGTATTAATAGGGATAAATGTCACTTTACAAACCTAAACCAAACAGATGGGTTTTAATTGAACTTAAAAGTGACATCCCCATGTCAGTATATTTACTAGCAGGTTAAAGTCTAGACTAGACAATGCTACGGAGGAGATTCAGCACGGAGGTCCAAACTTGATCTATTGTTATATGTGTTTGGAGGAATTTAGTAACAGTGACGTCAAAATTAATCTCAGAAACTATTTGTAGTTGGTTTATTAATACTCGTCACTTACTTGTTTATTTATGAGAGACTATTTTCAAAGGCATTCGCCTCCATTTTCAATCTCTTTCCAAATAAACATAAATAAATAAACAAGTGACGAGTATTAATAAACCAACTACAAATAGTTTCTGAGATTGATCTATTGTACCTATGCCTCGGGCATCCCCGAGAGGAAAGATGAGGCATGAGGAGACAGTGGGTAGTCCTCCAAAGGAGTCACAACAGTGCATAGGGCAGAGTCCATACACTTTATCAGTTGGAAATTCCACTGGCATCCCACTCTACAGTGTTTCAGAAACAGCCCCACCAAACCGGGTTCAGAGACCAGAGATGTCCTACCAGAGGAGAAAATTTGGTAAGAGCATATCATCCTACCATGCAATGCCAGACTCCCGACGACATTACTACTCTGAAAGAGATCACCAGATGAGAGATGATGTTGGAGATCAAGTGGAGGGACAGGGAATTTGGGGGAATGTAATTAAACTACCAGCATTCGTCTGGTGACCTGGAAAACCCTCGAAGAAACCAATGGGTCAGATAGGTTAGCCAAGAGAATTGAACCCAGACCTCCCGAATGTGGGCCACAGATGAAATTGCCAGAGCCATCCTTCTCAGTCATGTAAAAGAACTCCTGAAGGATGAAATTCCAGCACACACAGCACCAATATGATCCTAGCAACTGACAGCGGCATTAACAATATAAAATATTTATTTATTTCTTCACTTTCTAGGTTGTATTTATTGTTTGGCTTCTTGTACACATATCTCTTAAATGGAATACAAGTCAAACAGTATAGGTGAGCAGACATAAAGTGAAGGCAGCTGCTGCAGCTGAGTAGAAAAAAAGAGTTAAATGACATAGCAGCTAAAGAACTAATGAACAAAACAATTACAGTAAGAGACAAAGGTCTAGGAGAGAGATTCAGACAAGAGTAGATGAAGCATGAAAAGGGAAACAAACAAATGTAGAAGTTAAAATAAAAATTCAAAACTTAGAAAACTGAACTAGTGATTCCAAAGCCCTTCGAACAATCTACAAAGGTGCTGTACTTCCGATGCTGCTATATGGCGTGCAAGTATGGGAAGAAGCGATCCAAAAGAGAAAGAACATGCTCAAATATCAACGCGTACAAAGACTAATGAACATAAAAATTGCCAAAGCATATAGAACTGTGTCATACGAAGCGTCCTGTGTTTTGGCAGCAATCAAGCCAATAAGTACTAGAGATGCATAAATTCAAAAATGAAAAATCGACACTAACAGAAGAAATCCCGAAACTAAGCGAGTGGCCACATCCTTCAGAGAGAATGCGTGTTCAAGAAGCACAGGAAGACATACAGTACAACATAGAGATTTATACCGACGGAAGCAAGATAAACGGAAAAGTCGGAGCAGCAGCAGTAATTTTCCAAAATGGGGAAGAGGTTAAAAAGCTCAAGTATAAACTCCAATAACCAAGCAGAACAGATAGCAATTCCAGAGGGACTTCGAGCAATAGCCGATAACAGCTTAGAGCTTACAGTGGGAAATAAATTAGGCGTAGTGAACACGGACAGCCAGATTACTGTAGACCTTCTTAAGAACAGTCAAATCCGAAGCAAAATAATAGAGGAAATAAAGGTCAAGATCAAGCATCTGCAGGACAACGGCTGGACCATCCACATAAAATGGGTAAAGGCGTACGCGGGACTATGCGGGAACGAAATAGCAGACCAGACGGCAAAGGAGGCTGCACAGGAAGACAATGGGGAGATTATCTACAGCAAGATACCTAGGACACACATAATCAAGGAGGCAGAAGAGAATGGACTGCGACGGTGGCAAGACCAATGGGAGAACACAACAAAAGGAAGAATCAGCAAAAAGTTCTTTCCTTCTGTGCAAGAACGACTAAAAATGAGCATCCCACTCAACGGACAGACTACCGCCATCCTAACTGGACATGGGAAGACAAGGGACTACTACAACAGATTCAAAATATCGGAAAGTGCAATGTGCAAATGTGAACTACAAAACCAAACAGTGGATCATTTAATATACAACTGTCCTCTTCTGAACAGTGAAAGACTAGAACTCAAACAAAACATTAGACTGAGGGGTGGACAGTGGCCGGCAACAAACAGTAATCTAATCAAGCACTACCAAAAACAATTTTTAAAATTCATAAACAAAACAGACTTTGAAAAAATGTAAAAGCATAACAAAAAAAAAATGTATCATATGAGAATTTGTAACACTTGTAAAAATTGTAATTACTACAACTCGTAATAAGTTTAAGGAATGCATGTAGTGTTACGATGTAACGGAGCATGCGGTGTTAATTAAAAAAAAAAATAGTAAAGGCCTTCCCACAGATTTATAAATTTTGGCAGAGATATGTTGATGATGTTTTTGCTATCATTCCGGAAAAACTTAGAGAAGATTCTCTAAAATTACTAAACCTGCAAGATAATCACATCCAGTTTACTATGGAAGTAGAAAGAGACAACACCCTACCCTTTTTGGACCTCAAGATAACTAGAAATCGTCATGGTGTAGATTTTGGAATATACAGGAAGCCCACACACATAGATAATTACATAAAGAAAAATGAATACAACCCAGTTTCACATCAACTAGCTGCCTTTAGAAGTCTAATTCACCGGCTATACAACATCCCACTGAGTAAGGAGGAATTTTTGAAAGAACAAAAACACATAAAAGACATAGCGGCATTAAATGGATTCAACCCAGCCATCATAAGGAACATGATGAAGAGAAAAGAAAAACTGAAGATAATATCAAAAAATACCACTCTCACACCACTTAAAAACACAAATTGGCAATATAGAAAATTCACCTACCATCCATGGGCTTTTAGAAAATTTGAACGGATCTTCAAAAGACTAAACTTAAAACTAGCACCCCAAAACAAATTCAGTCTGAGGAACCTGCTAAATAAACCACTGAAAAATACAATCCCCAACAATTTGAAATCAGGAATTTATCAGATTAATTGTGAAACCTGTGAAAAAAGCTACATAGGAAAAACTAAGAGAAACTTGTTAACCAGGCAAAAAGAACACCAGAGGAACATTAAGTTGAAACAAACAGAAAAATCTGCAGTTTCACACCATTTTTGGACAGAAAACCACAACATTGGCCACAAGATTAAACTGTTAAAACCTTTAAGTACACCCATAGAATTGGATGTTTGGGAAAAAATATTCATAAACAAAAACCGTGATAAAGTTATAAATTTTGAAATACCGGCATTAAATGAAGTATTAAAACTTAGTGCCCCTAACACCAGATGGCAGAGTGATCAGAGCTCCGTAGTAGTGGAAGAAGAGGAAGGTTCATTTAGTCATCAAACAGCTGAGGATGAGATCGAATGATCTTGAAAACGTTTCATTTTATACAACAACAAGTAAGTGAAGTTTGAGTGTAAACATAGTGACTCATAAATCTAACTTAAATATGAAGAATACTTCACTGTTAATAATGCTTCTGCTTTTAATATTTAATCACTAAATAACTGGAATTTTCTCCCACCTATTATCAACAGGCTGATCAGTGTCCCCTTAAACAAGATGGAATATATCAAAATATCGCAGAATAAAATGAATTCAGTGCTGAATTGGTCAAAAAGAAAATTGATAAACTCAAAAGACAACAGATATGCAGATAAATAACTTACTCTTTCCCCAATCAGTAATATAACTTCATATAGAAAATTTACATACCATCCCAGAGCTACACACCTTTACCAAAAAGAAGTCAAAGAACACATTACTTTGACTCCACAAAACAACCTCACTGTATAACACTTTTTGAAATCATATAATACAAAAGAGAAATTCAAAGACAAAAACTCAGGTGTGTACCGGATAAATTACACAGGCTGTGACAACTTTTACATTGGCAAAACAAAAAAAGAATTTGAACATTAGGCTTAAAGAGCATTTCAGGAACATCAAGAACAAAGAAATAGGCAAATTAGCTGTAGCATTCTGTTTTTGGAATGAGAATCATGCTATAGAACAAGAAACCCATTTATCAAAAAGTGTTCAGCATCCAAGTGCATTAACCCTCTAATGGTTGGTGTTGCCTTAGGGCAGCATTAGGCTGTATTCAGCATAAAATTGTTTTAGTGAGATTTTTGTTATAATATTGTACTGGTCTTTGACAGTTATACACATAAAATTTTGAGTCTTTCGAATTGTAAATGTTATATTATTTTTACAATTACATAACAGTGTTTTTTTTTTAAGTATGAAAACGCAAAATCCAAGCAACTGTATTCAAAAGACATCCTGTCAACATCCAAGCGTGCCATACCACCAATTATTTTACCTGGGCTCTCCCCGTCCTTCACCACAGGTACATTTCATTGCAGTTGCCAAGATTCAAACTCACAATGTTTAGCTTTGAATGGATGGCCAGTACATTATTTATTGCTTTAAAGACCATAGTTATTCGAATCGACTGTGTTGAGACACCATAGAAAGTGGTATAAAAACCAGTTTAGCAAGTACAGCAAGAGCGGCATAAGTAGCAAAATAATTCATGCATGAAAGGGTTAACCACATGGAAAAGGTATTCATAAAGAAATATGAAAGAAAACTGTTCAATTTTGACAACATCTTTGAAGAGAATGCAAACTTCAAGTTCATCAAAATACCAACAGATGCTCCTATCGCTTCCAAGGAGTTCATCAAATTTAAATTCAACAGTTGACATTAGCTGAGGATGTTAGGAAGGTCTTACAGAAACATGTTCTAGGTAAACACTAGCAATAAATGGAGCATAGTTCAACTCAAAATTATATTACTATACGAGATCTATTAAATTTTATAGAATGATACAGGAATGTTAAAATTATGCCTCATATGGTATATGTATGAAAATCAATATTTCTGAGAAAATCATCTCTCAACTCCAATAATTTAAAGACAGTCTGTACATACTCAATACATTAGAGCTAGTAAAATATCCCTTACAGATTTTCTGCTATCAATACCTGCAACTCATTGTATATATTTTTGCATAATATCTCCTTTTTTTGCTCAACATTATCAAAATATAGTTTTCTTTACAAACACAACTTACAAATGAATAATTTTATTGTATGACTGTGAAATGGATCATTTTTACGTTCTGCAAAATTTAGTTTGTAAATTTTAAACTTATTTGTAAAGTTTCACTTTACAAACTGTGTTGTAATGGGTATACCCAATCCTCAACCTCTAACCTGCCTATGGTGCAGCCTGCTGTTACAAAAGGGGCTCTGAGGACCGAGTCACAGCGGTATAACTGTTAGACCTTATTGGAGGAAATGCCAATACAAATACTAGAATGTCATCACAGCATTCACACGTTCTACAGTGGTGAATGTAGGGAAAGGTTGTTGGATATGCATATATCCTCCCAGCTAGATCCACGGAGTCCCGTCAACCAATGACAGGTGCATACTGGGGGGTTGAGTAAGGATGATACAGTTGCTAAATCAGAAAGAAGTGCTGTCCATTAAAAAGAGTGATGCCAGATTTCATCAACAGATGTTAAGACTTAACACGGGTTTAACAATAGTTAAAACAAAAATTGCATTTCACCAACAAATGTTAGCTTAACACTAATGTTAAATCTCTTGTTAAACTAACAATCAAATTTCTGATGTTAAGTCCTTAACAATTGTAAATAGTCAAGATGGCGGGCGTGAACGCCGCTGTTGATGTCGATTTGCTATATTTAAGACCATCTAACTGGCATTCGTAATAAGAGTACGGCCTATGAGGAGAAATAATTTTGAAGAGCTATCAGAAGACAATTTTCTACAGAGGTATAGACTGTCCAAACAAGTTGCTATGAAGATTACTGCGGAAGTACAAGAGAAGTTAGAACATGTATGGAAAGGAATATGCCGATCTTGCCTTTGCTTCAAGCATTAATAACTTTGCTATTTTATAATTCATTTAATTATGTGGATAATACACTGTCCACCTCCCATCTTGAAACGTTCAAGTCACTCATCACTTGTACTTCTTCGCACCTTGTTTTAATTTTACATAATACTGAAGATGTTTTGTGTTTCTAGTAATGACACATACATTTGAATTAAATTTGTTTCCAATTTTTTCCCACGTGACATCTTTTTCTTTTAAATTCACCACATCCGTCTTATTTTCCACGATATCCATATACTTTGTCACCAATTCAATTAACAATTTTACCAATTCTTTCTCCATCAATGAAAAATTTGTGTCACGGCTTTAGTTTACGATTTTGTTTATCCAACATTTTTTTAGCTGTGTGCAGACGAAAATGAAAACAAAAGCCCATCGCAGTACATTCAGAAAATAATACGACGCATCCATAGCCTTCTATAGCTGTAATATTTACAAGTCTCTCGGCGTTAACACGTGTTTGTTAACATTTTCAGAAAACAGGTTGGTGAAATGCAAGAAATTTAACAGCTTTGTTAGCACTGTTCCAATTGTTACGTTACATTTGTTAAAGTCAATTTTAACATCTGTTCGTGAAATTGGACATTAGTTTTCCAAATTGTGTACTGTGCTCTTAAGATATAGAACATCTACAAAACTGTGCAGCTATATAAAATTATCAAGATATAACTTCTAAGTACTGGGAAGACAGAAGGAGAATGACTTTATTGTTGACTACAGAGCATTAGCGACAAACATACATACTTTACAGACTTCCTTTATGAAACAATTTTTTACAAATTACAGTTTACAGAACAGTAAATGCAGTGAAACAGGTCCCAGTTAAGGAAGACTTGCCATCTGTGATATGCACTGTGCAACTGTGGTATTTATATCTTTCTGATTACATTTATTTTGAGTGAAGCCTCTTCATTTTACAAAAACATGATGCAAGGATTTTCTGTTAAGACAATCACATACCATGTTCCTATCATGAGAAAGTGGCTGAAAGGAGTGTGTTGACATGAGCAAATCTGGTGTTATCTGAGAAAGATTGCATCTAGACTTTTAACATATTCAATAAGCTTGAGTTTCTTAGAAAACTTTTTCTCTTGTGCTAGCAATGGTGGAATACTAATGATGTACATAGTACATTTATTTACGACATCATGAGCTGCCATGTGGTACTGTTGCCCCTTACCACTCCACATGTTTTCTCATCAGAGGTGTATAGTACTTACCTGTGAACTTTCTTGAAGCTGCCCTCTCTCGCAGTGCCTGCTAGTGGATCGTGGATACGATTATGAGCCACTAAATTATATCGTTCGGCAAAGCGTTTCCCACAAGTCTGACACTGGTAAGGTCGTTCACCAGTATGAACACGAGAATGGCGCTTCAGATGTGATCCAGACAGCAGCGCCAATCCGCACACTTTACACTTGTAGCTCTTCTGACCTGTGTGTGCTAGTGTGTGCATGTTAAAACTGGTGTGGTGCACAAAACGCTTCCCACAAAGCTCACACTGAAATCAAATAACAATAATATCATTTCTGTTACAAAAATAAATAAATAGAAATAATACAAATAATAATGATGATAATAGATTATGCTGGGTATTTTTATCTGTAGAACCTATATCAAGATTAGACCAAAGTAGTCTAACTCAAACAGATCATGTCAAACTTACATTATTTATATACATATTTGCAATGTAATGGCAGGCTTTATATTGGGAAGCTAGGGGGAAAATGATGCAAATCAACTAAACCCCAGTGCCATTAGTCAACAACAACAACAACAACAACATATTTACAAAATGATGGAATCTGATGTACTAGCAATATACCATGATGTGCCTACTTTTATATATTTACTACACAGTATTTAGTTTGCCCGCCTTGGTAAGCGCAGATGATAGCATGTCTGCCTCACGTTCCAGAGGTCCCTGGTTCGAATCTCAGTCAGGGCTAGTTACCTGGATAAGGGTTTTCCCTCATCCTTAAAGACGAATGTCGAGTAATAAGGTACTTTTTTAGAGCTGTCCTAAACTGGTTTTTACCCATATCAAATCCTTTATTGAAGTTGGAAGTCAATTAAATAATACCATACCACTGTAGTACACAGTCGAAATGATCAATTATTAATTGATCGGTGTAAGTTCTTTTGCATCCAATCCCTTTACTATGAATATCAGTATATTATGTGCATTTCTCTGGGTTATCTGTTATGCGGAAAGCTCCTGTGGCAAGGCGGATACCAGTATGATGCACGGTGTCTAAAAGGCGAAGTTTAGAGGCGGTCGCTGCGCCATAAATAAAACTGCCGTAGTCCACAATAACAATACAGCTAGTGTATACTTTCAAGCAAATGGCAAGATGCCTAGTGTTTTGAAAGCGGTTTGCAGTGAGTCGATCTTCTTGCCTCTGACATTCGTATTAACCTTCTTTGTATAATGAATACTTTTTTGGCACATAGAGTGTTACCATAGAACATTATACCATGAGTCATTAGTGAATGATAGTAAGCGTAATAAGCTATTTCAGAATGCTCATATCAATTACCTGATTTAAAGATCTGATTGCTGAACATGCTGAGCTCATATTATTTTAGTTAATTGATGGAAATTAATCATTTCCTCACACTAGCCGTATATAGGCTAAGGTTTTTGATAGATAGGGTCAACATGAAAAATTCAATGCCATGGCCAGGATTTGAACCACGGATCTACTGGTTTCCATCCAGTTGCTCTAACCCATTGAGCTACCATGGCCAACGTGCCGTCCTGACATTAAACGACATTATACGACTCTAATGGAGAATTTCACAAATCCATTATTTTTGCATTGTGTCTGTAGGTTTAAGACAAGATTTTCTTTTGTATAAAAATTAATATAACAATGGTAATGATAATAATAACAACAATAGTAATCATGATTCTGCCTGCCTCGGTAGCATAGATGGTAGCGTGTCTGCCTCACGTTCAATAAGTCCCAAGTTTGAATCTCGGTTAGGGTGAGTTACCTGGATAGGATTTTTTCCGAGGTTTTCCCTTATCCTGATAGACGAATATCAAGTAACTCTAAGCTTCATGGACTCCAGACTCATTTGAGCATCATTTCACCCATTTCATTCATCGTCTGATATGACTGAAAAAGTTAAAGAACATAAATTAAAAAAAAAAAAGTAATCATGATACTAATAATTCTCTGTGTTATATTAACATGATTTTCTTTAATCATTCGTCAGCAGACTATTTTTACAAAGCCTTATTACATATTTTATGTAGGATAAGAAGAATATAGCAGTCAGATTTTAAAATGTGGTTTGCTATGTGATGGCCTTGAAATTCCATTCTATTTGCATCACAAGAGAAAATGAAAAGAGATTTGCTATTACATTTAAGTATTCTAAATTTCAAACCAATAACAAAGAGTGTTTATCTCTTATAGTTTATCAATTATTACTTAAAGGTAATTCAGAATGAAGAGGACTTAGGAAGCTGTCATTAAAAATTTCAAGGTACAGTAGAACCTCAAGCCGAAACATTGCCAAATGAACTTCTAATGTTAAAGCGATACACTAAACTGAGACAGCAGAAGCTTGCATCTTTTACTACTGACTAGTTTGTAGTACAGTACAAATACATAGACTATTACAGTACATACAGTGTATGTGTTTGTAGGTAAAAGTGTGCCGATAGTATTTTATAAACTACATTAAAAATATTTTGGTAATGCTGCACATGTTTTCTTATTGTTTTCTGCCAAACTCTGGATAACTCGGATTTTTAACTCAGATCAACCCTGGTCCCAGTTGATCAGGGTAAACAAGGTTCTACTGTATAATTATTTATTTTAGTAGTTCAGTGCACAAGAACTGACCTGAAATGGTGCTTCCCCAGTATGTATTGGAAGATGTCGCTGAAGGGCTCCTTTCTGTGTGAAAGCTTTGTTGCAAAATGGGCAACTAAAAGGATTAATACCATTATGCATTCCAACATGAATGTCCAATGCTGCCTTGTGCTTGTACGCCTGACCACAAATTTCACAAATAAAGGGCCGTTCATCACTATGAGTAGCAACATGTGATTTGAACTCGCTCATTGTTCTCCACATCTTACCACAAATCTTACACTCGTGTTTCAAAGGCTTTGGGTAAGGGTCTTTTTTCTTTGATTTCTTTTCATGATTTGTTCCATCAGCCCCTTTGCGTCTCTTTCTTTCACGCTTAGTTTCACCACCACTAGAACTACCACCTTCCACTTTCTTTCTTCCTGGTTTGGCTCGTTGTTTGGTTTCCACTGTCATTTTAGTGTCTGTAGTTACTTCTGTACAATCCTTTGCATGGCTTTCAGTTTCCTCTTTCAATTCTTCCGCTGGTATTTCTTCCTTTACTTTTTCTGGTGATATAATATCTTCATTTTCTGAAGCTGGATCTTCAGTCTTTACATTGAACAAGTCTTCATCCATTTTCCATTCAAAATCATCATCACTAGAACCATTTTCAGATTGGCTAACACAAGAAATGCCCACTTCAGTTTTCTCTTCTTTGCTGTTGTTATTGTTTGTGTTATCTTTATCTTTATCAGAACTTAATAAAGCTGAAACAGTATTAATATCTATGTTGCACACATCTATGACATTTTCAACAGAACCATCTTTCCCATGCTGCTTCAGAACATGGATTCCTGCTCCAGATTTTGAACCAAATCGTCTTCCACAATCTTTACATTGATATGGCTTAGCACCTCCATGGGAAAGAAGATGTTGTTTCACTTCACAAGGTCGACGAAAAAGTCTCCCACATATTCTGCATGGATGGACATATCTTCTTCGTCTACGTAAATCTTTCGTTTTTATTTCATACTTTTTACTATCACCACTGTCTTTACTATCAACTGTCACTTTTTCATTTTCTGACCTTTTTTTACCACTTTCCTTTCTTTTATCACTTTTACCACTGGCATCAGGCTTGCAAGTATCTTCTTTATTGTCTTCTGCACTTGATTTTCCTGCTTCATCTTCATCATCTTCCTCCTCCTCTTCATCTTCTTCACTGTCCTGCAAATAGAAAGGATAGATTAACACATTGTAAGCCTGTTTCAGTGTTATATCTATAGATTAATTCATAACTGGTTCAACTCACCGCAGTTTCAGAATTCTGCTTCTCTTCCAAAGTACCTTCTGGATACTCCCATTTTTCAACTTTCAATGTCTCATTCACACTTTCCGCATTTTGAGTCACTGATTGATCCTCTGTCTGACAAGCTACTCCTCGAACTTCTTGAAATTCATACCCGTTCTCAAGACAACTTTTCGCAAAACTAGTTAAAATATCTCTCTTTATTGTCACACATTTCTTTTCTGAGAAGTCCAATTCTTCAAAAAGTCCAAAACATTTTGTACAAATAAACGTGCTGGGAATGGATAAGTGTTCCACTTCTCTGTTTATCACATTTTGTATGGAATTCGCAAGTAACGTGCCACTGTGGGGTATCACTGTATAGAATATACTGTAACTTGTATTAACAGAAACTTCAACATTACAAATTAAACAGCTCAACTGTTTTTCAGTTTCACCGTCACTCATTGTAAAATACACATCACATGTGCATTAAATTCAAAATTATAACTCAATTTCAATGTGTTTAACAGGTAAGGTTATAACTACACAGGGGTGACCTTGCAGTGACAACAATGGCCCAGCAGAATTCTTAGCTTCTCTAAGTTCAAACAGTGTTGTAACTCAGGCACGTGCATGGAAAATAATGTATGCATTGCTGCAATTTTTTTTACACATTCTCTTCTTTAAGTAAATTTACTTAGAGCACTAATGGAGGTAGAAAACAAATATTACAAGTTGTCTTTTTTTGTCGACCCCTTTACTCAGCGAACTATTTTGACATTATGAACATTTTGGCCAACCTACAATTTTAATTTTGCGCTTTACTTAACAAATATATTATGTATGTTGCACATATTTTGCTGGAAAACCACCTAAAATAAGAGAAGATTATGTTTTGTTGCTACTAATAACTGTATATGACTTATATAAAGAAAGTATTTCTGTAATTTATATGTCTATGTTGGTATTTTTATACGTGTATCTTGTTTTAGCGATTTTCATTTGTTTAACTCCAAAGTTCTAATTTGACAAAAGCATCCGCACCACATAGGTTAAATGATGAACATTTAAAATTCTTCGTAATATAAGTACGACAGAAATTATGATTCTCGTGTATGGGTGAAAATTTACTCCGGAAAATAACCTCAATTACTCTATAACAACGAAACGTAATTATTTTTGTAAGCAAGAACAAAAGTGAGTATTAGCGTCAATAACCGTATACTCCAGCGACTTCATGAACTGTCAAAAAAGCATGGGGACGAAAAAAAATCGGGGAGGGTAAACTTCTTCAGTGCTTTCTTTGCAGGAGGTCATAAGAACGTTTACTTTGATCTTGCATATTTCTTATTTGTTTCAGGTTTGAATTGAACATGGATTTAAAAAGATGGTCGATTTTTAGTCTATTAGATAGTGAATTCATTTCAAAAATAAAAATGGCATGTGTTTTTGGTAAGTGTCGTCTATTAGCACTTCTTAATTGATCTAAAACTATTTTGTGGCTTTATAGTCATATATTTATTCAATAAAGATCTTGTGGGCAACATTACTCTTAACGGGAGATACAACAGATTTCATATGCACCTACAGGATTTTAAAATAAGAGGAAATACACCGATATAAAAGAATGCAATGTCATAAAATTTAAATCCTTTTTTGTTTTATCGAATTGTTCAAAACAAAATAAAAGATATGGTGGTGATGAATATTAATAATGCAGTTGCATCTGTTACAGCTTGTTTATAAAAATATCCCTCGGCTGTGCTTTTCTGCTTAAGGCCCTCATATTCGTCTACACTTTGCAACTTAAGACCCTCAATATATTTTGCTCTACTTCTAAATTACATGTATACCTTCTGTCGGTGGATGGTGAAATTGACCCCAAGTACTAAACAATCTCAGTAATGTTATTTTGTTGTGGTACTGGTTATTCTTGTTATTCTCTTTATTTTTCTTTCTATTATGTAAGTTTTGCCACTTCTGTTAGTAAGTATTTTAATGGTTATGTGTACCATATTCATGTTGCCAAATCAATGAGGTAATTTCCGTTTTTACAAATAAAAAAATGTAACACTAACACATGCAGCTTTTAGTAACTTTTATCACAGGACAGTATTACAAAATTCAGTATACTGTATTTGCATGAGATACAGTACTTTTTTGATAATATAATTTACATCTCGTTTAAAATGACATGGTAGTACTTTATTCATGGCAACTTTCCAGCTGAGGGTGCTGAGATTCTTACCACATCTCTACCTATTGGTTGGATGATTGTCCACCTCTGCCTTGCATATGTGGGCATGAAGTTGGCAGACTCTGGCTTGCTTGCAGGATGTTATGCCATGTGTTATGTTATAGGCCTAATAAAGCATCCACGAGGCTTTTAAACAGACTTAAGAACTGAGCTGGCCATTGAGGTCAAGTGAAAAAATGTAGAAAAATGAGTGCCATGGCATGTTTTCCACTGAGATGAATAAATGGACATATGACATTCTGCTAAGAGTTGCTAGTTATGTTGAATGATGTATATTGTGTTCTTGTACCATAATCACTAGAGTATTTATATGCTGCTTTTTCACTGGAGCCATGAATTTAGAGATTTTTTTTGTGGAATTAGAACTCCCCATTCATGTTCTCACAAAATTTGACTTAGCCATAAGCAAAACATTACATTTATGTTGCAGTACTCCCTCTTAATGAATAAGTAGAGGAGAGGTGGGTGCTTGTTGTTGTCATTTCACTTGCTACAGAATAAATTATGTGTTGTGATATTCAAAAGATTTTGCAGGCAAATTTTCAAGTATTTTAACCCACTAGTACGAATATGACTTGAACATTGATGTTAAGTGTAAGGTACACTAAAGAATTGTAGTTTGTTATACTGTAGTCGTTTTTTAGCTGGCAATGTTTTGTCTATTACTTTAAAGGTTTATTGTCGAACATGGCATGTCGGATATTATGGAATACCTGGTATTTCTTAATACCTAACATATGTTCCATATAACTGTACAAAATATACTGCATAGAAATAAATTAAAAATGAGTTTAGAGTATATTATTAGCTAAACAATTGTTATTAGTTATATAAATAAAATTATAGCCAAATTAAATCCAAAGTATATTTTTTTAAATTAAATTCATTAAAATGCAAACAGAACCTATTTTTTCTATTATTCTAGACTTGGTCTATGGTCTAGACCAGAGATGCAATTGAGTGTCACTGAGGGTGACTCCCCTCCTTTTCTCCTTCTCCAACTTTTCGCTTAGTTGCACGGTGGGCCAGGGTAACAGCTGACTGGCATTGGCTATTGCAATACGTCTACACACCTTTGAGTTTCTTATAACATAGTTTAACAAGAATGTATTGTCACTGAGGCATTGTTTTGCCTCTACCGCAAGCCACAGCTGGCGCATGGGCAAGCGCTGAACACTTGCCGAGAGAGAGAAAGAGACAGAGAGATGTCTGGATAGTTCCGTGTTTGTTTTGCTGCATTGCGAGTGATCGACTGCAACCTAGAACAATTACTGGAGGTATAAAAGCCCGCAAAGTGTTAGAGCAGAGTCAGTTGCTAGTGAGTTGTTATTTGTGTGTGCAGCTGTGCAGTAATAGTGAATGTGTGGACATTTGAAGTGAACCGCAGTGATTTCTTTCATTCTTTTTAGCCATTAATTTGTCGAAGTTGGGCTCTGTAACGGGACATGTTGACTATCCGCCACTTACTTGCAATTGTCTTAAAACTCAAAGGTGTGTAGATGTACCGCAATAGCCAATGCCAGTCAGTTGTTACCCTGGTCCACCATGCAACTAAGCAAAAAGGAGGGGAGTCACCCTCAGCTACACTCAATTGCACCTCTGGTCTAGACCATAGACCAAATATCTTGGAAATGGATAATGTATCTTAGCTGATAATGGAAGATCGTGCTTAAAATCTGAACCATAACATGGGAAAACTCATGTAGCTATAGAAGTATAATTCACAATGGTGTTCAATACACACTATTCAGATAAAAATATGAATAAATAGTTTAACAATCTGCCAGTGAATCCTTCCCGCGCCAGTATCTATTACGTCATCTGCGAACGTTAAATGGGAGGGGGAAAAGGTAACCAGCCTTTTTCCGCTCTAGGAGACCACTGGGCTAGGCCTATAAACATTTGTTTATCAATGTTTTATCTATTTTAAACCAATTATGTTTCATATTTTATGAAATATAATTAATTTTTCAATGTTTTAAACCATCTATTCCATAATACCCAACTGTTTCATATTAAACTCCATTTGTAACATTTTCCAAAATACATTTTTTTACTTTACAAGTGACAGTTCAACACAATTAGTTACATTATGTACTCATGATTTGACATTTATGTAAAAGCCAGTTGTTATTTTTAGAAATATAAATGGTATTCCATAATACCCTCATCTCATCTAAATGTTGTGTGATTAGTTTGTGACTGTTTATTTTGAACTGGTTGGAAATCATCAGCTCTTCCTGTCTTAATCACAGTGCATGTATATGTATACAATTTTACTTTTAGGAAATTTGGGAAATGAAGCCATCATAGTGACAAAAGATGATGAAGTATTTTCAATTGGCTCAAATGCATCAGGCTGCTTGGGTCTGGGAGAAGTATCTGGTACATTGTTTCCCAAGAAAGTTGAAACTCTTTGCAACAAAAGTATAAAAGGTATTCCTCTGAAGTTCGTTTCGCCAGAGTTTAAGCTCTTTCAAATATTACATTTAATTGGTTCAAGTAACAGTGAAGCAAACACACAAGTACATAAATTGGTTATATATATATATATATATATATATATATATATATATATATATATACACGAGGACTGTTCAATAAAGAATGATCATAATTTTTTATGGACATAATTTTGCGCACTAAAATTCAAACACGCCGTAATAGTTTCATTGTTGGTACTCCTGGTTCCCGCCTGTGAGAACCAAGCTAGTTCAGACATGTTCAGTATCGCCTACCGCTGCAATGGAGGTAACATGCAGTTAAAGTTGATGTTAGAGGAAGATCCGGAGTTTCTTTCAAACGTAATCACTGCTGATGACACTTGGCTAAATCATTTTGATCCTGAGAGCAAACAGCAAAGCTCAGTGTGGAAATCTCCTTCATCACCAACCCTCCAAAACAGCAAAAGTGGTTGCTTCTGCTGGGAAAGTTATGGTCATCTCATTCTTTGATATTCATGGAATGGTTTATCAGAATGTTGTACCTGCACACACATCAGTAACTGGACAATACTACAGGGATGTCTTGAAAACATTGCAAGTCCATATCAGGTGCAAAAGACCACATTTCCATGAAGCAGGCTGGATGTTGCAGCACGATAATGTGCGGCTGCAAATTGCCAATGTTGTTGCTGAATATCTTGCAAAAATCAACATGAAGCACATCTGTCATCCTCCCTATAGTCCGGATTTAGCCCCATGTGACTTTTTCTATTCCCTAACTTGAAGAAACGCCTTCGTGGGAGACATTATCCATCATAAGAAGCAGTGGTGAAGGCTGCAGAGGCGATTTTGAAGGATCTCTCAAAAACTGGTTTTCAGCATGTCTTTGAAGACTGGCAGAATCGCTGGGACAAGTGTATCACATTCAGGGGAGACTATTTTGAGAAGGACCATCAAAATTATGAGGATGAGTAAAGGTACGTTGTCAAAAAAAAATTGTGATCATTCTTTATTGAACAGCCCTTGTGTGTGTGTGTGTGTGTGTATATACAGGGTGAGTCACCTAAAACTTGCACCGTAAATATTTCTGAAATGGTATGTGCTTTTGATATGCGGTTTTCACGGAATTGAACTATAGGCAGGGGCTCGCATTTTCAAATGATACACAGCTTTTTATAATTTTTAGAAAGTGTATTTATGTACAAAAGTTACATTTTTTTAAATGGAACAATGCGTATTGACATTAAGAAAATAAAAGTAGAATAAATTAGAATGTCAATGGTGTTTTTTGCATGATTCTAATGTAAGTAGTTTACGAGAAATCTTCATTTGAAAATTGAACGCACCGGCAGTTGTTTGTTCCATTCAATTGCTTAGTTGCTAGGCTAGGATGTTGTTATGTTTGTTTACAATGTGTTTTGTCTACACTGGCAGTTATTTTGTGATAGTTGAAGCAGTAGGACGTGCTTGGAAGATGGTATTTACCAATGCAGAAAAAGCAGATATGCTCATAGTTTATGGTGAATGTAGAAAGAATGCAGTTCTTTCTTGTACAGTGTACTTGGAAACATATCCGAATAGACGTCAACCATCTCGTCAATTATTTGTGAACCTCTTCAACCAATTACGTGAAAGTGGTAGTATAACGTCTAGAAAACGCACCAGAAACAAACGAGCAACTGGAGAGCAAGGAGAAATTAATGTTCTAGCTGCTGTTGCAGTAGATCCCCACATTAGTTCTCGTGCAATCGCACGAGGAAGCGGCATCAGTCAAAGAAGTGTAATCCGCATCCTCCATCGTCATAAGTTCCATCCGTATCACATCTCTCTCCATCAAGTGCTGCATGGCAATGATTTTGAGAATCGTGTGAACTTTTGTACATGGGCATTGAGACATGATACTCCAAATTTGTCATGTATCTTGTTCACTGATGAAGCAACATTTACTAATCATGGCCAAGTAAATCTAAAAAATATGCACTATTGGTCTGTTGACAATCCTCGTTGGCTGCGTCAGGTAGAACGTCAGCATCCATGGAGTGTGAACGTGTGGTGTGGAATAGTGAACCATCACATCATTGGCCCTTTTTTCATAGAAGGAACACTGAATTCACAGAAGTATCTCAACCTCCTAACAGAGGATCTTCCACAGATGTTAGAAGATGTTCCCCTTCAGACTAGGAGGAATCTGTGGTATCAACATGATGGCTGTCCGGCCCATAATGCACGAATTACTACAGCTTATCTTCAAGGATTGTTTCAAAATCGGTGGATTGGACGAAGGGGACCTGTACCTTGGCCGGCCCGTTCACCAGATTTGACTCCTTTAGATTTTTTTCTGTGGGGGAAGCTGAAAGACACTGTCTACAAGGACATACCAACTACACCAGAAGATATGAAACGGCGTATTACTGCTGCCTGCGCTGAAATTTCCACTGAAATGCTAGAACGTGTACAGCAATCTTTACATACTAGACTGGAAGCTTGTATTGAAGCTGGTGGTGCTCATTTTGAACACAGGCTTTGAGGGTACAGTTTTGTTTACTTGTCAGAATCCTCATTTTTCTTCATTCACTTGTTTTTCTTTAGTTTGTCCTAGCCATTGTCCCGTTTTGTACAAATGACGATTTCTCGTAAACTACTTACATTAGAATCGTGCAAAAAACACCATTGACATTCTAATTTATTCTACTTTTATTTTCTTAATGTCAATACGCATTGTTCCATTTAAAAAAAATGTAACTTTTGTACATAAATACACTTTCTAAAAATTATAAAAAATCTGTGTATCATTTGAAAATGCGAGCCCCTGCCTATAGTTCAATTCCGTGAAAACCGCATATCAATAGCACATACCATTTCAGAAATATTTACGGTGCAAGTTTTAGGTGACTCACCCGGTATATATGCATACACAAGTTGTTTCCAAATGACACCAAACGAATATAGCCGTTTCGTAGTGTATATCTCAACTACTTCAAATTTCGATGTCCCAGCCTCAAAATTCTCTTAGGTATAATTTTATGCAGCATTAAATATTACATTATTTATGATTAAGCAATGCAGGAATCACTGGTGTGCGAACCTCAAAAATTGTTATTGAGACACACCGGCCATGAAAACAAAAGCATTGCTCCTTGCTCTTTATCAGTGACCTTAGCCTCACTTTCAGGTAATAGGGCAAAGGGCAGTTACTTGTTGAAAAGTCAATAATGACTTAGACAGTTACAAGGTTGCTCATTTTGCTGTGATCTTAATTGTACAGTACTTTCAACCAGTTACTGTAAAATCAACAGCTTCCTTTTAAGTTACAAATGCTTTATTTAGAATTATTAAACACAGTAAAATAAAAGGCTTGTCTCATTGCGTAAGGCATTTAGTTTCAGTTAACTTTATTCTACAATTCTTTGATATTGTTCTCTGTTCTTTTTATCATTTAATGCTTCCATCCTTAATCTCACTAACATTAACTTCCCTCTAAAAGGTTCAAGTTGCATATGTCCACCAGACTATTTGCCGTCATCGACTGATACAACGGAATGTTGGAACACGTTAAACACCCAAAAACAAATAACTAAGGAATAGCTTCTTTATTGCAGTTTTATAAGTCAAAGAAATTTTTAATAGTAGCAAGCTACCGTGGAGTATGTTGGTATCTTTACAAACAGCTACAGCAGATGGCACACTGTGTCACCTACCTGCGAACTTCGATAGTGTGAGGCACGTGGCATTGTTCCTGTAACTGCCTAATCCACACTCATTCTGGAGCATTTTTTTAATGTAGCTATATTGGCGGTAAATACTATCTGTATGTGTGACCTTGAAGTGGAGCAACTACTTCTATATATTTGTTTGGTGTCGTTTCAAAACACTATATATATAAAAAAACAGCAAAACCAAGTAGAAAATAAAACAGGATAAAATATTACAATAAAGTATAGTAATTTGCTATAAACTCGGTTATCTTTTTAAGAAATTGGTAGATTCTTCACAACTTGAGAGACTAGTTCCGCAAATATTCTTTGCATTGTCAAGTTGATCTGTTTATTCCTGACAATGCAAAGAATATTTGTGAAACTATCTAGTCTGTTATAATATTTCTGTTGCTTCATTGTTATAAGCTTCTGTTGTTTTTAACATACTTAAGAATAAAGTAACTTTAATGTGTGCTATTAATAAAGATTACAATACAGGTAAAGGAAATGTAAATAGTTACAGATCTGCATTTAGAAAATATTAACTCTTATCAAACTTTGGCATTGGCTAAGCTGCATTATGTCGGCCAAATTGAAAGAAAAATAGAGAAAAATAAGCAACATCTAATTGCACAAAATTAACTTTCCACTTTGCTGTTGATAATTTTTCATCTGGCCCAAAGTTTGATTCCTTCATATAATTTTGAAAGGTCTTGAATATGTTCAGTATTGACTTTTTCAAATACGAAAGACAAGTAAATGAATTGGTGTATTTTTTCTCCAAAGGTTTTGCATTTGGCAGTGGGCCACATGTGGTTGCTTTTACGGAAAGTGGAGAAGTATATTCATGGGGTCACAATGGTTACAGCGAACTGGGAAACAGCGTAACCGCCCAGTGTTGTCCCACCCCTATGATAGTTGGCCCTAATCTCTTTGGAAAGGAGGTTATAGAAGTTGCATGTGGCAGTCATCATACACTGGCACTAACAGCTGAGGGTGAGGTAAGGTACTGTCAAATCCATGCTTTCCTGACTGTCAAATAATCAATTACACATTCTTGCGCCATTTTCCTGGTTTTGATAGAAATAGGCTACCTATATGGAAGCAAATGCACTGATTTTAAAAATTATAACAATTTACGCTTAACGCCATTTCAATGAAATTTGATACTTTTTATATTGTCACCCAATTAGCGTAAGGCACGACCGGCGACAGCTGGAAGGGACCTGAGGCAGCCGAGCCACGACCCCGCCCATTAATCTGTCACTAACTGAGGGGTGATTAGGGAAATGTCACTTGTCCCTGGGCGCTTCTCTCCCCTTCTCCTGTCCTCCGGAACTTTCGTGGGGATCGGCGGAAAACCAGAGACTTCTAGAAAAACAGTGACATTCCTATAAAAAGGGCTTCAGAGAGACAGTCAGTGAGTGTTTGGCGAACTGCTGTAAGAGTGCGGCGCTAGTGTAAGACTGTGCAATGGAAGAATTTACGTAATTGTGAGCATACAGTGGAATTGTAACGGACGAACTGGTGAATCGTAATTGTGTGCATTACGTAATCCTGTGTAATTGGCAAGTGTTTAACTGTAAGTCGGTGGAAATAGAGAACATTTTTGAGTGGTGCAATTGGACTTTTCATTTCACGAACCCACAAAGTCACAATATATTGGGCCCTATATATAATTCCAGTATTTTCAAAGTTTATTTTGTGATTTGTGAGAAAACCTTATATGATGGAAGGAACTGGAAAGCATATCAATTTAGAACATCCAAGTTAGTTAATATTGTCGCGACTGGCGGCATATGCACACAAACAGATAGTGCTACACAGGGATAAAGAGTTTGCCGAGACAGGTAAAGATAGCGCAGAGATAAAAGGCTTGCCGAAGCAGATAAAGTTAGATAACTAGAAGATTCTAGTGCCTTCTTGTTCATTCCAGAATCATGAATGGTCGTATATAAAAGAAGCCGTGGCTAGTTTATCGGACAGTCGTAACGAGAGAGTAATCATATCGTGTGCCTGCAACTGTGAACACTATTGGTGTATGTTACGTAATTCTGCTACTGTAAGGTTTGACCAAAGTGTGTTTCTACGGGAATAAAGAGCATTTTGAACGTCTGCAACTTGGACTTTTAATTCTACAAACCCACAAAGTCACAATATGACCCCTCAGATCGCAAACCGTTGAACAAAAAGGTTATTTTGCAGGACATGTTATCAGTGGACAACTCACTTGAAGTTTATTGCATAAGGTAAAGGGAAATGTTGGCATAACTGCATGCATATGCTGGTGTTCATTTTTAATTGGTCCTTAAGTGGTGTGATGTTGAAGCTGTCTGTTAGCCTTTAATGTGAACCAGTTAAATAAAACAGGTAACACTACATTGAATGTTGTAGGGATTACTTAGTTCGGCTATCCAGCCTGTTCTTTGCATTCACAAAGCTCTCCATAAGGCACACATTATTTTCTTTCAGCAGTTTATTAGAAGTTTTTCTGGCAATGAAATTGAGAATTGAAAGTAATGTGCCTGGATATTAGCGCAGTGGGTTTAAAACTCTAGTACACACTTATCAGGTGAGGGGCTAACAAGAACAAAATAAATAAATAAATGGTTACATAGACTTCCTTGGCTTCCAGTGTGGTCCGTGTTCTTTTGGCTTAAAATCTTGCGTCATTTTGACTTAAACTATGTTAGGCTTATTAAATTTTAGATGAGTCGCATTTTTTACACACCTGCTTCACTCTGTGGTGTTCCAATACAGTTGAATCTCGATATGTTAGGCTTCTTCACTGGGTGACTACAGATGTAAAACAGTCACTGGTTTTATACTCTGATTTAGCTCTGTCCCTGCCCATCTGCAGTCCTATTGGTTCCTTCTCCTCTACTGGGACGTCATACTAATAGGGTCTTCCACATTGTGTTGAGTGATGTTCCTGTACCAGGGTTCAGATTTTAAGCCAGGATTTTAAGCATGTATCTTCCATTATCAGTTGAGATACATTATCCAATTCCAAGATATTTGGATGACCTAGAAAAGACAATCACCATTACACTACAAGCAAAACAGAGGCAATAACCTTCAATTTATTCACATTCCACTCATCTCAGTATGCATTTGAAACAAACAATGCACCTTTTATTATTAAATCATAGATGAGTCATATTTATTACACATCAGCTTCACTTACATACCTATATTGAGGACATTGTTTCGCAAACTATCTTTCGCATCAATGGCTCTAATGCGACCAAATCTTGATCCAGTTGTGTGGGTAGTTCTGGAGTTGCTGCTGCCATGTGTAGATTTTGTGATGAATTTAAATCAACAGAGAATTTTATATGGAATTTGGATAATATGTTTTGTTTCTTTTGTTTTACAAGTATTGGCGTAGTGAAATTACTACTTTTACATCTTATCTTTTTATTAACGGCCTTCTGCCATCTTATGTGTGTAAGAGGCGCGTTCGCTACAAGGTCTTTCCCATTTGATTTGCCATAGCAGCGGTCTAATTTTGTTGTTTACTTATTCCTTAATTCTGGCTGTTACGATAATTAATTCTGTAAATTCTTTTCTATTAATCATTACAGGGGCAGATGTATATAGTGGATTTATATTGTAGTGTTCAACAACATTTGTCTCATTGGTTTTGTTTCTTACATTTCTAAGCTTTTATTTCCTTCTGGATTTTGTTTTTAGCTGTAAGGTTGTAAAGAAGTAACAGCCAAAAAGAAAAGAGACTGAAGTTTATTGTATATGATATGTGCATGATGCTGGCCAAGTTCAATAAATACTTGTTGCATCAGGAAACTGGATGTTCTAGCAATTAAACCCGTTTTCCTGTGTTCCTTCTTACTGTGAGAGGATCCTTATGTTTACTTCCTTACGTCACTTGAGATTGTTTTGCTGCTTGTGCTGTCGTACGGGGAAGGTACGGGCTCATAACTTATCCTGATAACTTACCATGACCGAGAATTGAACTTGGGATCTCTTGAGCGTGAGGCAGACATGTTCTGCGCTGCACAGGCAGTTTTTGTAGATGCCAAAAATGTTTCCAAATCTTAATCTCTAATAGAAGAAATTTTTATACAAGGGGCATCCAGAAAGTAAGTTCTGTTTCAATTTATCTACGCTGCAGCGCTGCGAATGCAGTTCCACACATGCATGCTAGACGCTCTGTATCAAGGAGAAGAAACGTGCGCCATTGTGAGATCGCTGTCAGCCACATACACTTTGTTGTGCTTGTTTACAATGTCGGTGTTGATTGAAAATCCCACCGCTTGTGAAATGAGATCTGTGATTCGTTTTCTGAATGCTAGGAAAGTGAAAGCGATTGAAATTTATCGGCAAATTTGCGATGTCAAATGGTGTTGTGTTTCTTCACGACAACACACGACCTCACACTGCAAATGTGACGAAAAACATCCTACAGGGATTTGGCTGGGACGTGTTTGACCACTCCCTATACAGCCCTGACCTCACTCCTAGCGACTTTCATCTGTTTTTGCATCTCAAAACTTTCCTTGGCAGTCAACACTTCAACAATGACGAAGAGCTGAAAGAAAATGTTTCCAACTGGTTGAAGACACAGGCGGCAAACTTCTATGAACAAGGTATACAAAAGCTTGTGCCTTGCTATGACAAATGCCTGCAAAATTTTGGCAGTTATGTGGAAAAGTAGTTTAAGAGTTGTAGAATTTTGTGCAATAAATAATTTTCCTGTATCTGTACACAATTCAATTTTATTACCAAACAAAACTTACTTTCTGGACGTACCTTGAATTTCTATGCCTTCGAGCTCTGAGGAGGATTCTTAAAAGTAAACAGTGTAGAAAAAGCCATAAGTAAGGTTCCAGTTTACATGAATGAACTAATGATATGTAATATGTATGCTTGGTAAGACTTGCTTAAAATAATATATGAATGTGTTTTAAAGGTTTATGCTTGGGGCCAGAACAATTGTGGACAAGTTGGGTCTGGTTTAAGCACCAACCAGGGAGCTCCGAGAAAAGTGAATTCTGCTATTGGAACAAAGAGAGTTGTCGCAATAGCTTGTGGACAGACTTCTTCAATGGCAGTTTTGGACAATGGAGAGGTATGTTCAGTTTCTT
Organism: Mantis religiosa; assembly: GCA_030765055.1. NCBI lineage: Eukaryota > Metazoa > Arthropoda > Insecta > Mantodea > Mantidae > Mantis > Mantis religiosa. The sequence continues at coordinate 16,532,137 of CM060959.1, read as the reverse complement.
CATTAGATATAAACAAGCTAGTAGGAGCAAGGAAACTCTTCAAATATATAGCATGTATCAAAATAGCATTGAAACTCTCATCTTTATAAAATTAATAAAAGAGTAATTATTAAAACTTAACAATGCAGCATTTTAAATCAATATAGCATTAAACATTTTTACAGTTTTTATCTGAAAGCCCAAGCAGAACTATAAAATCTAAAATTATTAAGGATAATCTTGAAGTACAATTCCTTGGATCCCGGCCGCGCCGTGGCTCAGTGGTTAGACCGCTTGGCTCTCACCAAGGCGGCCCGGGTTCGATCCCAGGCGACCGCAAAGTGAGATTTGTTGTGGACAACACGGCGCTGGGGCGGGTTTTCTCCGCGATCTCCGGTTTCCCCCGCCATCTCATTCCACCGGTGCTCCATCTTCATCTCATGTATCATCAGTGTCACCGCCTGCGGTGCTGTATGTAGTAAAAGCGGGCGTTAAACACTACACATTTCATTTTCCTTGGATCCCACTTAGAATATAGCATCTTAATTATGTTGCACAAGAGTTTTTTTTTTTTTTTTTTTTTTTTTTTTTTTTTTTTTTTTTTTTTTTTATATTTACGTCCTCCAACCTTAAATCATATTGAACGATGAATGAAATGGGTGAAGTGATGCTCAAATGAGTTTGGGGTCCATGGAGCTTAGAGCTACTCGACATTCGTCTATCAGGATAAGGGAAAACCCCGGGAAAACCTTATCCAGGTAACACCCTAACCGAGACTCGAACTCGGGACCTCTTGAACGTGAGACACACACGCTACTATCTACGCTACCAAGGCGGGCTTGCACAAGGGAACCAGGGACATAACATCCAGGAAAATAAATAAACTTAAAAAAAAATAAAAACAATATGATGTAAGTGCAAAGGGTGTTATTAACTTCATTATATATTTTTCCGGGGAATTGTAGGCTGTAATCTAGTTATTTTCTGTTATTCCATGTGAGCAAGTGTGGCACCTACTAGGCCAGTTTTCATCTCCAATTTAACATGAAGAATATGAACTGCTATTCCTGTTGACACACCTATGGCCTCTGCCACTTCACGAACTTTCATTCAGTGATAAGGAAAATTGTATGTATGTATGCTAACACTCCCCATATGGCAACTACGGCCTTCGGGGTAACCTCGCCCCACCACGTGATTACCAGACACCATTTCTCAGATGGAGGCACCCAGAGAGCAGTGTCCATTACTTCCAGTGATAAGTGATAGTAAAGATGGTGAGGTGAGTGGACCTATAGTTTATACTGTGGACTCTGAACCACATTGGGCATAGCGGACACTTCACATGAGCTAGACAGAGGTGAAGGCGCAGATAAGGCTGACTTAAAATTGACATCCCAGAGCCAGCAATCAAACTCAGGCTCTCAGCATGAGAATCGCAAATGAAACCACTGCAATACCCCGGCACCCATAAGGAAAATTGTATCAGGTACCTTTTCAATGATTTCCTTGGTAACTACATTTACTGGGTATACTGGGCATTCCTCATCAAAAATGAATGTTTAACCACTTTAAAAGTCATTAAACCACTATCTAATAATTTTGAGTAGAACTAGTACTCAATGCTCCATGTATTGCTGGTGTTTAAATAGAACGCATTTCATTAGGACCTTCCTAACATCCTCAGGTAATGTAGACTGTTTAATTTTGATTTGATGAAATCTGGGGTGTTAGGATATCTTGATGAACTTGAAGTTTGGGTTCTCTTCAAAAGTTAAAGAGTTTTCCTTTGTGTTTCTCAATGAATAACTTTTCCCGTACAGTTAATGCAATTGGACCCTGAACACTTTTTAATAAATAGATTTCTTGTTCTATATCATGATTCTCATCCCAAAAATGGTGTGCTACTACCAATTTATCTATTTCTATGTTATTGTTGTTCCTAAAATGCTCTTTAAGCCTAATGTTTTGTTTTGTTTTGTTTTGCTAATGTAAAAGTTGTTTCAGCCTTAGCAATTTATCTGGTAAAACCTGAGTTTTTATCTGTATTATGTGATTTTAAAAGGTGTTGTACACTGAATTTGTTCTGTGGGGCCGAAGTAATATTGTGTTCTTTGGAAAAGATATGTAGCTCTTGGATGGTGTGTAAATTTTCTGTATGAAGTTTTATTACTGATTGGGGAAAGAGAGTTATTTTGTCGGCATCTCTGCTGTCTTTTCTATTTATAAATTTTCTTTCTGACCAATTCAGCACTGAATCTATTGTATTCTGCAATGTGAACTATATGATTGTACTTTTTGATATATTCCATCTTGTTTAAGGGGACATTGACCAGCCTGTAAGTTAAACTGTTGATAACAGTATGCTTGTCTTTTTTTTGGATTGTATCCATTTTATTTTAGAAGTTTTCTGTGTGTGTTTGTTTCCTATATATGTCAAATTCTAGTTTTATGTTTTCTGATTAGTTTCAAGTCTTAGAAACGGATTTAGTTGTTTTTCTCTTTTCCTGTGGAAAATTTTACAGCAGGATTCTGTAAATTAAGTAGTCTTAACGTATGATCCACTTGTTTCGCATTTACTGTTGCCCAGGTGTCATCCACATATCTATACCAATGTTTGAAAGTTTATGGGAATGCCTTGGTGATATGGTTTTCCAAGAAGCTCATGAAAGCAATATATGGAGCACTGAGTACTAGTTTGACTCAAAATGATATTATATAATGTACTTTTTCTTTGATTTCCTCAGTAATCACATCTGCTGGGCTTACTGGGCATTTTTCATCAAAAATGGTTGTTTAACCACTTTAAGTGATCCTAAACAAATTTCGGAATTATTCAACCAGTTTTATTCAACTGTAGCGGAGAAACTGTTAAATACTCATTCACTAGGAAAGAAGGAAAGATTAAGTGTAAAGAAAAATGAACATAGCATGTTTTTAATTCCAGTAACAGTTGAGGAAGTTAAAGATGTTATAAAAAAATTGAAGAATAAGAAATCAGTAGGAATAGACGGTTACTCTAACTACGTCATAAAGCGTTGCTCCTTATTCCTAATTGAACCACTGACGTACTTGATAAATCTTTCACTTTCAAGTGGGACATTCCCCAACAGGTTAAAAAAAGGTAAAGTGAAACCCATCTTTAAAAAAGGTAACAAAGGGGAGGTAGGAAATTACAGGTCAATTTCCATAATTTCAACTTTTGCAAAGATCTTCGAACAAATAATGTATAAAAGAGTAACAAGCTTTTTGGAAAAATTTAAAGTAATTAATGACAATCAAAATGGTTTTCGAAAAAATAAATCAACAAGTTCTGCACTGATGAATTTCATTGAACAAGCGTATGAAACACTAGATAGTAAACAACTAGGGATAGGCATTTTTTTAGATCTTACAAAGGCGTTTGACCTGGTTGATCACAAACTTTTACTAGAAAAATTATCCTCATATGGCATAAGGGGGTTAGCTTTAGATTGGTTCAGATCTTATCTGGAGAATAGAGAGCAATCGGTGGAAATAGAGTATTTTGATAGCGAAACGAGTGAAGTTAAAACTCAGATTTCAAGTAGCGCTATAATGAAATATGGGGTCCCTCAAGGTTCGGTGCTTGGACCTCTTTTATTTATAGTGTACATTAATGATTTGGCAGATAATGTAGAAAACAGAACCAATATAAATGTTACACTTTTTGCAGATGATACAAATATTTTTATCAAAGGGGTGAATAAGGAAGGGGCAGATGTACATATTGAAAATAATCTAAAATATATTCAAAAATGGTTTAGTGCCAATATGTTAATATTGAGTAAGGAGAAAACAGCAGCCCTAAGCTTCTATAATAAAATGAGTGGAAGTCAATTGTATCCAAAATTAATGCTGGGACAAGACCAAATACATTACGTACAAACTATCAAATTTCTGGGACTAATACTAGATGAAAATTTAAATTGGGAAACTCACATAGAGGCATTGACGAAAAAGCTTAGTAAAATGTGTTTCTTAATGAGGGCGATTACAGGCATGTCAAGCTTGAAAGTTCAGAGAATAGTGTACTTTTCATATATACACAGTTTGTTGGCATATGGTATAATTTTTTGGGGAAATTCTAAAGACAGTATAAAAGTATTCAGATACCAAAAGAAAATAATTAGAATCATTGCAGATGTCTCAAGCACAACTAGTTGTAAGCCATACTTCAGTAAATTAGGTATCTTACCACTGCCAAGTATATACATATATGAAACTCTTGTACATATGAAAGCAAGCCTAAGTTTATTCAAAACAAATTCTGAAATTCATATACACAACACTAGAACAAAGAATAATTTATTTGTGAAGTCACACAAAACAAAGATGTATGAAAATAGTTTCACATATGCTGGCTTACATCTTTACAATAAGCTACCTGAATCTATAAAAAAGATTGAATCACAACATCAATTTAAGAAATTGTTATTAAACTTCCTTAGAGCCAATAGCTTCTACAGCGTGGATGAATTTTTAAATTTGTAAATATTTAGTTAGCTACCTTAATTATAAATATTGTACTTAGTTTTTAGTTCTTAGTTTTTAATTTGACGTGTCCTATAACATGTACATGTTTTAATGGATGAATCAATAAATCAAATCAAATCAAAGTCATTAAACCAATATCTGTTGTCACACATGGCGAAAGGTCCCCAGACAACATCCAGTTTTATTTTTATCTCCTTGCAAGTTTTTCCATCCAAAAGTAAAAAGTGAATCACTGAATTGTGTTGAATTGTCCAAAAACATTTTATAAATTTAAGATGATTTTCATGAAATACACCTTACCCTAGCCCCACAGAACAAATTTAGCATAGAAAAATAACTTTGTAATAGATTAAAATTTGCTTTCCCTCTGATTCCCTCTTTCCCTCTAGATTAAGATTTGCTTTCCCTCTGCAAAAATTTGAAATATTGGATAACTGGTTTTATATGTTTGCTCCGAATGTAATCCACAAATACAAAATAATTCATCTTGAAGGTGGGAATATTGTTTTTCAGATAATTAATGTTATTTTTTGCAGCTTTATGGTTGGGGTTACAATGGTAATGGACAGTTAGGTCTAGGAAACAGTGTTAATCAGCTTAATCCAAGTCGAGTAACCAATCTGCATGGTGTTGTGATAACAAAGGTGGTCTGCGGCTATGCTCATACCATGGCTCTGTCAGATGTCGGAGCACTTTATGTCTGGGGTGCAAATAGCTATGGGCAGCTTGGCACTGGAAACAAGTCCAATGTTTCTGCACCAGTCCACATAGCATCAGAGTTCGGCAGGTTTGTACTGCATTTCATACAAAGCAAGTAGAATAGAATATTTAGTTCTCATCTTTCTTCATACATACAGTACACACAAATTAAGTTGAGCGCTGGATTTATGGTGTGGTGCGGGCAGAGGTAAAGAAGCGAGAGCTAACACTCTTTTGTTTCTGCAGTGTGGTCAACCTTGAAAAACACAGTTTAGCAAAATAGCGTGTAAGATAAGTGAAGATATCACAAGTAATGTTGCATCCTCTGAAAACATTCCTTAGTTTTGCGCACGCCAGCTCAATTGCATTCAGATCACAGTTATACGGAGGTAGACGAATAATAATGTGTCCCCTTTCGAGAGCCATAACATCCACAAATGTTCATACAAATATAAATAATTTTCAAGTAAATGCTGATGTACCACACTCGTAACAAGGATAAACTGACAATATCGAGCGCACCAAACGAGACTTTATGAAGGAAGCTTTAACTACAAAGTGATAATGTTATATAATAAACTTCCAAATTCATTTACACAAGCTGCATCATTAAAACACTTTAAGAATAAGGTTAAGAAATGGTTGCATGCACACTGTTTTTATACGGTTAATGAATTTTTAGAACTATAACCATGTAAATGAGCACTGGGAGCATAGTACATTCACAAACCTGTAATATTTATATTATGACATTTCTTGTAGTAAATTAGTCTATGCAAATACCACATGAAACCATAGAAAAGCTGCTTACTGTGTATATTGTATGTAATCAATTTGACTTTATGTATATACTGTATTTATACATTTTGACATGTCTCATAACATGTATATGTTGTCAAGGACGAACTAAAATTCTAATTCTAACGTACGATTGTTATAAACTGGTTAGCTAATTAACCTCGAAATTGATCAAAACTGTATACGGCGGACATGATAAAGCTTAGCGTAATAGCCACTAGATGTCAGTGTATAGTGCATTTCAAGTTTCAAAGTTGTCATCTATGTTTACGGAGTTAAACGAAACTTACCGAATGAGGACTTGGAACCCGATCGCTCTTCTTATCGCATGCATATAGTATGTACATGTTGTTAATATATTACCATTAACAACCTTCCTAAGTACATAATAACAAATTTTCTTGTTCACACTCAATATACCCTTCCTACCTACTTGCCTTAAATTTCCATCTCAGTACACACAACCACTAGTTTTCCATGTATTGATCCTCTTCTCTCTTATGTCCCTTGTTCTCATTTCTCCAACCTTAATTGTTGGTTATCCTTAATCATGAACCGTTTCTCTCTGACTTTACCCCTACATTCCCATGGCCTCCGAATGCCTCGCGTGGAGAGGTCGTCCATCTGCCCTTATCCTGCATGGCAGCTCGATCGTGCGGGTTCGATCTCGCTCTTTCAAGCAACTCTGGACTCGCTACTCCACATTCGGTGTTCCAACAACTTTTTGCCGAACTATTGGGCCGTTACCCTATGTTCCGGTCTTTACAGACGGTTCTCAGTTAGGTAGCACTACGGGTTGCGCATTCTTCATTAACGGTGAGGCTCATAAATTCCGCCTTCTGGACTCCACTTCAGTTTTTTCCGCAGAGCTGTATGCCATCTTCTATTTGCTCCTTTTTATTTGCAAGTTAGCTCCTGGCTCTTTTATTGTCTGCACTGATTCTCTGAGTGCTCTTCAGGCCTTGCAACAGCACACTGCCGCTAACACCCTCGTTTTAAAAATACAGGCCCAGATCTCGCAAATGCTCAGGCGCGGGTACAATTTTGTTTTTACTTGGACCCCAGGCCATGTGGGGATTTCCGGAAACGAGGAGGCGAACGCGGCTGCAAAGTCCGCTTGCCGTTTGCCCCGGAGTTTAACAACTACTGTGCCATACCAGGATGTGCAACGTTTTTTCCGTCGCCAACTCCTCTCTGCTTGGCAGCACTCCTGGACAGCTTTGGAAGGCACACAACTCCGGGCAATAAAGGAGAGCGTACAACCCTGGCTAACTTCCTGCAGGGATAACCGGCGAGCCGAGGTGATACTCACCTGGCTGAGAATTGGGCACACACGAGCGACTCATGGTCATTTATTAAGAGGGGAACCGGCCCCAGTGTGTGCTCCGTGTGCCGTACGCCTCACTGTGCGGCATATATTACTGGACTGTCCGCAGTATGCCCGTGTTCGCCAGTCTCTAGGCTTGGGAGCTAACTTGCCCGGTGTTTTAGGTGACGACCCAGTGGCCGTGGATAAGGTACTGCGGTTTGTTTTTAAAATCGGTTTTAATAAACAACTATGACTTGTATTTTATATTTATTAATTTTAGAGCTTTTTATTAGGACAGGATGAGTTTTTATGTACTTTTAATAGTTGAGTGTTTTTATTTTATTTTAGCTTTTTAGCTTAATAGTGTAGCTTTTAGGTTTTTAATTTTGACTTCGGGCCCAAATGACCTTGTTGTCGATGGGCCCTAAAACACCACACACTCACTCACCCTGACTTTACCCACATAATCATCTATATTTCTTACATTATTTTTTCCTTTTACAGACATTTTCTCGATTAGTAATCTCTCTCTCCCTTCCTTAAAACTGTTCCACTTTTGCAGTCAAATTTGTCCTCTTCTTACCTTTGTTTGTTTGCAGTATACCATGCCAGTCTGTATCATCTTCTTCACATATTGGGCATTTCCCTTTATCCTTGTCATATCGAATACCTTTCAAATTTCTAACTCCTGTCTTCGCCCAAGCGAATCATTCTCGCCCTACTTTATTACTAGGGCCCGGAAGTTGTTGACCTAAAAATTCTCTAAAACTGAGCTATAAAATGCCCTTAAGATATAAAAAATGCACATAAAATGTAAAAAAATGACCTAACAAAAATTAACAATTTCTTTCATAATAATAAATTAATAACTGTCACAGACATTAATATATATGGTTCGAATAACTACATTTTAAAATTAACTTTCTTAGTAAATAATGCAATTATTGTTACTAAGTAATAAATAAATTCAAAATTCATCAGGTCATAATTTTATAAAATATATGCTTCCCTCAAACTCTGAAACATACTATATAGAATAAAAAGAAGTATTTCAGAAAGTGGAGTGCCATTGTTACTAAAATTAGGCAAGTGAGTCAACCTTGTATATACTTTTCTCCACTTACAAGTTTTTTATGAAGACTAGTTTCTGGGGACTTCTCCCCTATCGTCAGCTGATCTGTTCATGAGTAATTTGGAAACACACATTACTAAAGCCTTTCCACATATTTTCAAATGTTGGCATAGATATGTCGACGATGTGTTTGCGATAGTCCCTAGAAGACTAACCGAGGATGCTATAAAGTTGCTAAACCTACAAGAAAAATCCATAGTTTTCACCATTGAAGTAGAGCAGGATGAATGGCTACCTTTTCTAGATTTGAAAATCATTAGAACACCAACAGGATTACAATTTAGAATATACCGAAAAGCAACACATGTTGACAATTACATTAAATGCAACCCATTCAACCCAGTACAACATCAATATGCAGTATTCCATAGTTTAGTTCACAGATTAATCAACATTCCGCTAACAAAAACAGAATATGAACAGGAGTACGCTCACATACACCAGGTTGCCGAACTGAACAACTATAACACAAATTTCATCAAAAAACTGATCTATAGACACAAAAGAAACAAATACTTAAAGGACATTACTACGTTAAAAAAACTAGAAAACCCAAACACCAGATATGGAAAATTTACATTTCATCCAAAATACTTCAAAAAATTTGAAAAGGTATTTAAGAGCTTCAACATAAAATTAGCTCCTCAAAACAAACACAACATCCGCAACTTACTAAACCACCCTCTAAAAAATAGCACACCGAAAACTCAATTATCAGGCATTTACCAAATGAGTTGCCAGGATTGTGACAAGATATACATTGGTAAGACCAAAAGGAATCTAGGAACAAGAATGAAAGAACACTTCAGAAATATTAAATTCAAACAAATGGACAAGTCGGCCGTAGCACATCACTTTTGGTCTGAGAATCGCAACATAAAACAAGAAATAGAACTGATCAAACAGGCAAAGAAACCTCTGGAACTACAGATTTGGGAAAACATATTTATTACGAAAAAACAGGACCTCTTGATGAATTTTGAAATTCCCGCGGTAGATGACATCATCAAACTTACCAGGACGTTAGATGGCAGCACAACACCAAGCCAGGTGCAGACACCGGATGCATCAGTCTACCACAGAGCTGACGATAGGGGAGAAGTCCCCAGAAACTAGTCTTCATAAAAAACTTGTAAGTGGAGAAAAGTATATACAAGTTTGACTCACTTGCCTAATTTTAGTAATCTGAAACATACTGTTTCAAATGGGACGCAGTTTACTTTTTGTTTCGGCATTTCAATTCTAGAACACAACAGATTTGCACACCTCACAAACTACTCTCCTTACTGCGACACTTGTAGCTCCTGAAGTCCTGACTGATGCAATCCACACGTATTGCATGATGTAATCGGCGATTCGTCGAATTGATACATCATAAATTCACCAGTACTGTTAGGACGCTGACCTGTGTTAGTTACATGTTTACAACACTTACAAAGTTACTATTTCATAAAAGATTATGATATAAATGAACTTTTAATCACAGATTATTTAAAAAAAAACAAAAAAAACCCATGGGTCAAGGTCAGGTCGGCCACGGGAATCGAACCCGGGCCTCCCGAATGTGGGCTACAGATGAAAATGCCCAATAAATTTGTGAAAAATAAAGAAAATGACCGGAAAATGCTTCTGAATGTTAAAAAGTTACTTTATTATGAAAATGTAAAAAAAATGCATTTTGATGATCTATAAAAAACCATATATATCTAATGTATTTGTTACAGAATGCACTTAATTTCCAATAAGCATCGCCTGTGACTACTCAGAAAAAAGATGACTTTTCATCAAAATCCGGGCACTACTTATTACACATTACGTGAATCCCACATTTAAGTTCATCACTAAATCAACAGATGGCACCAACAACTCCAGAACTACCCACACCACTGGATCAAGCTTTAGTCGCATAAGAGCCGAAGATGCAAACGATGATTTGCGAAACATGTCCTCAAAATAGGTACGAAAGTGAAGCAGATGTGTAATAAATACGACTCATCTATAAATTAATAATTATTTCGCTTCACTGTGGTGTTCCAATACAGTTAAATCTCGATAGATCGCATAATGAATTTTGAAATACCAGCAGTTGATTCTGTTCTTAAGTTTGTTTCGTTTTCAGATTTTGGTAATACTGAAAAAACAGTAACATAGTGTGACTTTGTGGGTTCGTAGAATTAAAAGTCCAAGTTGCATAAATTCAAAATGTTCTTTATTTTCATAGAAATACACTGTTGTCAACCCTTAGAGTAGCAGAATTACGTCACATACACAGTTACAATCTTCCAAGGTTGTTGACTCACTTTCAAAACACACCAGTTCTAATTACAACTCTCGTTACAACTCTGTTTACGCTGGCGTGTCGCAATCTCTTATATATATCTCCATTGATAATTCTCGACTGTTCTAGAATGTTCTCTATTAATGAAGATGTCACTAGAGTTTTCCATTTATCTAATTTTATTTGTTTCGGCAGGCCTTTAGATTAGATTAGATTGGATTGGATTGATTTGCGTTCTGTAGGTTCACTTGTAGCCAGAAAAGGCTGTGAACATTGAACATGTCCAGAGGTATAAAGTTTAATAGCATATATATGTACAAAAGTTAACATAAGACACATATTATAGTACACAGGCAATATGAACAACAATATGGAAAACAAAGCAGGGATAATTATATGTGATACAAAATGAAACACATTTTAATTCAGCTTTCACTTGGCTTATGCCAGTACGTCTCAACCTTTTTGCAATGGATACCGTTCTTGTTATTTATTAAATACATATACATTAAAAATAAACTTTCAACTTGCATCAAATATTTATAAGTAATGATTTGACATTGGAATAGTTAGATACTACTTATAGAGCTACAGAAGCATTATCAGGATAATTTGTCATTCAGATAATCTTGTACAGAATAAAAACATTTTTAGCAAAGGTCCTCTCTAACAGCATTTTTAAAAGCAGCGAAATTATCAATTTTGTCTTTAAGAACATTAGGAAGTACGCCAAATATTTTGATAGTTTCATAATACACACCTTTCTGAAAGCAAGAAAGTTTAGCACTGGGATAATGGATATTATAATTTTGTCTAGTGTTTAATTTGTGAATTACATTATTTGTTGCAAATAAGGCACGATTGCATACAAAGAATTTTGGGATTGGGAATATATTGTCACCCGGGCGTTGGAACACCCTATGGAAGCAGCTGAGAGCGGAAGACAGGGGAGGTCCGTGTTAGCCACGCCTCCCCCTCGTCCGTCTTATAGTGGTGACAGGGATGGCTGGGGGAAAAACATGATTGTGCGGTCTGTTTCTCTTCTACCTGTGTTCTGGAAATTACGGGATCTTTCATCCACTGGAACCTTCCTGTGGAAGCCAGAAGGCGGCGATATTTCTATAAAAAGGGGCTGCCGGAGCGAAGTGAAGTCAGTTAGTCAGTCAGTGAGTGAGGAGACAGACACAGTTCTTGGTGTAAGTGTTAGTCAGTGACGTGTTAATGAACGAGAAGATTGTGCAACGGAAGACTGTACGTAACTGTGTATGAGCATCGGAGTTGACGTAATCGCGAGTACAAGTGAAGTTGTAACGGACGAACTGATGAATCGTAATTGTGTGCAGTACGCGATTCTGTGTAAATGGCAAGTGTTAAACTGTAAGTCGGTGGAAATAAAGAACAGTTTTGAGTGGTGAAATTGGACTTTTCATTTCACGAACCCACAAAGTCACACTGGTGTCAGGAAGCGGGAAGACAACAGCACCGAACATTACAGCCATGGACGCGGCATTGGAAAAGATTTTGGAGAAGATGATGGAAATGAAGACGGAACTGACAGAAATGAAGACGGCAAATGAAAACCTCGCTGCAAAAACAGAAGCGGCAAACAACAACCTCACCGCCGAGTTGAAACAAATGAAGACGGCCAACGACAACATCACCGGGAAGATGGAAGAAATGAAGGCCGAATTAACAGCGAAGATGGAAACGGCAAGCAACAACTTGGCCACGACAATGACTGCAAAGATGGCCGAACTGACAACGGAGATGAGGGAGGCGAACGAGGTCCTCGCCGCCAAGTTTGAGGAACGGTTGGCCGGCGTGAGGGATGACGTCACGAATCTGGGCAAGCGGATGGGTCAGGTAGACGACAGCCTTAATGATTTAGAGGAAAAGGCCGACAACATCGCAAAACCCCTCACCCGCCTGACAGAGGAACACCGACCTTATGTGTGGACGGAGGACGCCGAAGACGCTTTCCAGCACCTGAAGGAAACCCTGTGCAGTGCTCCAATTTTGGGTATCCCACAACCAGGTGGCGCCTTCATGGTGGACACCGACGCTAGCGACCATTGCATTGGAGGTGTCCTATCGCAGATCCAGGACGGCCATGAGCGGGTGATAGCCTATTACAGCAAGACGCTATCCAAGGCAGAGAAGAACTACTGCGTCACCCGACGGGAGTTACTGGCGGTAGTAAAGACATTGGAGCACTTCCACAAGTACCTGTACGGTCAGCCATTCCACCTGAGGACTGACCATTCCGCCCTAACCTGGCTATTGACCTTTAAGAACCTGGAAGGCCAGACAGCACGTTGGGTCCAGAGGCTGCAGGAGTACGACTTCACCTCGGAACATCGTAGAGGGAAGAGCCACGGTAACGCAGACGCCATGTCCCGAAGACCCTGTCCAGTAGAGTGCGGCCAGTGCACAAGAGTGGAAGAGAAGGAGCGTGCCGCAGCAGTCCGAGTAGTTGTGGCAGTGCCTGCTGAAGGCTGGGATAGCGCAGGCCTGAGGAGGGAGCAGCTGGCGGACGCAGACTTGGGGCCACTCTTGAGGGAAGTGGAGGCAGGGACAAGACCAACCTGGGAGGACATCGCACTGAGGAGCGCCACCTACAACTCGTACTGGGCCCAATGGGACTCGTTGAAGACCAGAGAGGGCGTGCTGTTCCGGGTATGGGAGTCACCCGATGGGAAGGCGCAGAGAGAACAGTTGGTACTCCCCCGGAGTAAGGTCCCGGAAGTCTTGGAGGAAGTGCACGCCGGTACTTCAGGAGGACACCTGGGAGCGAACCGTATGATTCACAAACTACGGCAGCGCTACTTCTGGCTCAGACTCCGGGCAGATGCTGGTGGTACACCTGGACCGCCTGGCACGCTACGATGGTGCTGTTCGGGGCGAACAGCTTTGAGGAGGGAGCAGTGTCACCCGGGCGTTGGAACACCCTATGGAAGCAGCTGAGAGCGGAAGACAGGGGAGGTCCGTGTTAGCCACGCCTCCCCCTCGTCCGTCTTATAGTGGTGACAGGGATGGCTGGGGGAAAAACATGATTGTGCGGTCTGTTTCTCTTCTACCTGTGTTCAGGAAATTACGGGATCTTTCATCCACTGGAACCTTCCTGTGGAAGCCAGAAGGCGGCAATATTCCTATAAAAAGGGGCTGCCGGAGAGAAGTGAAGTCAGTTAGTCAGTGAGTGAGGAGACAGACACAGTTCTTGGTGTAAGTGTTAGTCAGTGACGTGTTAATGAACGAGAAGATTGTGCAACGGAAGACTGTACGTAACTGTGTATGAGCATCGGAGTTGACGTAATCGCGAGTACAAGTGAAGTTGTAACGGACGAACTGGTGAATCGTAATTGTGTGCATTACGTAATTTTATGTAAATGGCAAGTGTTAAACTGTAAGTTGGTGGAAATAAAGAACAGTTTTGAGTGGTGAAATTGGACTTTTCATTTCACGAACCCACAAAGTCACAATATACATTCAAGGAAGCGTTAATATCTTCAATCTTGTAAAAGGATCTTTACAGGAGCATCTGTTGTGGGTGTTAGTAATGATTCTTATAACCTTCTTTTGCATAAGAAATATGTTTTTACTTTCTACTGAGTTGCCCCAAAATAATATTCCATATTCCATAATAGAGTTAAAGTATGCATAATATACTAATTTAAGTGTGTCAATAGAACTCACATTAACCAGCTCTCGGATAGCATAACAGGCAGAGCTGAGTTTAGGTAAGATATAATTTATGTGAGCTTTCCAATCTAAACATCTGTCCACTTGAAGGCCCAGAGATTTTATGCTGTCAATTTCTTCTAATAACATATCATTAATCCAGATTTCTATTTCAGTATGTGATGTACGACAGGTTATAAATTTGACCACTTTTGTTTTGTCTAGATTCACAGATAATTTGTTTGCTTTAAACCAGCATGACATGCAGTTCAAAACATAATTCATTTTAATTATACACTCGTTTAAATTTGTACTGGTCACCAGCACACTAGTGTCATCAGCAAAAAGAACTGTACCTTTATATAAAGTGTCCTTTATATAAAGTGAGAGGTCATTTATACAGATAAGAAATAATAAAGGTCCTAACACGGAACCTTGGGGTACTCCATGAGTTACTATTTTCCAGTTCGAAGTTTGTTTTTCATAACTAATATCACTGACAGCTAGTTCAACACTCTGTTTTCTTTCATTTAGATATGATACAAACCATCCTAAATGTTCATTTTTTAGCCCATAGAATTCCAGTTTTGCTATAAGAATGTCATGATTAACACAATCAAAAGCCTTTACTAGATCACAAAAAATTCCACCTACATGTCTTCTATAATTTAAGGCAGTCAACACTTCGTGTGTAAGCTTGTAAGTTGCATTATTAGTCGATATTCCCCTTTTGAATCCAAACTGATCACTGACAAGTATGTTGTTACATTCAAGGTGTTTATACAGTCTGGTGAACATTACTTTTTCAAGAACTTTTGAAAATATTGACAAGAGAGATATTGGTCTATAATTTGAAACATTATTGCGTTCGCCTGTTTTGAAAAGAGGTTTAACAACTGAATATTTCATTCTGTCAGGGAAAATACCAGTCTTTAGAGACTCATTACATAAATAACTAAGGGGAATGCTAATTTGTGAGGAGCAAGATTTTAGGATTTTTGTAGCTATTTCATCATAACCGGAAGAATTCTTCATTTTTAAAGAGTCAATTTTATTGATTTCGGAATGTGTAGTTAAACTGACTTTAAATGTAGGTACAGAGTTTGTGAAACTTAATCTTAGAAATTCTAGTGCTTCATCTTCACTTCCATAATTAATATTTAATTTTTTTGTTACATCCAAAAAGAATTTGTTAAACAATTCTGCAACTTCAAGAGGTTTGGCAATTTCATGATTGTCAACATTGAGTGTTATTGGGCAATTTTCTGATGAGTGTTTACGTGTCACATTTGTTATTATATTCCAAGTGGTTTTTATTTTATTGTCTGAGTTTTGAATTAGTTTATTATAATGCAATACTTTAGCTGCTATTGTTACCTTCTTTAGAAGTTTACAATATTTTTTGTAGTAGTTTTTTAAATACAAATTGTTACTGATTCTAACTTGCTGATATAGTTCTCTTTTGTGTCTGCATGAGGTTTTAATTCCTAAAGTGAGCCAGGAATTGTCTTTTTTAAAGTTAAATGTTTTTTTATACTTGGATGGGAAGCAAAATTCAAACTGAGTTTTAAAGCATTGAAGAAAGCTATTATATTTGTTGTTGGTTCCATTAATCTCATAAGTTTGTTTCCAAGATTCAAGTTTAAGGTTCTTACTAAATTCATTTAGAGTATTTTCGTTTATTTCCCTATATTTCATATATGTGTATTTAGGTTTGAGTTTTAAATTTATCTTATCAATCCTTAGAATTTGTGCATCATGATCTGATAGTCCATTAGTTTTTGATGAGACAGAGCAAAATTTAGTTATGTCTGAATTTACAAATATGTTATCAATAGCTGTGGATGAATTATTTTGGATTCTTGTTGGAAAGTTAACTGTATGTGTCATGTGGTATGTTGTAAATAAAGAGCTAAGCTGTTCCCTTTGAAGACTCAATTTCAGATAATCTACATTTATGTCACCACAAATGATTATTTCTCTTTTTGTTTTAAATAGAAAGTTCAGAGCATATTCTAATTGATTTTTAAAAATTTGAAAACTTCCTAAGGGAGATCGATAAATGGCTATTATGACTAAGTTCAAATTACTTCCAATTAACTGAACTGCACAGAGTTAGAGGTCTTTTTCATAAAATCTGGATAAATCTAAAGCTTTAAAGATCAGATCATTTCTAACATATATACAAACTCCACCTTTATGTAATTTTTTTCTACTATATTCTGCTCCTAAAGAATGAATTGGCTTAAATTCCTGCTGTGTCAAGTGATGTTCAGAAATGCATAAAACGTGTGGTAGTTGAATTTCAGTATGCAGATAATTAGCTAGTTCATCTAATTTGTTTCTTATGCCTCTTATGTTTTGATGAAATACAGATAGACAGTGATTATTATTAATATTATTGATATTATTATCATTACTATTGTTCTTGAGAGGAGTACTTTTAATTGAATTTATTGCCATTAAGCTATTAGGGATGATTGATTTAATTTGCCTAGAGTTTCTGGGCTTATTTTGGTTTAACCTAAAAAAGACCTTCTACTTGCAACAACAGGAATTTTGCTCTTAATTCGGTCAGCAATTAGAAGTGACAGCTTCTCTTTGCCTCTAGAATTTAGGTGTAGACCATGAAGAGTGTAATTATCCCTGCTGATACTGTCAACATCTATCATACACATGTGAAGGCTGCAGGTCCTAACAAGGCACGATCAAGTCGAGGATTCATGTCCCATAGCATTTATCTCCATGCTATCTTTATCTGTTTCAGTAAGCTCTTTATCTCCGTGATACACTATCCATCCCATATCTCTACATGCTGAACCTTTTGTGCGCATCGTTGCCAGTCGCAACAATAGTAACCTTTATTCTTGACGACCAAGTGTGTTGTCTGAAGACGTGAGCAAGGGTTCTTGAAATCAATCTCAACTAATTCAACTAATAAGAAAAATTGACATTTTCTTAAGATAAGTGAAGATTTTTGTTACAAATTGTTATACTTGTATAATTGATTCTACTTCTTTCCAAAATCCTCTGTAACATTACTCCCCGTTTCTCCAAATATGTCCCATACCTATTGTTCCATCAATTCTGTTATTTTTTGTGTCCAAGATTCTTCCCATTTGCCTCTCATTTGCATAAGAAAACATTCCTTGATAATATTACTTTCCTGCAAGTTGGCAACTCTAGTTGTGCTGCCCCATTAAGTGATGCTAATGGCAGGCCTAGAATATACTTACAGAGGGATTTGCTAATAATGTCCACCTCTGTCCGTGCTTCATCTCCTATCCATATCTCTGTCGTATGTAGCATTTTGTTTTCTACTACAGCAGTATAGATCCTTTGAAGCCATTTGACAACAAAGCAAGTAAGGAAATTACATTTTAAAAGTAGATTCATAATAAAAACAGAACAAGAATGACAAAAATAAATTACATTGTATCATAATATTCATATTCACAATAAATGGAAAACTTTTTCTATTACCAAGAACAGCAAAAAAACATAGTCAAATTTTAATTTTGTTGCCCTCACTCTTGGACATTCTAGATTCATATTCTACATATTAGATTCTTCCTTGTGGAAATTATTCAGGGTTGCCATGACATGAAAACGCTAATCACTCTGTAGTAGCAAATTGAAAAATTGGAACTGGAAGAAATTGCAGCAAATCTGTGTCATGACCACCAATGTTGATTCCTCTTTGTTTTAGAGTTGTGGATATAGCAGCAACGCATTACACACACATATCTGCTGCTATGCTGCAGAGCTCTAAGGTTTACATGTGGGGACAATGTGGAGGTAAGTTTCCTTTCGTATGGTATGTAAAAAATTTGAGAAAACATATCTTGGGGATAGAGGATAAAAATGTGTTATATGAACATAGGTACAGAAATTATTTCCTTTTTAGAGCACTTTTACTACAGTGAATCCAACAACACTCAGTATTTTAGTAATTATCTCAGTTGTAAATATAATATAGCAGGTGAGTCACCTGCCCCTATTTATTTTTGAATTTATGCAACTTGCTAAGCGACATGTAACTTATCCTTTCTTGAATGTCTTCTAATGGATAATTTGTAGAACAGTTTATAGGGGATGCGTAGATAAGTATTGTATGGGACAAAATGCAATCACCATGTATGTCGATTCCAAAAACATTATACCCAGATAAGAAAGCTGCATTAATAATTTTAGAGAGTTTACAAACTTTTATTCATTAGCGTACATTCACGCACACCTTTAAACATGCCCCTGAAGGAACAGTCTATTACATGCACCAGTTGACAATAACATTGGAACACTAAATGGCAGATCTACACAGTGCGACCAATTGGATTTAAATGTTTAATTTTGACATCACTGTTACTAAATTCCTTCAAACACATATAATTATTAAATATATCTGTTTGGAGGAATTTAGTAACAGTGACGTCAAAATTAATCTCAGAAACTATTTGCAGTTGGTTTATTAATACTCGTCACTTATTTATATTTATGAGAGACTAGTTTCAAAGGCATTTGCCTCCATTTTCAATCTCTTTCCAACTGGCATCTGTTGTTGTCTGCTCTCTCTCTCTCTGGTGGTGGAACTATGAACTTCTTTGTCAAATTATCTACTGGTGGGATTTCAAAGTTCATTACCAGATCCTTATTTTTCCATATGAATATGTTCTCCCATGTTGTCAATTTATTTTGGCTTATCACTCCTTTTAATAATTTTGGATTTGGATCAATGTCATGGTTTTCATTCCAAAAATGAAATACTACTGCTGACTTATCTTCTTGTTTCCCCTGGTTGTCTGCCGGGGAAATATATGAGTCAAATGGAGAATTTAATGTCAGGACGGCACGTTGGCCATGGGGTAAGAGCGACTGGACGGAAAACAGGAGATCCGTGGTTCAAATCCCGGCCATGGCATTGAATTTTTCATGTTGACTATTATTAAATGTTTTTGGGTGATATGTGCATGAACTGAATATGCTGTTGCTTTCTTTTTCTTTTGTAAATGTGGTTGCTTCCTTAATGGTTTTCTTTAGTTTAGCTTTTCTAATTTTCTTCAACACCAAACTTTTGTTCTATCCATTTTCTTCTGCTATGTGTGGTATTGCTTTTTGTTCTTTGAAATATTCTTCTTTTTCCATGGGTATGTTGACTAGTCGGTGTGTAAGGCTGTTTATTATTACATGTTTATGTGTAATTGGGTTGTGGCTATTATTTTTTATGTAATTTGCTGAATGTGTTGGTTTCCTGTAAATTCCTAATTTTATTTTTGTGTCATTCCTGATGATATTTAGATCCAAGAAAGATTAATATAAACAAGTAAGTGACGAGTATTAATAAACCAACTACAAATAGTTTGAGATGGATTTAAATCTTTGGTCAAAGCGTGTTTTCATTGTACAGCCGTGTCAAAAAATGCTAAGAATTGGGTAGATGGTTTTCGCTTCTGTCACAAAGTAAGGCAGTTTTTAACTCATACAGTAATTGTAATGGAAGATGCAGTTTTCTTATTTGTGTTAAAACTACCAAAACGAGCTCAAAACACTGTATAAAGCTGTAGAAAGTGTGTAAAAATTTGAGGTGGGTCTTAGGTCCGCAGTTGTTTAATTCATATAGAAACCTTCCGTAACAACATAGCATTGGCTAAGTGGTATCATACAGGCGTTTGTGATTAGCTCAAACATTTTATTACACTTCGTTTTATCTCTTGGGGTCTATAATTTGATATTATAATACAAATAACACTTTTATAACATTATAGGTGTTTACAAAATACAATAGTAGCCATGTTTTCCACTGGCAGATAGTTATAAATGTGTAGTTCATGGTAGGTATTTTATTATGGTGGGTATTGTGCACAACCCATTCAACCAAGTTTCAAACATTTCACAAATGCAAAGTGAAACATAAGATATAAGCATGAAACAAAAACAATTAGATTTAATGTTGTCGACATTCTGCTAAAAATGAAAGCCAACTACAGAACATGGTTTACAACACATATACCATACAGATTAAAGGGTCACAAAGTTAACAAATTACAGACCCATAACTCTGCCCTCTGTCTTTAGCAACATTTTTGAAAAAGTTCTTAATACGCGACTGGTTATCTTTTTAAATAAACACAACATTTTAGCAAAGACACATCATGTATTTAGGAACATGGTTTACAACACATACCGTACAGATTATAAGGGCCACAAAGTTAAACATGATCCCTAATAAAAGGTAAAGATAGCCCGTGGTTACCCTTTAAAGTCAAGGCCTCGGCTACCTGACGTTTGGATGAGCTAGCCCAACTTATATGGCGAGCAAATCCCTATAGGTCCCTAATTATCAGATTATAATTCTTTTGTCTTTGACTTACAAGTGAACCAATAGCAGCAATAAACAAATTAGTAGCTAAAATACAAGCAGTAAAGATTGGGTGAAAGAAAAAAAAAAAAACAATGTGACGTAGTTTCGAACCTAGCCTTCGTATCACCATATTCCTGCAAGCTAACCCACTCCGCCAGCTGCCAAGTACTCTGGTGCCTTTTAGGAAAGCATTAGTTTATCACCTTGTTAGTATTATACGCATGAAAAACAGTTTAAATTACACAAATATAAATATTTGTAACAAAAGGCTTCACTTATCTTAAGAAAATGGTGTTAATTCTTCTTTCTAATGGAGATCGATTTCAAAAACAGATTGTTTTCATCATCAGTCAACTTCGTAGTCAAGGATTCTGGTTACCATGTTTTTCTTATGCTTTTTTAGTATTAGCAACATCTGAAAACGAAACAAACCTAAAAACAGAATCAACTACTGGTATTTCAAAATTCACTAAGCGATCTATCGAGATTTAACTGTATTGGAACACCACAGTGAAGCGAAAAATTATTAAATTTTAGATGAGTCGTATTTCTTACACATCTGCTTCACTTTCGTACCTATTTTGAGGACATGTTTCGCAAATCTTCGTTTGCATCTACGGCTCTTGTGCGACTCAGTCGCAAACGAAGATTTGCGAAACATGTCCTCAAAATAGGTACGAAAGTGAAGCAGATGTGTAAGAAATACGACTCATCTAAAATTTAATAATCACTAAGCGATGTTTATTTTTTAAAATAAATATCTTTTCCCAAACTATTAAATCTATCGGACCATTTAATTGTTTTATTAATTTAACTTCTGATTTTATTTCATGGTTAAATGACCAAAAATGATCTGCTACAGCCGATTTATCAGTTTGTTTATACATAATGTTACGAAAATGTTCTTTCGTTCTGCTTTCCAAATTATGTTTTGTCTTTCCAATATAAACCTGATCACAATCTAAACAATTAAATTGATAAATACCAGGTTTTTTATTATTAGGAATTTTATCTTCTTTAGAAAAAATGTAGCTTCACTGTAGCTAGCTTCATTTTCTACGTAATCAGTTTATTTAAGCTTTTTGCAACTTCCTGGTCCACATTCAGGGCTGTAAATAGTAATGCTGGGTGAGTAGAGTACCAAATAGAAGGGCAGTGCTGTAATAACGGCTTTTATGCTAAAAGGGTCAATGTTTTCACATTAGACTATAAACTGCGGGTTGCATACATCACAAGACTACTCACCTGGTATATATTTTTTTTTTATTTTTTTTTTATTTATTTATTTATTTG
Source organism: Mantis religiosa (assembly GCA_030765055.1). Lineage (NCBI taxonomy): Eukaryota > Metazoa > Arthropoda > Insecta > Mantodea > Mantidae > Mantis > Mantis religiosa. The sequence goes on along the minus strand of CM060959.1, from coordinate 16,510,098 downwards.
TGTACTAAGCTATTACAACTGTTGAGCTGATCACCAGTATTTGGCCCAGGCCATTAATTGGTGAGCAGCCCATTGAATTACAAAATGTGTAGTACACTACTTACATTTCTATTACTACTAACATTACTACTATTGCTTACACACTATTGTTCATTTCCTTTTTTCACAGTCCACTTCCATTTATTTTTCACTTTATCTAAGAACTGACCTACATTCTTGAGATTTTTATCTATAATTTTACATATATCAGGACTTCGCTTAATTTTTCTCCAGATATATTCTTTTCGCCAAATCTCTGTTTCCCTGCATTCGAAAAGGATATGTTCCACATCTTCCTTACCCCCACACAATGGGCACTTGTCTTTCACAAACCCATTCCGCTGCCCTTTTAGCCTCCACACTCCTGCTCTCAGCCATGCTATCCCCTTCCTTTCTTCATTAATGGTTTTATCTATATACTGCTCCCTTCCCCAGCCACTTTTTAACTCAACATAATATACCAATGACCTCTTTTCACCTAACTGGCTGAACAGTTTTTGAATCTCTATATCTTCAAATCTTTTTCTAACACCCTTCCAGAAACCTTTATAATTTCTCTCTCTTTTTCTCCAAATATCCCCTAAGCCATTATTTTCTAAATTGTTTCGTAGAGTGCTTGCCCAGCCCGAGCTTTGCAGACTTGCTTCTTGATATTTTAAACATTGTTGCAATAAGAGTCCTTCATCTAAATTCAAGATCCTATGCCAGTATTTCAAGGCTCTTTCCATTATTAACCCTTTCCTTGTTACTCTCCCCATTTCAATTTGAGCAACTTCGTTTGCTGTTGCCATTGGCAGCCCCAAAACTTCCTTACAGAACATCCTGTGTATCTGATCCACAACTTCCCACCCATTCTCAAGCCCCCATATTTCAATGCCATATAGCATTCTGGCCTCGACTACAGAACTATATACTCTTTCCAACCATTTCATCTCCATCTCTGGCATTTTATATAGACACCCTCTCACAGCCATCATTGCTGCTTTCCCTTTTGCCAGTGCTGATTTCTTTTGTTTTTCCCATTTGCCTCCTGCATCCAATTTTAATCCTAAGTAAGTACAGTCACGCACTACTTTGTATTCAGCTTCTCCCTTCTTCCACTTTTCATATTTACTCAATTTAGTTCCTTTTTTAAATACTACAATTTGGGTTTTTTCGCTGTTTACCTTTAAGCCCCACTCTGAACAGTATTTCTCCACCTCTTGCAAAGATATTTTTAACCCATTAACAGTAATGGACATTATTACCAAATCGTCTGCAAAAAGTAAACCTGGGACTTGTAAGTTGTTTATTACTGGTATGAGACTATTATTCTTACTTATATTTTGTAATACATCATCAATAAATAAATTGAATAAAATTGGACTTAGCTTGCACCCTTGCCTTAGTCCTTTTCCCTCCAGTTGTATTTCTTTAGTTAGTGCCCCTTCTTCATATTTTATGCAAAATGTATTTTCATTATACAATTCTTTTAGTATAGTTACCATTTGATTACTCACTCCTTTCATTAACAGCTTATACCACAACAGTTTCAGCTCTACCCGATCGAAAGCTTTTTCCAAATCGATAAAAGCCATATATAATTTACCTTTCTTATTTTTTAGGTATTTATCTACTAGTGTTTTTATGATGAATACATTATCAACTGTCCGCCTCCCCTTTCTGAAGCCCATTTGGAATTCTGAAAGAATATTATGCTCCTCTACCCAGACTTGCAGCCTTTCTGCCAAAATACCCGTATAAATTTTTCCCACATTCGATAACAGTGCTATGCCTCGGTAATTATTGGGTATATCCATATCCCCTTTACCTTTATAAATTGGCTGAATAATAGCTTTTTTCCAACTCTTAGGTGTATACCCTTTGGTTTTCATTGAGTTGAACAATGATGTTATAACTTTAACTCGGTTCACGTCTTTGCTCCATTCCCTAATGAACTCTCCGGGTATACCATCTATACCTGGTGCTTTGTTCCTTTTAATTTTTTTAATTTGATTCATTACTTCTTCATCTGTTATGACACTGTCCAAGATTTCATTGAAATTATTTACTATTTCTGGGATTACCCTCCCTACACTAAAGCTTTCAAATGTATATAAAGTTGCAAAATACTCTAACCATTCTTCTTGAGTTATGTTAGATTTGACAATATATTTTTTGTATAATGTCTTAATACCTTTCCATATTTTACTTACATTATTTTCAGTAATAGTACTGATTAGTTTGCTGGCATTTCTTTTCCTCCATTGAGATTTTTTATTTTCCAGCAACTTATTATAATAATATTTGCTTAGCAGATATTGTTCTTTCAGTTTGATATTCCCTGATTCTCTCCATTTTACCAACTCCGCTTTTACAATACCTTTATTTATTTTACACTCCTCATCAAACCATGTGTCACTTTCAATAATTTGCCTGTTTCTAACTTTCATCTGTTCCCCTGCCCATTGCAATATGAAATTTAGGATATTCATCGCCTTTTCAATTTCAAAGGTTTCCGAATTATATAGTACCCCATACTGACATATTTTCCCTCGCTCGGAATTTAAAAGATTTTCAAAGTTTGCCTTATGGTATTCCTTCCACCTATATCTAACATGTTCTCTATTTGCTGTTATTTTCTCCCTTATTTTGTCAGCTTCCACATTTTGAGATTTGATTTTAATACATGTTAGTAATGGGAAATGACCACTATTGGTACTTATGTTAGACACTTTAAAATTAGTCACTATATGTCTAATATTATTGGACCAGAAAACAAAGTCAATTACACTCTGGCCATTTGCATTTATGAAGGTGTATTCCCCCTGCTCATCTTCACCGTATTTCCCATTAAGAATGTCAAGCGCATTTATTTCACAAAATTCAATGAGTTTTTCACTTCCTCTCTCGACGATCTTGTCCTTGCTACGTCTAATATTATCATTTTTCCCTGTTAGGTTATTATTTTCCCAATCATCTGTCAGATTTACGTCACTTTCCCCAATTCTTATATTTAGATCTCCCATTATTATAATCTCAATGTTAATGTATTTATCCCTTAACCTCTCAATGTCTTTGTCTAACAGATAAAATATTTCGGGATTATGAAACTGTGAGGAGGCTGGCGGGTTATACACTATACCTAAACATATCATGCTGTCATCTAGCTCCTTATCTTCTATTACAACCCAAAGCACTTCTTTATGCCTGGACCATGATTCTTTCATTGTTTTACACAGAGACTTCCTAATAAAGAAACCTAGGCCTCCAGATAGTCTCCCTTTCTTTGCATATGCTTCTCCCTTTCTTCCTACGTAACTAAAACCCCGTATGTCAATGACCTCATCTTTCAACCATGTTTCAACCACTGCTAAATAATCCAGCGTCCCCAAAAAGTGCTGTAAGATTCCCGTATTAATTTTATTTTTTATTCCCTCACAGTTCCAAAATCCTATTTTCCTGACTGACTGCTATTGTGAACCCGTTCTGCCCCTTGACCATACATACTTTTCCAATGTCTTTTTGCTTCTCAGCTGAATTCCTTCAACAGCTGAGGATCGTTTGTCTTTGTTTATCACCATTATACTTCCATGCGGCGAAGTTATAATATCTCCCGCCTCTGCTTTACCTCTCCTCCTGCCTTCACCACCTACCGCCCCCTCCTCTTCTTCTTCTTCACTACTACCAATAGTTTGCGTCCAGCTTCTTTCCCCTCTCTCCACCAGTCCACGTGCTGCCATAGTCTCCTCCCTCCTTGGTGACAGCCACTTTCTCCCGTTTGTTGTTACAGGTGTTGACGTCATCTTGCTGCTTTCCTCACTTCCCTTCTGTTCGACGGAGATTTGATTTCCTTTCGTCTTGTTGGATTCACTCAATGACGTATCCTCTGACGTGTTGGTTGTTACCACGTGCTGTATTACATCATCTCTGTGTTGTGTGCCGGTGCCAGACTTTGACTCCTTCGTCCCTTCCTGTGTATGTGAAACTTGGCTGGATTTTTGCTGAGTTATTTCCTCCCGTGTAGGCTCCCTGCTCCATACATCCCTCTTGCTCGCATACGTTGCGTTCGCTCCTTCTATCCAGAGTTGCAAATTTCTGATATATGCTCGTTTACCCGCAGCTCTCGCTTCCATCATCCTTCGGATTAGATTTTGCTTCACGTGTCTTTGGGCTGGTGTTAAATCCTTATTTATGAAGATTTTTGTGCCTTTCAACCTTTTAGCCCTTCCCAGTATTTCGTAGATTAATTGAGTTGTAGAGAAATGTACAATAATTGGCCTTTCCCCCACATGTCTTCCTACGCGGTAAGCCTCCACTATCTCCCAACCGTGTAGTTCTATTTGTAGTTTTTCTGTCAATATTTGGGACACTTCCTGCCATGGCCAAATACCTCTTCTCTCTTTCACTCCTATAAATACTAAATTTAGTCTTCTTCTCCGCTCATCTGCTCTTTCCAATTTCACTTTCAGTTCATCTACTTCCCCTCTTATACCTTGGATTTCTTTTCCTACTTCTTCTTTTATTTCCTTAGCTATTTTCTCCAGACTGTTGCCTATTCTTTGCTCCATCCCATCCAGTTTATTTATTTTTTCCACCAGATTCTCCAGAATAGTTTGTATTTCCTCTGGTCCAGGGTTCTGTTCGACTCCTCCTATTATTAATAACATTAGAATTATACATCCCAGTATTATGCCGCTAACCTCCATAGATCTTCCTATTTCCTTTTTCTTGATTTTCCTTTGCCTAAACAGTCCTATCCTTGCTCTGTACACTGTAAGCTCATCTCCCATTTTTGCTTCTTGTGCCACTCTTCTAGAGCTCACTGTAACACAACCTTCCTCTTCAACAGCTTGCTTAGCACTCTACCTGGTATATATAGAAATCTAATGCCATGTATACCTGACTGAGGTTTTTCCGAGGTTTCCCTCGGTCGTTAAGCAAATGCTGGGTATCTGTATTTCACCTCGGTGCAACCTTGTCTTATTTCTTGAACTCTATATATTGTAAATATGATAATGTTTGATTTAGCATTTTTGGTGATGAAGCCTATATTCTGTACGAATTTTGTTGGTGAACCACAAAATGTGATCTGACGTGAATTGTCCCTCTCTAAAGCCAGCTTTTTCTTCATCTTCTTTTCCATTCCTGTTCCAAAAAATATTTTAAAATTTTTGCAGTTATACTAACTGTATAAAGAACTGCAATATCTCTATAATTATTAAAATCATCCTTTCTGCCCTTTTTATGAAGCACCTGATAGGAGGCTAGGAACTTCTCACAGGACTACGACAAACTAAATAAATTTTGTTTAAATGAAATTATCTGAAGGAGCCCATGCTTTGTGGTGCAGTATAACCTATTCTCAAGCCAGTTTCAGAATGAGGTAAACCTAAGAATTTTGGCCCATGTAGACCTCTGTAGCATTGAAAGTATATTGCCTAATACTGATTTTGAACTTGATGTATTTTTTTTTTTTTTTTTTTCAGGTCAGAGTGTGACAAACCCAACAGAAACACCCTTTACATCTCTATACGATGCTTTTGCATGCTTTGCAACTCCAAGCGTGATGTGGAAACCAATTGAGGTTGACCTTGACGCAGGAGAAACTGTTGCAGATAGTTTTAGGAAGGCATTTGATGATCAAGTAAGTATATTACAATAAAATATAACAATTTGTTACAAACTTAACTTATCTTTTTAAGAAGTTCTTAAATTCTTCACAGAACTTGGGAAGATATAGATATTTAGATTTAAATTCTGTGAAGAATTTACCAATTCCTTAAAAAGATTAGTGAAGTTTGTAACAAATTATGATATGTTATTGAAATTCTTGTACTGCTGCACCGTTATTAGCTTCAGATTTTTACGTATTATGTACTATATGCGCAAGATAAGAAAAGCGCTGGATTTACGTAGTGGTGTGGGTAGAGCGGAAGAAAAGAGAGCTAACACGCTTTTGTTTGTGCAGTGTGGTCAACCTTGAAAAACACAATTCAGCCAAATTGCTGTAAGATAAGCAAAGATATGTGCCGAAGGTATGAGATGTGTCAACAAACAATTGAACTCCATCTGATATGCTGTATGCGTATGTATTTACTGTTATAAAACAGATAAAAGTATTAAATATTATGACAGCTATAAACACTCACTCGCTTTGTGATTCTTCAATTTCCAAGTCTATTGCGTCACTTTCATCGCTGGTATCCTCTAATGTACAAAAGTGAATCGAGAAGATATTGACACATTGCTTCACTCACACTGAGCCATAACAATGACATCATAGTCTTGCTTCTAAATTTGTTGTAAACTGGTTACCTAATAATTAACCTCAAAATTGCTCAAAATGAAGTGGCGTACATGTGAAAGCTTAGCATATTAGCTACTAGATGTTGCAGTGTGTAGCCCATTTCCTGTTTCAAAGTGGTCACTCCCAACGTTGATGGAAAAATGGCTCAAATCACTTGGAATGTCATCACTTGAAATTTCAGATTACATCGAACTAACCAAATTATGCATAGAACAGAATTTCTTCCAGTTTCAAACAAAATATTTCCATCAAACTTCTGGTTTAGCAATGGGCAACCCGTTATCACCCTTCCTGGCCGATCTGTACATGAGTGCAGAAATAAGGATCACTAAAGGTTTCCCATGGATGTTCAAACTCTGGCAAAGATATGTAGATGACATATTTGCCATAGTGCCAAAAAAACACATCAGTGATGCACTAAAACTTTTAAATATTCAAGAAAAAAGCATCAAGTTCACTGTAGAAGTTGAAAAAGACGAGTATTTACCATTTTTAGATCTAAAAATAATCAGAAGTACAAAAAGAATAAACTTTGGCATTTACAGAAAACCAACACAGACAGACAACTACATAAAAGCTAATGGCTACAATCCAAGATCCCACAAACAGGCAATCTTCAATAGTTTAGCACACAGACTGGTAAACATCCCTCTCACAGCAGAAGAATACAAAGGAGAATACAACAAAATTATTGAAATAGCAGAGAAAAATTACTTTCCCAAATCACTAGTAGACAAAAAAGTGAACTTAGCAAATAAGGAGAAACTACTAAAGGAAACTACAACCCTCTCAGCTACAGAAACTAAAATGATCTTCAAAAAATTCACTTACCATCCATGGGCCTTTGATAAATTCAAAAAAGTCTTCAAAAAACAAAACATTCAACTAGCTCCAGTGAACCATTACTCCTTAAAAAACCTAATTTGCTCAAACATCAAAGATGCCATTCCATCTAACAAAAAATCTGGTATATATCAAATTGAATGCTGTGACTGTAGTCAAATTTATATTGGAAAAACCAAAAGAAATTTAGAAACAAGAGCAAAGGAACACTTTAGGAACATAAAATACAAACAATTAGAAAAATCAGCAGTTGCCACGCATTTTTGGGAAAAAAACCACAACATAAATCCAGAACCAAAATTACTAAAACATACAACAGGAAAACAAGAACTGTCCACATGGGAACAAATCTTTATTTCAAAAAATAGGAACAAAGTATTCAATTTCGACATCCCCCAGAAAGATTTGTTCAGCAAGTTCCTCGAACCACCACCAGAGGAGACCGATGACAAAATATTGCCAGCTACACCAATGAGAACCAGTCGATGTCCGGCTGAAGATAGAGGGAAGGCCTCTGAAACTAGTTCCAGGAAAATTTAAAAGTAAGTGTTGTTTAGTGTCATTAATCGACTCCCAATTAATTTAATTTAATTGTCATCTGTGTTTACAGAAATACGTGAAACCTACCGAATGAGCACTTGGGACCCGAACACTCAAGTAATCTTGCGCATATAGTATATATTTTATGACAAGGGAACTATCTCTGTACTCACACCACTACGCACCTGGAAATTGGGTGGTATAATGCCTACTGTATATAAATTATGTGCAGCAAAAATCTGCTGCGTATTAGAACCTCAATGCTCAAAACTGAAGCCTGCAACCACTTGTAAGTAGGTGTCAGACATCCATCGTCAGCTCTGTGCCAGTGCTCCTTACATATGCCATGCTTAGACCATTGCCTGTCAGAGGTAAACAATCCCTCCCATATAAAACTGTGTTATGTCTACATGTTCCTACCCATTCTGGACTCATTTTTAGGTACTTCCAGCTATACTCTGCACACAGACCCCACATAGCAGAGATGATGCCATCAAACTCTCAAGCGTGTACAGGTATGAGCAAATTATGCTATTTAAGAAAGGCAACAAGTTAAGAAAAGAGGAGAAATGGCACTGGCAAGGAAGAGAAATTGAGGTGGTCGATACATTTAATTATCTAGGAGTATGATTAAGCAGTAAGGGGGGTTGGAAAGAGCAGAAGAGAATGGCAATGGCAAAAGGTAAAATTACATTAAAAGCTATTAAAGCTGGAGAGAATTTACACAGCCGTAGTAGAAGCAAAAATGCTCTATGGGGTAGAGATATGAGGTTTGGAGGAGGGGGGGGGGGGTGCAAATATGAATGTGATACATAGAAGCTTTTGCAAATAAATTTTTTGTTTACCACGAGTTTCACCAAATGGAGTGGCACAAGCAGAATTGGGAAGACTGGGAACTAGAGGGATAATGGTGGAAAGGGTGTTAAAATATTGGGCGAGAATTAGGAGTTTAGATGAGCAGAATATTCTGCGTCATTGTTTGATAGTACACGAAAGACTATATCAGAAAGATTCATGGCTAAATAAGATAAAGGAAATAATGTTAAAAATAGGATTTGGTGTTATGTGGGAAAACCAGGAATTATTGCAAAGTGGATTTTGGAAAGAACTTAGGTTACAAACGGAAGATATTGAAAGGCAAGAAATGTTAGGAAGCTTCAACTTGAAAAGCTCACTGGAAATTTATAGAGAGATGAAAGTGATGTGGAACAGGGAAAAATAGATTGATATGGCTTTGCATGGGCCAGAACAGGGGTGGTGGGAAGTGGGAGGGATACGTGTCACCAAAGGGATAAAGAATGGCATTTACTTTTAGAATGTGAAAAAACTAGGTTGCTTAGGGAGAAGATAGGTAAAAAAGAATGGGCAAGGCTACCAAAAGAAATTCAAGCAATGAAGTTAATGTGTAAAAACCAGGAAAAATTTAATTGAAATTGGGAACCTTTTGGGCAAAGTAAGAGCCAAATGGCTGAGGAAGATAAGTAAATATGACGAAAATGAAGATAAAGCTATTTTAGATAAGACGCCAATAGAGACCCATTAGCTCAACAACCTCACAGTTTGAGTCTACCCTTTGGTTACCCAAGGGTAACCAGCAACTCAGTGTAGTAATAAGTATGTAAATGTATAATAATTTGTAATTGAAATGGAAATAAAGATTACTGTGTGTGTGTAGTGTAGTGTAGTGTTTAACGCCCGCTTTTACTACATACGGCACCACAGGCGGTGACACTGATGATACATTAGATGAAGATGGATCACCGGTGGAATGAGATGGCGGGGGAAACCGGAGGTCCCGGAGAAAACCCGCCCCAGCGCCGTGTTGTCCATCACAAATCTCACTTTGCGGTCGCCTGGGATCGACCCCAGGCCGCCTTGGTGAGAAATGAAATGAAATGTGTAGTGTTTAACGCCCGCTTTTACTACATACGGCACCACAGGCGGTGACACTGATGATACATTAGATGAAGATGGATCACCGGTGGAATGAGATGGCGGGGGAAACCGGAGGTCCCGGAGAAAACCTACCCCAGCGCCATGTTGTCCACCACAAATCTCACTTTGCGGTCGCCTGAGATCGAACCCGGGCCGCCTTGGTGAAAGCCAAGTGGTGTAACCACTGAGCCACGGCGCGGCCCCGCCTTGGTGAGAGCCAAGTGGTCTAACCACTGAGCCATGGCGCTGCCTTAAAGATTACTTACTTACAGGTATGAACATAGTGATAGCTCCCTTGTGAGTGTTGTGTTTCATCATCCTATTGTCATTCAGTTAAGTTCTTGATGATTTCCTTTACAGAACAGCAGTGATTTGACAATTACAGTTAGCGGGAGGCCGATTTACGTTCACAAGTCAGTTCTGAAGATAAGATGCCAGCATTTCCGATCCATGTTCCAAGAACATTGGCAAGAAGATAGTAGAAGGTAATTATTAAATTTTTCGCTTCACTGTGGTGTTCCAATACAGTTAAATCTTGATATAGTAGAAGGTAAGTTTGTCACATATATGGAACAGAAAGGCTATAAACTACAAATACAAGTCATATAGCACCATCACATAGTGACCTACTTTTTGAAAATCTGTACTCTTCTTATATCTATGTATCTATACGTTAACAAGAAGTAGATAGAAATAGTTGGGCTCTTCTTTCTAATATGTGATGGGGCAATTTATTCTAAGTCCTTCACACTTTTTATACAACTATGATGTTTAATATGATTTCTTTGCCTTTTAGTTCAATTACGTGTTGGAGGGCATTCTTTTAACATTACTGAAGTCACAACTTAATTGTTTGTTTATTTACTTACTGCATTTGTAGCTATAGTGAAGAATTCAGTGCAGGCAAACTATCCTTGTTTCTCCATTGAACGCAATGCTGCCAATAGTCTTATTTGTTGCAAAATGTCTTCAACAAATCTAGGTACAAATTTGTCAGCTGCTTATATTACGTGTTGGCTCCTTGGCCGTTTATCTCTATGCTAGCCCTTATACGACCTTGACCTAATGTTCTGATTGTGTCTTCTATTTCTCTACCTCTTACTTCCTTGCTCTTCTCAACCATTTCTCTTTTGATTTTATCAGCAAATTTCCTCACCATTTTTTCCCTCTTTTCAACGTAAGCATTTTGATTGTTACTGTGTAACCCCCTTTATTATCCCAGTTCTTATCCCATATTAATTTCCTCCAGTTTTCAATTTCTTTGCACTCCAGTACATAATGTTCTAAACTTATTTTCTTTCCACATAGAATGCACTCCTTTGGTGAACTCTCTCCCAATATGGTTCCTGTCCTTAACCAAGCTTAACCCTCCCTCTCATATCTATCACATATGTCTATATATGTTTCCCTTCCCCATTCTGTCTCTATTTTCACATATACATTTAGTGATTTCTTACTTATCAGATTTCCCCACGTCACTTGTCTGTCAATGTACTCTATCCTATTCTTAATAATTGTCCAAAAACCTTATACATTTCTTTGTCTCTCATGCCAGATATCCTCCATCCCTATTTTAGCCAGCGTTCTCTCTAGCTCTGCCCACCAGCTGTCCTTTCATGTTGAATTCTTCTGTTGTTCTAGACAGATCTTTAATGTATTATCATCCTTCGGTATACAACCATACCAATATTTTAAACATCTTTCTATAATTACCCCACTTCTGCAAGGTCTTCCAAGTTCCACTCTAGCTACTCCATTTGGCGTTGATTTATTCAAACCTAGTATCTCTTTACAGAACTGTTCATATATATTGTGACTTTGTGGGTTCGTGAAATGAAAAGCCTAATTACACAAACTCACCAATGTTCTTTATTTCCACCGACTTACAGTTTAACACTTGCCAATTACACAGAATTACGTAATGCACACAATTACAATTTAATTTACACCATTCAACCTTGCCAGTTTGTCTTTACCCGTTCACTCAACTCAACTACACGTCCGCCCGGCTCACGGTCACTCACTCAACTAACTACACGTCCGCACACCACGACGTCCTCCACTCAACTAACCGTCGCCTCGCTTGTATCGATCGTCCCGAAACCTCCCGATTCTTCCATTATGGAGGGGGAAATCATTCTGGAGCCTTCGAGCACCTTCGCGCGGTAGGAGGAGGTGCCACCCCTTGCGCCCCCCCCCCCACCCCGCCACCACCGCCAGTCCGCATTATCAATCGGCAACGCGAGTTCGCCGTCTGTGTCACAATATGTTCAACATGATTTCTTATCTCATTTGTCCCCCACATAATGTCTTCAAAGAGAATCCTGTCTGTTATTGGGGCATATCGTCATCCACATTTTATTTGTTTCCATGCCGATTATTCCCAGGATCCAGTTGCCCTCTACAACGCGACCACAATGAAACTTGCGTCTTCCTACCTTGCACTCATTGATTTGAACAATGTGGCCGGGACCGCCAATTTTGCCCCTTGCAGTATATTTAGTGTCATGTGACATCATGCACTCTTTGCAGCAGAAACCGAACCAATCTGATACAGTCTGCGAACTCATAAATGTATCTCATATGGAGCACTCCATTATCGTAGTGTCATAGGATTGTTTATGTACTAAGCAGTGCATGAGAAACAAAATTAGACTGGGCAATAACATGGTCAGTATTTTCCAAAACTGACCTGCACTAATTGCATCCACATGTCTTTCTGCACCGTTGTTGGACAGATGACTGGAGTATTTTTGCAGAGGTTGACTACAAGTGTTAACATGTCTTTCTCAGATGACTGGAGTATTTTTGCAGAGGTTGACTACAAGTGTTAACATGTCTTTCTCATGTTGGCTGCAATGCGAGAACCTGCAGGTTGTCTGCTTGTGCATGCATGTACCTGCAGCTTAGGACTTAGAAAATATTCTCACCTCACACAAAAGAATGTTTCTCCATTAGTTGATTAATATGTTTTGAGTTGAACTGTCTGCATGATCCATATATTGCTAGTGTTTACGTAGAGTACATTCTGTTAGGAGCTTTCTAACATCCTCAGCTAATGTCAACTGTTGACTTGCTAACTTCACCTACTACAAATCACCATGTTGTTCACTGCAAATCTCACTTCGTGGTCACCTGGGATTGAACCCTGGCTGCCTTGGTCAGAGTCAAGCGATCTAACCAATCGGCCATGGCGTAGCCTCAAGATCTATTTCATTTATAACACATTGCATTTATAGAACTATATAAATTGAGATGTACAATCAATTCAAATATCTCTTTTTTAATAATTGTATCTAAATAGATTTCTTCTTTTGCAGTGTTCTTGAAATGGACCAGTTTTCATATGCTGTGTACCGCTCATTTCTTCAGTATCTGTATACGGATGAAGTGAATCTTCCTCCTGAAAGTGCACTAGGTACGTGCTTTGCTGCTGTTAAATTTTGACAAGCTACACATTTTTTGTGGCATTAACTTTTGAACTAACTTCTTTCTCTTTTACTTCTCAGTTTTGCATTATGTTCCATATATTTTGACATTATCACGTACCTATAGTAAATAGAGGAAGTTATATTGTGTTCCACTCAAAAATGGATATCAAAATTTTAACAGAAGTGCAAATTTTGAAGCCTTTTGTATCCAGAAGTATCTTTCTAGATAAAGATCTGTGTGTGCGCATGCGTGTGTGTCTTTCTGTAACAATATGAAACTTTTCAAAGAAATATTCTGAGTTATCCTTCCTAGAGAATTTGATCTTACTTTTTCTCAAAAGCGGTACTTAATGATTTTGGAAGCACCATATGTTTAAGATATTTGCATGGCTAATAAAATGTATAATTTGAATCTTCTTCAATCTGAAGAAATTTTATGCAATTTTGTTTTACTGGTAAACAGTATGCAATAGACAAAATGTTACCACTCAACAAATGTGGGTCTCATTAAATTACACACTTCTTGACAAATAAATCTTTTGTGCCATTAGCCATTTCCAAAATACAGTGCATCCATAAAGTAATGCTACACTTTTGATTGGGCACAGGAAAGCCGTAAAACAAGATAGAAATGTGAAATCTTCACGAACAAAAGCAAACCTTTTAAAGTTTCATGCCTATTCAGAGCAGTTCAATATGGACTCCGTTTGTTGCCCTACATACATCTAAATGATATTCAAGGTCTTCCCACACACATTAATGTCATCTGATGTAACAGAGTAAATGTCTGTGATTCTCTGTTTTAAATGATTAATGTTGTTGATAACAGTACGCGCAAGTTAAATTGAGCGCTGGATTTACAATGTGGTGCAGGCAGAGGGGAAGAAGAGAGAGCTAACACTCTTTTGTTTCTGCAGTGTGGTCAACCTTGAAAAACACAGTTCAGTTAAATAGCGTGTAAGATAAGCGAAGATATCACAAGTAACGTTGCATCCTCTGAAAACATTCCTTAGTTTTGCCCAGGCCAGCTCAATTGCATTCAGATCACAGTTATACGGAGGTAGACGAATAATAATGTGTCCCCTTTCGAGAGCCATAACATCCACAAATGTTCATACAAATATAAATCATTTTCAAGTAAATGCTAATGTACATTACCACCACACTCGTAACAAGGATAAACTGGCAATTCGAGCGCACCAAACGAGCCTTTATGAAGGTAGCTTTAACTTCAAAGTGATAATGTTATATAATAAACTTCAAAATTCATTTAAACAAGCTGCATCATTAAAACACTTTAAGAATAAGGTTAAGAAATTTTTGAATGTACATTGTTTTTATACAGTTAATGAACTTTAGAACTATAAGCATGTAAATGAGCACTGGGAGCATAGTACATTCACAAACCTGTAATATTTATATTATGACATTTCTTGTAGTAAATTAGTCTATGCAAATACCACACGAAACCATAGAAAAGCTGCTTACTGTGTATATTGTATGTAATCAATTTGACTTTATGTATATTGTGGCTTTGTGGGTTCGTAGAATTAAAAGTCCGAGTTGCAGATATTCCAAATGTTCTTTATTTCTGTAGAAACACACTGTTCAATTCTCACATAACGACATTACTCTCATACACAACACAATCTAACAAGGTCGATGACCTTACAAACAGCGTTCTGATTACATGTGTTTCCAACACTCCTGTTACATCTCTCTGTTTACGACTCACTCTTGGTGAGTCATCACCTTCTTAAATAACTCATTGATAAATTCAAGAGATTTCTGGAACAAACAAGAAATCGACTGATCTATCACCTTCTAGGAGCGTAACTTAATCTGTGCCAGCAAGTCCTTTATCTCCGGCGCTAAGTTTATCTGCTTATGCAGATGCAGATCTGCTTAAGCCGTGTACACAAGCCACACTTATCTCTTGGAATCGAACTTTCTGTGCTTTTCGCCACGACAATATACTGTATTTATACATTTTGACGTGTCTTATAACATGTATATGTTGCCAAGGACAAACTAAAATTCTAATTCTAACATACGATTGTTGTAAACTGGTTAGCTAATTAACCTCGAAATTGATCAAAACGAAATATGGTGGTCATTATAAAGCTTAGTGTATTAGCCACTAGATGTCAGTGTATAGTGCATTTCAAATTTGAAAGTTGTCATCTATGTTTACAGAGTTAAACGAAACTTACCGAATGAGGACTTGGAGCCCGATAGCTCTTCTTATCACGCGCATATAGTACACATTTTGTTTCATATAATCCCACAAATAAAAATCCAAGGGCGTCAGATAAAGGAATTGTGGTAACAGAAGCCCTGCCCATCCACTGCTGGGGGAATGAAGTGTCCAGAAACTCATAAAAAATGTTGGAGTAGTGTGCAGAAGTGCCGTCATGTTGAAAGATGACGCCTTCTGGAAATTGTGGCAGTGCATGCAATTCCAACCTGTCAAGGTAGTTGACTGCCAACACAGTCTGCTCCGCAAATAAAAATGGTCTTATTGCGTTATCCTGCATCAGGCTACACCACAGATTCACTTTAGGGCATTACGTTTGTACTCTACGTAGGCATGAGAATTTTCAGCAGCCCATATTCAGACATTATGGCGATGAACATGTCCCCTAACAGGAATGTCGCTTGTATAGCATACTATGGAAACTTTTGAGTTTTCCTTGTATTTGGTGAAGATTTTACATTTATATCTTGTTTCGTTGCTTTCCTGTGACCAATCAAATGTGCACCACGGCTTTACGGATGTGTGATATTTGTTATTGGCTTGAATATTCTAATATTGTTTTCCAATATTAATTTGCCATTTTTTTGTTTATGCTGACCAACCAAAGAGTGGAATTTTACAGCCATTTAGTGACCTGCTTTTATAATATGTGACTCACTTATCTACATGCATGCTTCTTAGGTTTAATGAAACTATTTCTGCAAATGTTTATCTTAATATAAGAAAGTTTAGAAAGAAAGAAAAAGTTACACGAACATAACACCAGATTGTTTTACTCCTTTCTTAGAGCTGCTGGATCTGGCAAATGCCTACTGTGAGATGCAGTTGAAAAAAAAGTGTGAGCAAATAATTAAGCAAGGAATTACTGTTGAGAATGCAGCTATGCTCTATGCTACAGCATTAGAATATGAAGCCAAGGTAAGTTCATGGAACGGAAGATAACTCTAGGAACTCAGATGTTTGCATGCTTCTCTCACTGCATGTGCATATGCATGCAGAATGCTCAAAAGTTAATGCTCATTGTTCTTGTAGCTTCCCATATTTTAGTCACACCTTCATGGTTCAAAATGAAGCAACAGTTTCTGAAAATAGTCCATAAAAAAAAAAAAAAGAGTGTGGCTATAGGCAAACTGAAAATTTCAATGCCATTGCCGGGATTTGAACCACGGATTTCCTGGTTTCCATCCAGTCACTCTTATCCATTCAGCTATCACAGCCAATGTGCCGTCTTGACATTAAATTCTCCTTTGACTCAAATAGTTTCTCGGTAAACCACTAGGGGCTCTTGCATTCGAGATACACCGTTTGTGGCGACTTACTATTGTAAGTACTTGGGTCTGAGGCTTCATCGTTAAACTCTTTATTATTTTAATTAATTGATGGAAATTAATTTTTCCTTCACACTAGCCATGTATAAGGTAAGCCGCCTCAGTAGCATAGATGGTAGCATGTCTACCTCACGTTCAAGAGGTCCTGAGTTCGAATCTCGGTCAGGGTGAGTTACCTGGATAAGATTGTTCCGGGGTTTTCCCTTATCCTAAAAAGACGAATGTCGGGTAACTGTAAGCTCCATGGACCCTGGGCTCATTTGAGCATCATTTCACACATTCCATACATCATCCGATATGACTATGTTGGAGGACATAAATTAAAAAAAAAATGTATAAAAAAATGTATAGGCTAAGGTTTTGGATATATATAATGCAAGGGTATCTACCAGGGTAATCCACACAGAGTGAATACTGACCCCCCCCGCCTCTGACGACCAGGGAGTTACCGAGCTGTCCCTGAAGGGTGCCCGGCACCTTGTGGGGCTTTCCGTAGGGCGAGACCCAGAGACTAACAGGCCCCACCATCTGATCCGAAAAGACAAGACGGGATGGAAGTGGATACACCACTTATGCGTGCCAACACCAAAGGGGAAGGCTACAGAACAACCTCGGTATGGCCGCCTGGTGATCGAGCACACCTTCTACTAGCTATGCAGGCTAGTATGTGGGAATATATGGCTTTCCTCAACCCCATCCGGAGACGTACCCGATCTCCCACGGGTATCTGGAACCACTGCCCCCTGGAGTCCAACCCAATCCGAGCAACTCCCATTCAGGAAGGGTCTCGAATGTTCGGACCGAGGTTCCTCTAGTAACGTCAGAGGTACTACGAGTGCTAGGGGTCTGCAGCGCTCGCATCACAGCAGCTGAAGGGGATGGATCACCTCTCCTATGGGGAAGATTTTGGATAGAGAGTCAAATTGAGAAAAAAAAAAAATTCAATGCTATGGCTGGGATTTGAGCCACGGATTTCCAGTCACTCTTACCCTCTTACCTATTGAGATACCATGGCCAATGTGCCATGTGCACCATGTTTGACAAAAAATAGACTGGCAACAGTTCTAACAACAAAAAATTAGACAAGAAAGGCACTGTAATGCATAAGTCAAAGAAAATTGCTGCCTCTTCACTTTCCAGATTTAAATCCATGTTATTATCCGTGGGAAATGTTTAAAGATCCCCTATAAATCCTCTTATACTTGGGAAATTAGAAAGCAGTATCTGGCATGCCCTTTTCTAATATTTTGGCTACACAAGTGATCAACTTTTGCCAGGCTTGTATAGGTGCAGAGAGCAACATTTCAAATTCCTTGTATAATGTGATTTTGTGAGTTCGTAGAATTAAAACTCCAAGTTGCAGAAATTCAAAATGTTCTTTATTTGTGTAGAAATACAATTTGTACACCAGCAGAATTATGTAACACACACATATACAATCCGTCTGCCGCAGGTCCACACTCCAACTCACTCACTGAGCTCCTTGCCGAAAACTGAACTGTCTAGTCCAGTCCATCACTTTTATACACAATTTAGGTGTTTCATGAAGGCTGGCGAAACTTCCCGAAGCTTCACGGACCCTTGCGATGGCAAAGGAATTGTCCAGACCTTTCTCTGGTTCTGTCTCTCCTTGGCACGTCATCAGCGCTGTGCATGGGCATAGGTGTGGCTTCAACGCTGTCTGTTTCACTCCCCGCTTCTCTCTCTCTCCACATCATAAGCACCTCGTGACAATCATGAAAGATAATTGTAACATATTTGTATTTTTTTTCACATCATCAGTATTATCTGGGAAGAAATGGCAGGTCAGTCCATGGTTAGTGCTTGAACAAATTTGTAATTTGTGCTGTAAAAGTGACTGGTTGTCAGTTACATCATTCAAAAGAAACCATGTTTAATGATAGGGAGCTGTAAAATATACAAGGGTTATTAAATTTTAGATGAGTCGCATTTTTTACACATCTGCTTCACTTTCGTACCTATTTTGAGGACATGTTTCGCAAATCTTCGTTTGCATCTACGGCTCTTGTGCGACTGACGCTAGATCCAGCGGTGTGGGTAATTCTGGGGTTGTTGCTGCCATCTGTTGATTTAGTGATGAACTGAAATGTGGGATTCTCTTCTAGCGGGATTTCAAAGTTCATTAGTTGGTTTTTATGTTTTTCTATGTATATCCTCTCCCATATGACGAGTTCACTATGTTTTTGTACGTATTTTAGTAATTCTGTGCTATCTTCAATTTCATGATTTTCAGACCAGAAAATCTATACATGAGCTTTTTCGAAACACATATTACTAAAGCCTTCCCTCATATGTTTAAAACATGGTACAGATACGTAGACGACATCTTTGCAATAGTGCCCTACAAACTAATAGATGATGCTTTGAAACTACTCAACCTGCAAGAACCCAGCATACAATTCACAGTAGAAACTGAAGAGGACTGTACTCTACCTTTTTTAGACCTTAAAATCAAAAAAGGCAATGAAAAACTAGAATTTGGCATTCATAGAAAAGCAACACACACAGATAATTACATCAAAGCAAATAGTTTCAACCCAATTCCACACAAACATGCAACCATCAACAGTCTGACACACAGATTAGTAAATCTACCTCTCAGCCAGCAAGAATATCAAAACGAATACCATCAAATCTTAAAAACTGCAATTAAAAATGGATATGGAAAAAACCTTGTAGATAAAAAACTAAAATTATTCAAACTTCAAAAGAAATTAAAACAGATCACAGCTCTCACACCAATAAAACAAGAAACTAGATTTGCTAAATTTACTTACCACCCCTGGGCCACAAAAAAGTTCCAAAAAATATTCAAGAAATACAATATAACATTGGCACCAAAAAACAATTACAACATTAAAAACCTACTTCACAGTAATAATACTGATAAGATAAAACCAGAGGAAAAGTCAGGCATTTACAAAATTAAGTGTAAAGACTGTGAAAAAATTTACATAGGAAGGACAAAAAGGAACATAGGCACTAGAAAGAAAGAACACTTCAGGCACTTAAGATACAAAAATATTGATAAGTCCGCAATAGCAGCTCATTTCTGGTCTGAAAATCATGAAATTGAAGATAGCACAGAATTACTAAAATATGTACAAAAACATAGTGAACTCGTCATATGGGAGAGGATATACATAGAAAAACATAAAAACCAACTAATGAACTTTGAAATCCCGCTAGAAGAGAATCCCACATTTCAGTTCATCACTAAATCAACAGATGGCAGCAACAACCCCAGAATTACCCACACCGCTGGATCTAGCGTCAGTCGCACAAGAGCCGTAGATGCAAACGAAGATTTGCGAAACATGTCCTCAAAATAGGTACGAAAGTGAAGCAGATGTGTAAAAAATGTGACTCATCTAAAATTTAATAATTTTTCGCTTCACTGTGGTGTTCCAATACAGTTGAATCTCGATATACAAGGGTTGTTCAATAAAGAATGTTCATCATATTTTACTCATAATTTTGATGACCCTTCTCAAAATAGTCTCCTTAAGATGCGATGCACTTGTCCCAGCATTTGTGCCAGTCGTCGAAGACATGCTGGAATTTTTTTTTGAGAGATCCTTCAACATCACTCCAGCAGCCTTTACCACTGCTTCTGAAGATGGATAATGCCTCTCAAAAAAATGTTTCTTCACAGTAGGGAATAGGAAAAAGTCACATGAGGCTAAATCTGGACTACAGGGAGGGTGAAGGAGGGTGACATGATACTTCATTATATAATGATACTTCATGTTGATTTTTGCAAGATATTCAGCAACAGCATTGGCAGTATGCGGCCATGCATTATCGTGGTGCAGCATCCAGCCTATTTTACAGAAATGTGGTCTTGCAATGTTTCTCACGACAGCAGCAGTATTGATGTTTTCTTCTTTAAGAGGAGTAATTAGAGTGCTGAGTTCACCTTCCCTTGAAATTGATTGTGTCCCCTCTTTAAATAACTTAAACCACATCCTGCTGTGCTTTAGGGAAGAATAGACTCTCCATAGGCCTCCTCTATAAGTCTCAGCTGAAGATGTGCTGAGACGAAAGCAGAATTTCAAAGTTGCATATTGTTACATAGAGTCAACATGAAAAATTCAATGCCATGGCCAGTATTTGAACCATGAATCTCCTGGTTTCCATCCAGTCGCTCTTACCCATTGAGCTACCATGGCCAACTTGCAGTCATGACACTAAAATTCTCCATTTCACTCGTATATTTCCCCAGTAGCCACTAGGGGCTCTCGCATTTGAGGTACACTATTTGTGGCAATTTACTATCGTAAGTACTTGAGTTCCAGGCTTCATCATTTAACTCTTATTATTTTAGTTAATTGATGGAAATTAATCATTTCTTCACACTAGCCATATATAGGCTAAGGTTTTTGTTAGAGCCAACATGAAAAATTCAATGCCATGGCCGGGATTTGAACCACAGATCTCCTGGTTTCTGTCCAGTCGCTCTGACCCATTGAGCTACCATGGCCAACTTGCCATGTAAAACCTTAGCCTGTATACGGCTAGTGTGAAGAAATGATTATTTTCCATAATTTAACTAAAATCACATTGTTCCTCGCATGTCACCTCCATTATTTCGGTAGGCGACTATGAACATGTCTGTGTCTGCCTACCTCTCACAGGAGTACCAACAACGAAACTACTATAGTGTATACGTAAAATATGAAGCTGTTAACAGTGAAGCAAACAAATATATACCATATATGTGTTTGGAGGAATTTAGCAACAGTGACGTCAAAATTAATCTCAGAAACTATTTGTAGTTGTTAAATTTTAGATGAGTCGTATTTCTTACACATCTGCTTCACTTTCGTGTAAGAAATACGACTCATCTAAAATTTAATAATTTTTCGCTTCACTGTGGTGTTCCAATACAGTTAAATCTCGATATTTGTAGTTGGTTTATTAATACTCGTCACTTACTTGTTTATATTTATGAGAGACTAGTTTCAAAGGCATTCGCCTCCATTTTCAATCTCTTTCCAACTGGTATCTGTTGTTGTCTGCTCTCTCTCTCTGGTGGTGAAACTATGAACTTCTTTGTCAAATTATCTACTGGTGAGATTTCAAAGTTCATTATGCGATCCTTATTTTTCCATATGAATATGTTCTCCCATGTTGTCAGTTTATTTTGGTTTATCACTCCTTTTAATAATTTTGGATTTGGATCAATGTCATGGTTTTCATTCCAAAAATGAAATGCTACTGCTGACTTATCTTCTTGTTTCAATCTGATGTTTCTAAAGTGTTCTTTGACTCTGGTTTTTAGATTTCTTTTAGTTTGACCTATGTAGCATTTTTCACAATTCTTACAACTCATCTGGTATATTCCGGATTTGTTAACTGATGGGATTTCATCTTTCGTTTTTGAATTTAGCAATTTTAAAATTGAGTGTCTATTAGTAGGTGCCAAGGTGATATTTTGTTCCTTGAAGATCTTTTTAAATTTATTAAATGTTTTTGGGTGATATGTGAATGAACTGAATATGCTGTTGCTTTCTTTTTCTACTCAACTACAAATAGTTTCTGAGAAATATATACCAATATAACAATTAACTTATAAGAAATGATGACACTTTTCTTATAAATTGTCCGGGATCGTGATTTCATGATCTTCTCAGATCTTCTGGCTGAGGATGTGGAAGAATTTCCATGAAATCACGATCCTGGACAATTTATAAGAAAAGTGTCATCATTTCTTTGAACATAAGTGAAGTTTTAAGTTAAAAATTGTTATATTTGTATATACTACATGTGTTTGTTACACTTTAAGCTAACAGAATGTCATAAGATTAAATTCTAACGTGAGAAATTATGAGGGTAAAAAAAATTATGATCATGCTTTATTGAACAGCCCTTGTAAATATGAATGTTAAAAATTAGATTAGGATGTAGCTTTTGTAGTTTAATAAGATTCTTTCCTTCCATAGTGCATTGGTACTTTTCTTTAAATATTCTGCATCTCATACAAATTGAATTTTTAAGAAAATTAAATAATGTTTACTTCCATTTCAGGAGTTGGAAGAGTTTTGTTTCAAGTTCTCTTTGAATCACATGACTGCTATCATAGAGACTGAAGGCTTCAATGCTTTGGATGTTCAGACCATCAAAGACTTCATTCGTAAGGCTGCAAAAGCAGGAGCGTTTAAGTCTTAAATTACTGTTACTGCCCCAGTTAACGTATGCTATTGTATGGTTTTAAAATTGGAAGTTTTAGTTTCTGTTATGTGTTATTTTAGAATCAGTATAAAATCAGCAAAGCACAAAGTGTATTTATGTGATAAATATGATTTCATAAAATGTATAGAAGTATTTGCTCAAAAAAAAAAAAAAAATAGCTAAGCTTTCTTGTAAAGACACTGATGTATAAAACTGCTAGCTGGTTATTCCATTGTAGTATTGTAGATTATTGTACATGGGATAATTAGGGCTGGTTTCACCAACTGATGTTAATCTTGTTTGTTATAACCCACGGCATCTTCACAGACTGACATGTACCATGATGGGATGAGAGTATATGGGAAGTAGTATAGGATCTTACACATTTACAAACTATAACTCTGGCTTATAGAAGTTAGGCTTTTAATTTACATAAAAGAATTACCTGTGCAGAGAAAACTGATTTCTGATAAGTAATGTCAAAGAAACTTTTAACTTTATATCAAGTGACACATATTCCTGATAATACACATCTTGCCCTCCCCCCCCCCCCCCCACAAGAACTTCAAATATGAACCAGCTCTGATGGGAATTCTATCTTTTTTTGATTAAGGTTTATTGTGTTGCCCATATCATTCTAAAGCCAATTCATTATGCTTATACTCTTTACCAAGGAATAGTGTCATACAACAGATATGTTTCAAATTCCTCTTGTTCTAAAAACATTTTCCCAAAAGTAATATATCTTTTGTAAGCCAAGCACTGATGTGCTGGGTTGTTTTCTTGCACAATCTGTAAGAAAAAGAAGGTAGTGTGTCCTGTGAGAAATGCAGTATTTGCTCTAAACTGAAAGGCACACATACGAAACCCAACCGGACACAAACCCAGGCTCGTACGTCACCAACAGCAGTAGTCACAATAAACAACCACTCATTGGCACCAAGTGCTGTTACAAAATTCCTTTTGCAAATGCTACAGCAAGTTAACTAAAATAAATAAGGAATTGCTACTAAAAGCTGCATTTAGTTAGCAAGATGCATAACTGTGCAGCTAGTTCAGACATAAAGCAAAATCATAAACATTTAATTTTAGGGCATTTATAACGTTTAGTCTCTTAGGAAACAATTCTAAATGATTGTACTTCATTTACATTTTTATTGATTTCAAGCATCTTACATCCATCAATAGTTGTGTTTGCCCCAGTAGTATCATGTTCAAGAGATCCCGAATTTGAATCTCAGTTAGGGTGAGTTATCATCCAGTATGACATAACATTGAAGGACATAAATTTAAACCAAACAAAACAAAATCAATAGTTGCATAGCATTTGTTAATATTTTATTTGACAATTTCATTTTTTTTTTTTTTTATTTATGTAATAACATAACCAATAGAAAGCTGTTTCATCACTTACATCAGTTTGCATTTTCAAAGACTTGTTGTATATGTGAAATGCATATTGTTCTGTATGTGGAATATATTGTATATTGGTAGTTTATTTAGCATAAAATATGTAACTATTGTTAACCATGAAATAACTTGGACTAAGAATTGTAAGAAAAACTTGTATTTTAAACGGCGACAGTCAGTCGAAGCAGTATTTGTGAAATTGTGAAACAGAAAGGATGTTTTTTGAACAAGCAAATGATTACTGTGTGGACCAGCAAACAAACTGTTAGCACACGGGCG
This sequence comes from Mantis religiosa, assembly GCA_030765055.1. NCBI lineage: Eukaryota > Metazoa > Arthropoda > Insecta > Mantodea > Mantidae > Mantis > Mantis religiosa. The sequence goes on along the minus strand of CM060959.1, from coordinate 16,485,552 downwards.
AAGAGCAAGTGCACCCATTTGCAAGGGAGAGTACAAGCTCCAGTTTAGTGGACTTTAAAAGTAAATAATAATGAAAGGAGTCACGTAGACATTGTTTGCGATCTTTCGATCAGCGGATATAAACCCTGATGTTGGGAACCTCGGGGCGGATTCTTCTGCAAACAGCATGCCGTAGTACACGGCAGTTCGACAGTTGTCATAGTAGGTATGACTGTACGGTCTTACCACACGTCGTTGTAACATCTGTCCACATTTAAACATCTTCTTCAGCACCCAGTAGACTGACTGGAGCCAAAGGTTCATCATACTTAATGTACAGTTTACGTAACGCTCTACAATAAACTACCATTTTCACCTGACTGCTGTTGGTTTTGTTAACAAAGGCTTAACACCCCTCCCATTTACCGTCGGCTTCTGCTCGGCCAAGTTGTGGTCTCACCCTGGGTACAAAATAAAATCTGGTTTCAGATGTAGGGTTAGTTAAGCCACAAATCCAAAGTTAGGCATCGCAGAAGAAGAAAAGAAGAAAAGCCATACCCTGAGGGGGATGACCAAAAGTAGGCAAAGACCAACAGCAGTTAGGTGAAAATGGTAGTTTATTGTGGAGCGTTACGTAAACTGTACATTAAGTATGATGAACCTTTGGCTCCAAACAGTCTACTGGGTGCTGAAGAAGATGTTTAAGTGTGGACGGATGTTACAAAGATGTGCGGTAAGACCGTACAGTCATACCTACTATGACAACTGTCGATGAACTGCCGTGTACTACGGCATACTGTTTCCAGAAGAATCCACCCCGAGATTCCCAACATCAGGGTTTATATCTGCTGATCAAAAGATTGCGAACAATGTCTACGTGACTCCTTTCATTATTATTTACTTTTAAAGTCCACTAAACTGGAGCTTGTACTCTCCCTTGCAAATGGGTGCACTTGCTCTTCGCCCATATGCTAACAGTTTGTTTGCTGGTCCACACAGTAATTAGTGTCCCTAACACCAGATTGCAGAGGGATCAGAGCACTGTAGTAGAGGAGGAAGAAGAATGTTCATTTAGTCACCAAACAGCTGAGGATGAGATCGAATGATCTTAAAAACGTTTCAAGTAAGTGAAATTTGAGTGTAAACATAGTGACTCATAAATCAAACTCAAAAATCATTTGCTTGTTCTAAAAACATCCTTTCTGTTTCACAATTTCACAAATACTGCTTCGACTGACTGTCGCCGTTTGAAATACAAGTATTTCTTGCAATTCTTATTCCAAGTTATTTCATAGTTTACAATAGTTACATATTTTATGCTAAATAAACTATCAATATACAATATATTCCACATACAGAACAATATACATTTCACATATACAACAGTCTGGCTACACAAGTAGTGTAATATAATGTTTTAAAACTTTAAGATTTCCCAAAGTTTTCTTTGCTCTTAATGGTAGCTTTTGTATCGTTTCAATTTCTAAGGATAGCTTAATGGATATCCACCATAGTTGTTAGCTTCTGATATATATATACACACAGTCATGGACATAAGTGTTTGTATAGTTTAAAATACAAATTAAAATACTTCATTTTAAATACCTGCTGATTAGAAACATTAAACAATTCACAATATGAAGTTGACAGACCCTACTAATGCATAGATATAATGAATTTAGAATTCCATTATTTTACATTAAGAAGTAAAATGTTTATTATCACATGTTGCAGTTTAAGGAGTACATAAGTATTCATACAGGAGCATAACATTACTGTATGTATGCATAAATGTATAAACAAAACTTAAGACACTTCTTCTAGTATTTTGTGTGCCAAACTTTTTTATAAATGACTTCTCTCAGCCGTTTGGGCATTGAGGGAACTAGCTTTTTGGTCGTTTTTGTGCCAATATTATACCATTTCTGTGACCAGTAGTTCTTTTAGTTGAGATTTACTGGATATGTATGTCTTCTTACTCTGTCTTCCAGTCTCGCCAAAGGTGCTCAATGGGGTGAGATCCGGTGATTGTGCAGGTGTTTTTAGTGTGTGTGGAGTATTATATAGCAACCATAAACAATGTCTGCAGTATGTTTAGGATCATTGTCCTGTTTGAGGCAGTAATTGTTCCGTACATTGAGATTCTCTGCACTCTTCAAATTGGTTTTAAGGTCCATATTTGTCCATATTTCCCTCAATCAATACTAGTTCCCCTACACCAGAAGCAGTGATGCATCCCCATACCACCTCCATGTTTGACTGTTGCTTGCAAATTTTGAGGATATAGTGCAGTATTTGGCCTTCTCCACACTTGGATTTGGCCATCATTACAGAATATATTAAATTTACTTTCGTCCAAAAATATTTTTCCCAGAATGCACTGTCCTTTCCTACATATTCCTTTGCAAACACTAACCTGTCCTTTTTTTTTATCTGGTGATATGCGACTTCTTTCTAGGTACCCTGGAATAGAATCCAGTATGATTGAATCGTCTCCTCGTATTCTACATAGGCAGCAATTTCAGAGGAGGCAATTTGCAGGTTTTTCTTTACCATTTTCATCACTTACCTTTGTTCTCTAGAACTTAGTTTCTGTGGCTGGCGCATTCTTTCTTTATTGATCAACTTATTGGTTTTTGTAAAATGTTTAATGACATTCTGGGCTGTCAAACGACATCATCCTACGGTGCAAGCTATTTCAGCATATGATTTTTGTCTATTTATATGAGCACATTTCTTTCATTAATTGATTCAAAACGAATTGTGCTAGTGACAACTTACTATACCTAAAATGTAGAGAAATTTTGGGAGATTATTTACCTCTATAGCAAAATTTGAAAATGTCCTCCATCCTGCATAAGACACAACTCAACATGTCGTTTCAAGTTACTGGCCACTTGTTGGAGTACTCTGTTGTCAATAACTTGAATTTTCTTTGTCATGTTGTGCTTCAGATCGTCCAGTGTCTGGGGACATGTGGCATAAACCCTGTCTTTTAAGTAACTCTGGCGATGTCAAATCTGGAGATCTCAGTGGCCACAGGTTCTTGGAAATTATCTGGTCATCAAAGAAAGTTGCAATTGGTTCCATGGATTCATTTGATGTATGGCATGTAGCGCCATCTTGCTGAAAATATAATTGACTCAGCTATACATCGTCCAGTTGCTCAACAAACTCCATGAAAATCAGCCGGTACTCTGCAGTATTCACAGTCTGGTTAAAAAAGTTGGCCCCACTATTCTCTGTGCGGATATTGCGCAACAAACTCAGATTTTAACCAAGTGCATTGGTGCTTCATGGATGACATGTAGATTTTCGATGGTCCAATGACATGAGGTCTGTGAGTTTACATAACCGGATAAATGGAACCATGCTTCATCTGTGAACCATGTGATGGACAATATGGCAGGATTTTGCACAATGAACGTCTGAAAACAATGACAATAATTCAATCTTTTATCCTTATCTGGTTCTTGTAGCTGATACATAATCTTAACCCTATATGGCTTTAGGCCTGCACTTTTCGCAACTCTCTGACACATTGAGTATGTGTACCCTGTCTCATGCGACAAATATCTTAATGATTTTTTGGGTGACTGCTCCAGTTGTGCTCTTACGTCAACAACTGTGGGGAGCCTAAATAAATGATGTTTACCTTTTTCATTCACCAGAGATCCAGTAGTTTCCAATTTGTTTACAAATCCCAGTATTGTATTTCTTTTGGGTGGATTGCGAACACCAAATTCTCTCTGGTATGCCCTTTGGGTAGCTGTAATTGAATTCATAATCCAGTATTGCTTCACAAGGAAGAGTCGTTGATTTATGTGAACTGTATTTTCATGTTGACTACAACAAAATGTCGAAAACAGCTGCCAGCAATTAGGAATAAAAAATAAATATCTGTGCATCTAGTGACAAGGAATCAAAACTCCAGCTAAAATTGGGTCATTGAATGAATTTACCATGGAATAATTAAAGAAAGAAATGTGTCAGTTGTATATAAATCGCTCTGTATAATGCTATCACTTTCCTTAGGTCTACAATGTTTCCTTTCCTTTGTGACCCATTTTAACCTTCTAAGGTTCACTTTTGACATCATAAATGTAACACTGTGGTTATAAATGAAGGGATTTTGTGGGTCACTGTGTGAATTATCATCTTTGAGAACAACCATATTTTTATACTTTGTAGAATGTACATCAGTAGACCAGTAAAATGTTTGAAGTTCATATATATGATAAAATGTGTGCTTTTTCAAAAGTTGAATTGTTTAAAACTGTTTTCTTATTATTGGCAGCTGTATGAATATTTATGTCCATGACTGTATGTGGGATATATGTATAATGTGCCTTGATATATGCAAGGGAAGCAATAATAGTGCGTGCCTCAGGTAAATGTATACATATCATCTGAAGAACAGAAAACCATGAGTTAGGACATCTTTAGGTGAGAACCCGTCCTTGAGACAATTTCAGCATCTATGAAAACTGGAAGCATATTAGAATCTGAATGCCTCATTAAATGGTAAGAAAAAACGGTTAAAACCTAAGAAGGTGGCGCCCAGTAATAAAGCACTTAAAAAGCAAAAATTTGTGCCAGAGTTTCTAAAATGTTTCAGAAGAATTAAAGTAGAACTAAGAAGATTAGAACTATTTTATTTTCTGCATGTGGATTTATTTGTGGAAGTGTATTTTAACTAGGGCCCGGATTTTGATGAAAAGTCATCTTCTTTCTGAGTAGTCACAGACGATGCTTATTGGAAGTGAATTCTGGTACAAATACGTTAGATATATATGGTTTTTATAGGTCATCAAAATGCATTTTTTCCAAATTTTTATAATAGTCATTTTTTAACATTTAGATGCATTTTCCGGTCATTTTCATAATTTTTCATGAATTTATTAGGCATTTTCATCTGTAGCCCACATTCGCGAGGCCCAGGTTCAATTCCCGTGGCTGACCTGACCCTAGCCCATGGGCTTTTTGGTTTTACGAGGGCTATCCAGAAAGTAGATTACGTTTTGGAATAAAAAGTAAACAAAGTATAGGAAACAAATTTTATTATATACAGATGAAAGCCACACTCAAATACTACTTTTCGACATAGTCACCATTCAAATTAAGGCATTTATCGTAGCGATGTACGAGCTTGGAAATTCCTTCGTCGAAAAATTCGGCCGCCTGCGCCTTCAACCACTTCAACTGCTTTTCGCTGATGATTTCGTGCAACAAACTTCGCGAAATTTGTGGAAAACTCAAAGAAAGTTCCGTTATTGTGAACCTTCGATTTTCACGGACTTTAGCATCGACTTTTTCGACAAGTTCGGCAGTCACTATGCTGGGTCTCCCACTTCGATCTTCGTCGTGAACATTGTTTCGGCCATTTTTAAACCTGATGACCGACTGACGCACTAAACCTTCAGTGATAATGTTGTCCCCATACACTTCACAAAGCTGCCGATAGATTTCTATCGGTTTACAGTTTTTTGCAGTCAGAAACCTTATTACTGCACGCACCTCGCAGCTCGCGGGATTTTCAATTAACGCAGACATTTCAAACCGTCACAGTATCTGAACGGAGCACAGCACGAACCTCTCACTAGCACGGCTAGATGCCGACTGAGCTGCGCAACGCTCTGACCCCAAGATGGCCGCGCTAGCCCCGCCCCTAGCGGAAACAGACGAAAACGTAATCTACTTTCTGGATAGCCCTCGTATTTTTTTAAATAATCTGTGATTAAAAGTTCATTTATATCATAATCTTTTATGAAATAGTAACTTTGTAAGTGTGGTAAACATGTAATTAACACAGGTAAGTGTCGTAACAGTGCTGGTGAATTTATGACGCATCAATTCGAGGAATCGCTGATTACATCATGCAATACGTGTAGATTGCATCAGCCTGGACTTCAGGAGCTAGAAGTGTCGTAGTAAGGAGAGTAGTTTATGAGGTGTGCAAATCTGTTGTGTTGTGGAATTGAAATGCTGAAACAAAAAGTAAACTGCGTCCCATTTGATACAGTATATTTCAGAGTTTGGGGGAAGCATATGTTTTATAAAATTGAAAACGACCTGATGAATTTTGAAGTTATTTATTATTTAGTACCAATAATTGCATTATTTACTAATAAAGTTAATTTTAAAATGTGATTATTTGAACCATATATTATTATTTGTCTATGACAGTTATTAATTTATTATTATGAAAGAAGTTAATTTTTTTAGGTCATTTTTTTACATTTTATGTGCATTTTGTTATAATTTGAAGGCATTTTATAGCTCAGTTTTAGAGAATCTTTAGGTCAACAACTTCCGGGCCCTAATTATAAATATAAATGTCATTATTTCAAGTGCTGTAACTTCTTGTGCATGCTAGAATTTTATTGTGAGCACAGCATAGAAAAAGTTTTTACATGTCATACTGAATTTACCATTTACTTGAAGCTCTGATTAGATTGTATTTTAGTAGTCATTTAGTAATTACACTAGTCTTACCAAACTAACAAACAATGGCACTTGTTTTATGGCCTGGCCACAGAATAAGAGTATACAAGTTCATTTGGTTTCTACTACACCAGAAGTTCTTCCAGTCTAAAACTCCCATATTACTTACTCAGGGATAATACAAGAGTTGCCCAATAAATAATGCCCTATATTTTTTCTCTCCAAAAGTATTGTGACTTTGTGAGAAATTCAACATCAACACCAACATGCCATTTTCAACAGTTTAATCTTTCGGATGATCAACTTTCCACTAAACAGAGAAGATTATCAAGAAGAATACCTACACATAAAAAAGTAGCTATATCCAACGGTTTCAACCCAAATTTAGTAGACAAAACTGTTAACAGACTCAACAAAGCTAAGAAAATAAAAGAAACCACCACCCTAGAACCTACAGGAGAAAAAGAGAAAAAACTTTTTAAAAAATTCACCTTCCACCCATCAGCCTATAACAAATTCCAAAAAATCTTCTCAAAACACAACATAACTCTTGCACCTCAAAATAGGTTTAATATCAGAAATTTGTTAAAAGGCCCTCCCAAAAATTCAATCACTACCAAAGAAAAACCAGGAATCTATGAGATCAAATGTGAAACTTGCCCTAAAATTTATATAGGAAAAACAAAAAGAAATATTAACATCAGAACTAAAGAACATATGAGAAACATTAAAAATGGTGAAACAGAAAAATCAGCAGTGGCTTTTCATTTTTTGAATACTAGACATGACATCAACTTGGAAACATCTCTAATAAAATATGTTAATCACCCCATAGACCTTTCCGTATGGGAAAAAATCTTCATTAACAAAAATCGTCATGGAGTCATGAATTTTGAAACTTCACCACTGGACATCTTTGACAAGTACATCACGCCATCTATTGACAAAACGGAGAAAGAGGAAACCACTACAACTTGCACTAGTCGAGTATCAGCTAATGATAGGAGCAAGAGCTCTTGAAACATGTCCTGTGAATAAACAGTGTGAGTGAAGCAGTGTGTCAATATATTCTCGATTCACTTTTGTACTCATTCAACATGGTGTTTATTTCTGCAGAAAGACAGTTTGTACAGCCCTTTGCAGCAGGATGACGTAACATACACCAACACAATCTCTCTTGGCTTCACCACATGTAAACAAGCAAAAGAATTCACTTTCAAATTACTACACGATTGTCAGTTCTCAGCTTGTAACTCGGTACAGTTCAAATGTCCACATCGACAACTGCAACTTCTTTTACTTACTAGCAGCTTTGCTGCATGACTGACTGATGACAACTCACACTGCCGCATTTATACCCAAGCCGCTGCTTCTCGAAAGCTGCCAAAGTTTCTCGAAAGCTCCCAAAGTTTCACAGCCTTTCGTGGTGCAATGAGAGTATCCAGACTATCTCTGCCTCTTTTTCCCTCTGTTGCTCTCACTCTCTCGGCAAGTGCCAAGCGCTCATCATAGTACACTTTGTGGGCATGGTTGGGCACTATCTGTCTCTTTCACTCCCCACTTCTCTCTCTCTCGGCGCTCATCTACAATGCCTTGCGACAATATTTATTCCACAAAATTGAAATTTACATAAATGAAAGAATGATGTTTTATCTGGTCACTTTATTTTTGTACATAATCGCTGTAAAGTTCTATGGCCTTTCTCTAGCGAGACATGAGTGCATGTATTCCTTGCCTGTAAAAATTTTTACTCTGCCTGTGGAGCCAGGTTTTTCACTGTGAAAATCAAATCAAATCAATCAAATCAAATTTATTCATCCTTTAAAATCAAATCTGTACATAGTACCTTGATATAGGATACATCAGTAAATTTACACTTAATATTACAAAGTTAAACATCAAATATACCTAACTTACATTCAATTATAATGTATCACAAATTGGATATAATTATAAATGAGAGAAATGAACAAGCTAAGTAAATTCATGTTTTATAATTATCTGGATTTGTTAAATTGCAGATATTCCTTTACTGTGTAAAAGCAGTGCTCCTGCAAGAAAGCCCTTGTCCTAGTTTTAAACATATTGTAGTTATCTATGCTTTTAATGTCATTAGGAAGGGAATTATAAATTATTGTATAGGAATGCAGTACTCCATTCTTAAACATTGTAGTTCTGATTGAGGTTAAGTACCTCGTGTAATGCATATGAACACTTCCATTGTTTTGAAAGTTAAATCTATTTCTTTTTACAAATAAAGCTGTCTCCAGTATATAAACACATGCCAAAGGAAGTATGCAATGCTTTTTGAACAGTGGCTTACATGAACATAGCATTCTTTCGTTGCCTATAATTCGAATGGCTTGTTTTTGTTTAATAAATATATCTTTGGCTTCTGGTGAATTTCCCCAAAATATTATTCCATATTTAATTATAGAATGTATATGTGCATAATAGGACATTAAAAGTACACGAAGGCTGACACGTCTTCATTGTCTTTGAAATGTCTTCCACAAATGACATTCCTCAGTGGCCCAAACAAATGTAAATCTGAGGGAGGCAAATTGGAACTATGTGGGCAGTAGTCCTCAAACTTGTGTGTGGGATGAGCATTATCATGCTGAAAGAAAACCTCTCCTGGGTTGACTTGGCACTGCAGCCACTGGAAGCGTTACTTAAGTTTGTCTAATGTTTTTATGTAACTTTCTGAATTAATGGTACCACCTTTTGGCATCACATCAATGAGAATTACGTCCTTACAAAATCAAAACATTGTGATTTTGTCTTTTCCAGCTGAAGGACAGTTTTGAACTTTTTCTTCCCTGGAGAGTGAACATGATGCCATTCCATCAATTGTCTTTTCGTTTTGAGCTTAAAGTGACGCACTCACGTTTAGTCACATGTCACAATCCGGGACAAGAAGGCTTTCTCGTCAGTTTTAAAGCGTTGCAACAAAACAGAAGCAATGCCTTTTCTTTGGGATTTGTGATTGACATTAAGACACCATGAAACCCATCTTGCACACTTGTTTATCCAAGCTCATTAATAATCACATTCACACTTCTTTTGCTTATTGACAGCTTCAGTGCCAATTGCAAATTTAATGCATCAATCCTGTCAAATGACATCAGCCTGCTACAACATATCAAGCACAACAGCCATGGAAAGCCTTCCTATCTGTGGCTAATCTTGGAGCTGTGCAGTATCATCCTCTGATGCTTACATCCTTTGTGCCCAGCGGCCAACAGTACTCCTAACAACTACAGATCTTCTGTAGACTTGTGCAAATGTTTATGAATATTCCCCCAGTTTCTTTCTCTGGCAGGAGAAATTCAATCACACTGTTTATGATGGATGTCACAGAAGTCATTTTAAAACATTCCTACACTTAAGCTTTGTCAGAAGAAGCGAAATTTTGCATACAAAACTTCAAATAAGCCACACCCAAATTTGTATATTTCTCAAAAATGTTTTTCACTGCAGAATAAATTATGGGACATTACTTCTGGGGCAATCCTCGTAGTAACATGGATTATAAGGAGTACTAACTTCATCATAAGTGGCATCCATCTGCATTTTGACATTCCTGGTATTCGCTGTCCTCACAAGTTATAATTCAAGAACAACAGTGACTGCGTAGAATTTCAAGTTTAAAAGTCTAATAGAAGCTTTTTAAGTATGTGTCAGATGCCTTTGAGAGAATGTTTGTGAACATGCACCTACCTATTTTATAAATTTTTTTTCTTTTATTAGAATATATCTTTTATCTGTGTTTTGACGTAGAATACAAGGAAATGTTTCCTGAAATTGTCTTTATAGTTTGAATAACGAAATACGTGTACACTTGATCCATGGTCACGCCATAAAATGAATGCTCTATATTTACAAATATACAAAATATCTCTGTGTAGATTTTTGCTTATTCTTGTAAATAAAATCAATTCGTTTCTTAGAAGTGTTGAAAACAGTGTTATATAAATTAAATTTAAAGGGAGTCGATTAATGACACCACACAACACTTACTTTTAAATTTTCCCGGAACATGTTTAAGAGACTTTGCCTCCATCGTCAACTGATGTCCGGTTGACGATGGAGGCAAAGTCTATGAAACATGTTCCGGGAAAATTTAAAAGTATGTGTTGTGTAGTGTCATTAATTGGCTCCCTTTAAATTTAATGAAATAAATGTTTTATTAAACATTTATATAATCTAATTTTAAATATTTGAATTTTAAAACTCAGAATTTCTTGAGGAAATGCATTAAAAAGTTATTCTAGTCATTTTATAATTACTGTTTTATTTTTGCATTTTAATTTGACTTATCTATTCTATTTCTTGTTTTGTGTTTATGTATTACTTGTATTGTGTAGCTTCTTTGTTATATTGACTAAAACTATAACTACATTTAGAAATTTACCATTATAAGAATACCCAAAGTAACAAAATGATAGTTTAGAACGTTCAGTTTTACGTAAGTTTTTGAGTATTCTGACAATCTTTTCTTGAATTTTTAGTACTTCTACTATCCTAGGATTCTATTCAAATGTTAGTTCATATCTAAATATACGAGGCGTGTCCGTAAAATAAGGTCTCTAATTTTATTTAATATAGAAAACATGTTTATTGTCAATGAATGTTACATTGATGGAAAGGTGGAACTTACAGCTATTTTTCAACGTAATCACCATTGCGATGGATGCACTTTTGCATGCGCTGTGGTTGTTTTTGTGTACCCTTGTCATAGCACTCTCCCGCCAAGTTGCACAGGTAGCGCTCAACCTCGTCGGTCTGGAAATGTGTTCCACCCAGGTGTGACTTCAACTCAGGAAACAGATGATAATCACTAGATGCTAAGTCTGGACTGTAGGGGGGATGGGTGAGGATGTCCCATTCCAACTGGGCCAGGAGATCAGCCTTTGGGGACCCACCTCGCACACACCTTGCGATAATGCAAATGTTCGGTCAAAATCTTGTCAGTCGTAGTCTTACTGACTTCAGGGATAAGTTCGCACAGCTCGCGAGCTGTCACACGCCGATCTTTAAGCATTTCTTGCTGCACTTTTGCAATTGTTTCGGCTGAAACCGAAGGCCGACCAGAACGCTGTTCGTCATGGATGTCTGTACGTGCGTCTTTGAACTCTCTGACCCAGTTTCGCACGTTTTTGACGTCCATGAATTTCAGTGCGGGTAGTGCCCTTGGCACTCAAAAAACAGATCACTGCATGCAACTCGCACTTGGCAGCGGAAGTTATAGGAAGTTCCATCGCAAACAGCTGCCCAGCCAAGACTAATGGTTGCAACAGGTTCGTTGTGATTGGGATTTGAAGGGGTGAAACCAAACTACATGCCAGTGTTGCCAGATCTCGCAGCGTTCCTCATGGCTCCAGCACCTTGGAGACCTTATTTTACGGACATGCCTCGTATATTGTGTTCATTTTTAAATATGTCTTAGCTTTCCAATCTTTCATGTCACTCTTTGAAACGAGTCTGCAGTTATCGAGAGATGCACATCCATGTGGTGCCATTTAAGAATGTATAATTATGGTATTTGTATCAGCATTGGCAGCTGAATTGGTGGTTGGTGTCAGGTGAGCCTGTTACAGTATTTTTCACCTGGAACTACTTCCTAACAATTATTTGTGCTGTTGTACCATGAGATATGCTGTTTTTGAAACAGAATACTGAAAGAAGGGAGATATCAGTATGATATAAACTGCTGTAGTGATGATTTCATAGACAACTAACCAAGACATCTCGAAGAATCATTATGATTAGGCTTCATATATGGTTGCTGATTTGTTGTACTTGGACTGCATACAGCCTCCTCCTCTACAAACACTACAAACTCAGTAGTGCATGAAATTTGCCTGTATATTTGCCTGTGTAATAAAATAATTTAGCAATTTTAATATTGATTAACAAAAAGTAAAATTATATAGCTATTTAGTGTTGGCTAAGTTTAAGACTATGATTACTATGCAGCTCTTTTGTATCTTAGCCTATAATATTAGCCACAAGTGTATTAATTTCAGTATTATTTAATTTTTCTTACAAGAGACATCTTTGATCTCGAATGCTCGAAACCACATGAAAAGATGCTTAGAATAACAAATGACTGCTGCAACAACAACAGTGGTCTGTAGCATTTTCATGCAAAACTCTGCATTTGTCTACTAGCGCCATCATAAGCTGTATGTCAGAAGGTTTGCTAATTTTGTAAGACTGCATCATGCCGAACCAGAAGTGAAGATACATGACGGATATTTTATCATCAAACTTCACTCTGTGATTTATAATCAGTTCACTGCATCAAATTGTAAAGTCATATTGCAATATGCTTGGTGAAATGCAGATGTGGCTTTTCCTATTGGACTGCGTGAATGCGAAAGTGATTTGGAATGTGATAACCAGACATCGGAGCCTGTACACCCTTTAAAGAGATATGAAGTTTACGAGTCTTGCAGTATACAACTGCTGATGTCAGTCCTGATAGTCAGGGATAGTCCAGTTTACAACATGTAGCTTTAGTTTCATTCCAACTAGTACTGCTCGCCACATAGATAGATCTGTCTTCCAGGGAATGCATGGTGTTTGACATATGGTGTTAATAGCATTCTCCATTTTTATAAATCAAAAGTTTTGGATATTGTCAACAACCATTAAACAGCTTGAAGAATGTGATTTCGAGCTGTCTAAAAACAGTTGAGGAGGTGTCTGCAAAAATTAACAATATAGAGAATGCACCACCTACCAAACGAGCAAAAAATGAATTGTCCAGTATTCAACACAAAAATACTGGATTTTCAGTTCTGCATAATATAAGAAATAAACTAAGTCTCGGACAAACATATGAAAATGATTTGTACTACTCATATGCACCATTAACGTCATGTGACATTGAACGAACTTTCTCCCAATATTTTTATATTGTTTCAGCAAGAGGCGCAGAAAATCACTTTCTTGGAAGTGTTGAAAACAGTGTTGTTATGATAAATTAAATTTAAATTAAATTTAAATTAAATTTCTTCCAGTTTCAAACAAAATATTTCCACCAAACTTCAGGGTTAGCAATGGGCAACCCCCTATCACCCTTCCTGGCCGATCTGTACATGAGTGCATTAGAAATAAGGATCAACAAAGGTTTCCCTTGGATGTTCAAACTCTGGCAACGATATGTAGATGACATCTTTGCAATAGTACCAAAAAAACACATCAGTGATGCACTAAAACTTTTAAATATCCAAGAAAAAAGTATCAAGTTTACTGTAGAAATAGAAAAAGACGAGTATTTACCATTTTTGGATCTAAAAATAATGAGGAATAAAAACAGACTAAACTTTGGCATTTACAGAAAACCAACACAAACAGACAACTACATAAAAGCTAATGGCTACAACCCAAGATCCCACAAACAGGCAATCTTCAATAGTTTAGCACACAGACTGGTCAACATCCCTCTGACAGCAGAAGAATACAAAACAGAATACATCAAAATAATTGAAATAGCACAAAAAAATAACTTTCCCAAATCATTAGTAGACAAAAAAGTGAACTTAGCAAAAAAGAAGAAGCTACTAAAGGAAACCACAACTCTCTCAGCTACAGAAACTAATATGATTTTCCAAAAATTCACTTACCATCCATGGGCCTATGATAAATTCAAAAAAGTCTTCAAAAAACAAAACATTCAACTAGCACCAGTCAACCATTTCTCCTTAAAAAACCTAATTTGCTCAAACATCAAAGATGCCATTCCATCTAACAAAAAATCTGGTATATATCAAATTGAATGCAGTGACTGTAGTCAAATTTATATTGGAAAAACCAAAAGAAATTTAGAAACAAGAGCAAAGGAACACTTTAGAAACATAAAATATAAACAATTAGAAAAATCAGCAGTTGCCACACATTTTTGGGAAAAAAAACCACAACATAAATCCAGAACCAAAACTACTAAAACATACATCAGGAAAACAAGAACTATCCACATGGGAACAAATCTTCATTTCAAAAAATAGGAACAAAGTATTCAATTTCGACATCCCCCAGAAAGAATTGTTCAGCAAGTTCCTTGATCCGCCACCAGAGGAGACCTGTGACAAAATATCGTCAACTACACCAATGAGAACCAGTCGATGGCCGGCTGAGGATAGAGACAAAGTCTCTGAAACATGTTCCGGAAAAATTTAAAAGTAAGTGTTGTTTAGTGTCATTAATTGACTCCCTTTAAATTTAATTTGACAATTTACCAATGAACATGGTTGTTTACTTTAATTCCTGCATCAAAAGCAATGAGGAGGATGGCATGTTGTAACATAGCTTACACTTTGTATCCGTACTGGAGTGTACACACACAGCGCATCGGACATTTGTTGATGTCGCACCTGACCTTGTATAGTATCTGTGTGCGTACATTGATTGCTAAGGTGTACGGGATCCGATGTTTGGTGATAATATAGCTTTAGTGAGGTGTGAACATCGTTCTCTTACTCTTCGTTTTAACCACTTCATTGAAATTTCGCATCTGCTGTTTCAGGACTAATATAAGAACTATCAGGTGTATAATATATTGTTTTGCACTCTTATAGGTATTTTAAGCAGAGGGATTTGTGCATTGTTGATTGAAACTGTAATTGTACACTGATTTGTTACTTTGTTTCTCTCTATTAAAATGTCACTTCTGGCAGAATGCAACATTTTGCAGAGAAGTTACACAGGCCACTGTTTTATTTCCTGGGACTTTCACGCCCGGCATCTTGAAGAACAGTAAAGTTATCTTCTGAGTTTGTAGGCCGGGTCCAGTAGGATTGAAATATTCCAATTTATTGTTCTTCGGCCACTGTTTTGTTTAAGATTGTAATTCTAAGCATGTTTTCATGTGTTTCCAAGTGTTTGATGTCAAAGGTGTGCCTTGTCAGTGTTAATCCCATCACTGTGCACTGGTTGCTGTATAAAACATATCTGATGATGAAATTGCTTGCACAAGGAAATATTAGTGTAGTATGTATCCAATGAATATGAGGGTAATTTGGAAGTAAGGTTGTTTGTGCATGCTTACTAACAGATTGCTCTTCTGTTTGTATTCAAGGTCAGCTAGCTTCCTCTACATCTTTTCTTGGAGTCATGCAAGTTTCAGTTGAAATAAGTTATTATGATTGTTCAAAATGAACTGTGTGATACAAAGTCTTGACTCAGGTGAGAGTTATTAGATTTTTAAATGCCCTGAGTGTATGATACAAGGTCACTGAATTTAAGTTAAGGTTTCAAATTTTTGAATGGTCGGAAGCTGAAATATATAGAAATGTATTGTCAACTAAATAAGTTTATGTTGGCACAAAAGTGAATCGAGAAGATATTGACACACTGCTTCACTCACACTGTTTTTTCACAGACATGTTTCAAGAGCTTTTACTCTTATCAGCTGGAACTAGACAAGTGCAAATTGTAGTGGTTTCCTCTTTCTCTGTATCGTCGATAGTTGGCATGATGTACTTGTCAAAGATCAAACAGTGTGAGTGAAGCAGTGTGTCAATATCTTCTCGATTCACTTTTGTGCTAAGTTGTGTTTCACTGTCTCTAAGCTTCTTTCAATTTTATACTTTGAAGTTTATGTTGACCCAATGATGAATAAAAGAAATATGAAAATGTGGTGTAACATGTCTAACAATGGATGCACAAATATGTATGACAAAATTTGGCCCTGATGTCTGTCACTCATCCCAAATAATTGGATGAATCAAGTGAAAACAAAGTCATGCATAATTATAGATAAGTTTCAAGTAAAGTATAAACTTGAAAGAAGCGTAGGGACAGTGAAGCACAAATTAGTACAAAATTGAATCGAGAATATATTGACACATTGCTTCACTCACACTGTTTATTCACAGGACATGTTTCAAGAGCTCTTGCTCCTATCCTCAGCTGATACTCGGCTAGTGCAAGTTGTAGTGGTTTCTTCTTTCTCCGTATTGTCAATAGATGGTGTGATGTACTTGTCAAAGATGTCCGGTGGTGGAGTTTCAAAATTCATGACTCTATGACGATTTTTATTAATGAAGATTTTTTCCCATACGGAAAGGTCTATGGGGTGATTAACATCAAGATTTTGGACATCAAGATCAAAAAAATGAACAACAAACTCACTTTTGGTATCTACAGGAAACCGACACACACAGATAATTACATTAAGAACAACAGTTTCAACCCAAAACAACACCAACATGCCATTTTCAACAGTTTAATCTTTCGGATGATCAACTTTCCACTAAACAGAGAAGATTATCAAGAAGAATACCTACACATAAAAAAAGTAGCTATATCCAACGGTTTCAACCCAAATTTAGTAGACAAAACTGTTAACAGACTCAATAAAGCTAAGAAAATAAAAGAAACCACCACCATAGAACCTACAGGAGAAAAAGAGAAAAAACTTTAAAAAATTCACCTTCCACCCATCAGCCTATAACAAATTCCAAAAAATCTTCTCAAAACACAACATAACTCTTGCACCTCAAAATAGGTTTAATATCAGAAATTTGTTAAAAGGCCCTCCCAAAAATTCAATCACTACCAAAGAAAAACCAGGAATCTATGAGATCAAATGTGAAACTTGCCCTAAAATTTATATAGGAAAAACAAAAAGAAATATTAACATCAGAACTAAAGAACATATGAGAAACATTAAAAATGGTGAAACAGAAAAATCAGCAGTGGCTTTTCATTTTTTGAATACTAGACATGACATCAATTTGGAAACATCTCTAATAAAATACGTTAATCACCCCATAGACCTTTCCGTATGGGAAAAAATCTTCATTAACAAAAATCGTCATAGAGTCATGAATTTTGAAACTCCACCACCGGACATCTTTGACAAGTACATCACGCCATCTATTGACAATACGGAGAAAGAGGAAACCACTACAACTTGCACTAGTCGAGTATCAGCTGAGGATAGGAGCAAGAGCTCTTGAAACATGTCCTGTGAATAAACAGTGTGAGTGAAGCAATGTGTCAATATATTCTCGATTCAATTTTGTACCAAGTTTCAAGTATTTTTTCCAAATATTTCTCGTTATTTGTGTGGTGAAATTTAAATGCTTAAATAAGAAAGGTGATTATGTGGAGAAATAAAGTAGGCTTCAATTTTGTAAGTGACTTCCTAATTACCCTTGTATGTGACCATTGTGTAAGAATAAGGCTGTGAATTAATGTATCTCTAAGCAATATAAGAGACTTGAAGAGGAATAGACATTCCGTGTTTAATTTGTTTACTAACATATTTTATGTAATTGCATAATCATACTGTAATGCAAGTGAACTGTATGAATTGTAATAAAAAAAGGTGTAGTTTATTTATTTAGCTTTTCTATCAACCTGTAGCTTGAGTATTGCACTTAACTACAGAATTTGGTAGTGAGGTTTCAACAGCCCTTGAACCTAGATACACATCCATGCATTTCCATGAACTGCGTAACTCAAATATGGAAAGTCCATAGACCTGGAATCAGTTAAGGTTTTACTCACTACATACACAGGTTATAACCAAATCCTATGTCAAAAATTTCTTGGAGTTAGAGGATAAAAAAATGTTACATAACATTGCTCCAGAAATTGTTTATTTCCCTTTTAGAATACTTTTTCTACAATTGAACTCTATACAACAATACTCAGTGGCAGAATTAAGGGAAAGCAGGAAATCACAGCACATTACACAAATATAAATATTTCTAACAAAAGACTTCAGTTATCTTAAGAAAATGGTGTTAATTCTTCTTTTTAATGGAGATCGATTTCACAAACAGATCGCTCGCATCTTCACTCCGTTGTCAAGGATTCCGGTTACCATGTTATTATGTTTTTTCAGTATTACCAAAATCTGAAAACGAAACAAACCTAAAAACAGAATCAACTGCTGGATTTTCAAAATTCATTACGCGATGTTTATTTTTTAAAATAAATATCTTTTCCCAAACCATTAAATTTATCGGACCATTTAATTGTTTTAAAAATTTAGCTTCTGGATTTATTTCATGGTTAAATGACCAAAAATATTCTGCTACGGCCAATTTATTAGTTTGTTTATACTTAATGTTACGAAAATGTACTTTCGTTCTGGTTTCTAAATTACGTTTTGTTTTTCAAATATAAACTTTATCACAATCGAAACAATCAAATTGATAAATACCAGATTTTTTATTTTTAGGAATTTTATCTTTTATAGAGAAATGCAATAAGTTTTTAATACTATATTTATTTTGAGGAACTAAAGTTATAGCAAACTCTTTAAAAAAAATTTGAAAATGTTTATTAACCCAAGGATGGTAAGTACATTTTTAAAATTATAATTGTCTTTTATTTTTTTAAGGGTAGAAATATCATTAACTGTTTTTTGATATTTGAATTTTTCAATTTTTTTATGTATAAAGTCTTTATTAGAACCATTAATTAAAGCAGTATTAATAATATGTTTATATTCTTTATTAAATTCATCTTTATTCAGGGGCATATTTATTAATCTATAAATCAAAATATTGAAAACAGCAAATTTATGTGAAAAACTTTTATTTTTTATGTAATTATCAATATGAGTAGACTTCCTATAAATACCAAAGTTTAATTTATTATTATTATTTCTTATTATCTTTAATACATCCAACCAATTTAAGCAGATGTAAAAGTGAATGTTAACTACTGTACAATTAAACCACTGTTCTGTTGTGGGTTTATGGCCACAGAGCATCTACGTATTACACATCTCACAGTGTAAGTGGAGTTGTAGGAAAGCAGCTCTACCATGGAAATAATTTCTGGATTTATGTTCATATAACATTCTTTTATCTTCTAGAAGCAAGAAATCGTTTCCCGAAGTTTTTACATACCTTTTTGTTACACTTTGTATTGCAGGAGCATGTTTTCATAGATTGTTACCTACCTCATCAGATGATGTAGTTTGACTCTCTGGTTCATTTAGAGCTTGAAATTCCTCTGGTGGCACAAAGTTGAACATAAATTCACATGCGTGTTTGGAGGAATTAGTAACAGTGACGTCCAAATTAATTGGAAAACCTATTTGTAGTCTGTTTATTGACACTTCGTCACTTATGTTTTGATATTATTGAGGGACTAGTTTCGGAAGCCTTTGCCTCCTAACTAAAAGCACTAAAAGAAATCTAAAAACCAGAGTCAAAGAGCACTTTAGAAACATAAGAATGAAACAAGAAGATAAGTCAGTAGTAGCATTTCATTTTAGGAACGAAAATCAGGACATTGATCCAAATCCAAAATTATTAAAAGGAGTGATAAACCAAAATAAACTGACAACATGGGAGAACATATTCATATGCAAAAAGAAGGACTGTGTAATGAACTTTGAAATCCCACCAGTAGATAATTTGACAAAGAAGTACATAGTTCCACTGCCAGAGAGAGGAGAGCAGACAATAACAGATGCTTGTTGGAGAGAGGTTGAAAGTGTAGGCAAAGGCTTCCAAAACTAGTCCCTCAATAATATAAAAATGTAAGTCACGAAGTGTCAATAAACTGACTACAAATAGTTTTTCCGATAAATTCACATATTTATCCACATCCACAGGAGTATCCAAGTTTTCCTACAAGTAAGGACTATGATACAATGATAGTATCACAGATACAAGTTTGTAATTGATCTTCAGGTTACTTGAAAATTTTCTCTCAACATTATTAGGAGAACACACTGAATTGTCAGCTCTTTGTCACTCCTAAAGCATATCCACTGGATGTACCTGAGACAGTTGTCTGCACTTTTGTGACAAATCCTCTATATCGTATGTTCTAAAAGCAATGTTATTCTCACTTTCTCACATTTCTTCATCACATTTATAATAATCTATATTCTTAATGTTGAATCTGTTTCTTAATTGTAATTGCCAAATTAGAATCCTATGCTCTGCACAATTTATTTCTTAAAACTCAAACAAATAATAATATGCAGCTGTTAGAATTTTCTATGAGCCTTGGGAGGAAGGGAGAAATAAGGTTCCAGAAAAATCCATTTATCTCAATACAGTACTAGTATTTGTAATGGGTGAGAACACTACCTTTTTAGTCTGTTGGTTGGTGCTTATTATTCAATAACTTAGCTGCATCACTGAGCTCTCTACGCAGAGTGGGTCATTCTGAGTAGCCCCACGATATGAGGCAAACCAATGAAAATGGTCATCAGCATCAGTTTCCCTTGGGATTGAAGCCAAATGCAGGATACTGATTGTTGATACAGTTGATTTGCCTTACACAGGTTGTTTCAGGAATATTGCTGCTGCAGAAGATAAGACATATGAGGTCAGCATCTAGAGATCGCGCATTGTTCTCCAGACGGTCACAGTGTGGGTTCATTTGATCCCTTAACAGTTACAGATGCTCTATGATGAGACAGTGAATGTCTTCTAACCTGTTCATTAGCACCTCAACATTATTAGTTGCTGGCTGATTAGCATAAGGAAGGACACTGTGAACAGCACGCATGCTAGCCATAGCTCCAGTCTTGTCCGTGTCTGCCTCACGTTAAGGAAGTTCCGAGCTTGATTCTCGGTCAGGGTGAGTTATCTGGGTAAGGGCTTTTTTTCTAGGGTTTTCTCTTATCCTGAAGGATGAGTGTCAGGTAATTCTAAGCTCTATGTAGTCTGGATTTATTTGAACATCATTTCATTCATCGTCCGATATGACTTAACATTGGAGGACATTGGCCCGTCTCTGTAGTGTGGTGGTACTGTTACGTTCAAGAGGTCCCTAGTTCTAATCTTGATTAGGGTGATAAGGTTTTCCCTTATCCTGAAAGATGTATGTCTGGTAACCCTAAACCCTATGTACCCTAAGCTCATTTGAACATTTCATTCATTGTCCGATATGACTTAACGGAGGATATTGACCCGTCTCTGTATCGTGGTGAATATGTCACATTCAAGAGGTCCCTAGTTCTAATCTCAGTCAGGCTGATGAGATTTTCCCTTATTCTGGAAGATGAATGTCTGGTAACTAAGCTCTGGACTCATTTGAACATCATTTCATTCATCGTCCGGCATGACTTAAAGTTGGAGGACATTAACTCGTTTGTATCGTGGTGGTAATGTCACGTTCAAGAGGTCCCTAGTTCTAATCTTGGTCAGGGTGATAAGGTTTTCCCTTTTCCTGAAAGATACATGTCTGGTAACTCTAAGTTCTAAATACCCTGAGCTCATTTGAACATAATTTCATTCATCGTCCAGTGAGATTTAACGTTGGAGGAGTAAATTGTTTAAAAAAATAGGAATATACGAAAAATCCAGCTCACGATGTACTTTCTAAATCACCAGTTCTCGAAGGTAAGTTAAAATGACTGATGATATATGAGATGAAGATGGAACACCGGTGGAAAGAGATGGCGAGGGAAACCGGAGGACCCGTAGAAAACCCGTCCCAATGCCATGTTGTCCACCACAGATCTCAATTTGCGCTCGTCTGGTATCGAACCTGCACTACCTTGGTAAGAGTTAAGCGGTCTAACCACTCAGCCATGGCGCCGCCTATGCGTTATCTACTCAGCAAATTTCAGTTATCTAGCTACCTGCAGTTCCGCATTTAGGTGGTGGAGATAACGAATCAAATAGCTTGCAAGATATACATATGCCAAATCTGTGGATTTATATGAGGATTAGTTGAGCGCGGGCTATTTCCTAGGATCTTATTGTACAGGTACGTGAATTTGCCTTATTGTTGCATTTTATAGTAAGTTCACAATCGCAGCAATGCACCACTAAATTATCCGAGGCCTTAAGTAAGCATATAAGGATCAGGTGTTTAGGAGATAAATATAAGATTCAAGTATAATTGATATAATCATGCGATATACGAGAGCAGTGAATGGGATGTTAGCTCTAATGGCGAATATTGCTGTGTTGTTACGTAGACACATGTGTCAGGTACAGCGTTGCTTGTTTTTTCTCTTCACCGTGCGTAACCTAAACATATTTGGCTATAGTTTAAATTATAAAAAAGCTGGTTTCTTCATTAGGAATTTAGTCAATTTATTAATGTAGGTATTAATAATTCATAGTGTTATTAGCGTAAGAGAACAATGTCTCAAACTTTCAACATCACTCAAAATGAGGTAGGTCAAGAACTCGCTCCCCAAAGCGAAAATATGCAAAAGTAGAACAGGGATCTGTACTACGCGGATAAGCATGCACTGCATGAATATTTTGAAAAAGAGGAGAGACATCGTGCATCCTCTTAGACGTTAATAAAGTGATGTTCACAAAAATGGTTGAGTAAACTACTATGTATAATGCAAAGTGTATATTAGGTTTCCCTTGCTTGTTCTTAATCCCGGGTTTCCAAGAAACATTCCAAGACAGATGCATTACAGTACGGCCGCCGTACCTCCGGCTCTGACGTTTTGCGATTGCAGGAGGAAGGTTAATAGTACCAACATACAGTAATGAGCAATTGAAGACATATCCTCAAAACTATCTTTACCATGAAAGTGTAAGATTGTATTAGCTTTAAAACACTGAAATCCAACTTGAAATTTCATTATCATTCAAGATATTCATTACAACACCAGTCTATTCGAATATTTCTTTCACACATTTTGCGCGCGCTAACTGCTTCTATGTCATGGTGTCCGGTGTCATGGTCAGGAAATTAAAATTGTCTGCTAGCGTCAATCAGCATTGTCGCTGCTAGGCGTGGCTTCCGTATTGTCACCCGAACGTCGGAACTGCCGACAGAACCGGCCGGCAGTAGGGCCAGACGGGAAGCATTCAGACAACGCCTACCCATTTGTCTCGTGTCACTAACTGAAGGGATGATTAGGAGAGCGGCACGAGCCCTCTACCGTCTCTTTCCCCTCGAGATAATTGTGCGCGCCGCGAACCTTCCAGAAACGGCGATCTTCCCTATATAAGGCCTGCAGTTGGCGAGTTCAGGAGCTCTTGGCGAGCATCAGTGAACGTGCATCACAGGAGTTGTACGTAATTGGAGTGTAGAGTGGACAGGCGAACTGACGAATTGTAATTGTGTGCATTACGTAATTCTGTGTAATCGGCAAGTGTTCCAACTGTAATTCGGTGGAAATAAAGAACATTTTGAGTTTGTGCAATTGGACTTTTAATTTCACGAACCCACAAAGTCACAACTGGTGTCAGGGAGCGGGACGACATCACCGAACATTACAGCCATGGACGCGGCATTGGAAAAGATTTTGGAGAAGATGTTGGAAATGAAGGCCGAACTGACTTCGGAAATGAAAGCGGCAAATAATAGCCTGACCGCGGAACTGACCGAAATAAAGACGGCGAATGAAAACTTCGCTGCAAAAACAGAAGCGGCAAATAACAACCTGGCCGCAGAGTTGAAACAAATGAAGACGGCCAACGATAACATCGCCGAGAAGATGGAAGAAACAAAGACCGAATTGACCACGGAAATAAAAGCGGCGAACGAGGCTCTCGCCGGCAAATTTGAAGAACGGTTGGCCGGCGTGAGGGATGACGTGACGGAGCTGGGCAAGCGGATGGGCCAAGTGGACGAGCGCGTCGAGGACCTGGCGAACCGCTTCAATGACCTAGAGGAAAAGGCCGACAGTAACGCCAAGTCCCTGAACGCCATGGTGGAAGACGTCGAAGACCTTGCCAACCGCTTAAACAACTTGGAAGGAAAGGCCGACAGCAGCGTCAAGTCCCTGAACGCCATGGTGGACGTTGTCGGCAGGAGGTTAAAGGATTTAAAGGTCGACGCGCCGGACGCGACACAACATCCGCGCGCGTCAAACCTCCTAAATACGACGGCGGACGACTTTCGAAGTCTTCCGCTGCCAATTCGACGCAGTGGCCAAGCACAACAAATGGTCACCAGAGAAGGAGACCACACAGTTAATAGCCAGCCTCCAGGGACGGGCCGCGGAAGTCCTGAACGCGGTTCAGACAACGGTGGCGCCCAAGGACGTCTGGGAGGTCCTGGAGAATCGTTTTGGAAACCACCGCTTAGCCGCAGTGTACCGCAGCCAGCTAAAGGCAAGGTCACAGCAGCCAGGGGAGACGCTGCAGGAGTTCGCACTGGCAGTTGAACAGCTGGCTAACAAGGCCTAGTCAACCTCCCACCAGAGTTCGTATCCCGGGAAGCTGCTTACACATTCGTTGACGGGGTACGAGACACGGAGATTCGTCAGCGCCTACTGCTCGGCGATTATAAAACCATCCACGAGGCGCTAACGGCAGCATTAAGGATGAAGGTGGCCAAGGTAACAGCTATCCCGACGTCGAGAACGAGGAGTGTCCGCTACACCGGAGACAGAAGACCAGCCGAGGGACGCCGGCGAAGACCTAGTGGCCTGTGTTGGGGGTGTGGACAGCTGGGACACTTGGAGAGAGACTGCCCACACCAGGAAGAGCAGCCGGAAGGACGAGTAAGGGCCATCGTGGAGAGGGGCACGTCGGCGCCATCACCACCATCCCCTCGAGTTACACTGCGCGCCGTCAGCCGGCGTATGGATGACAGCCTCATCGCGGACGGCTCGGTAAGAGGAAAGCCGTGCCGCGTGCTGGTGGACACTGGGGCGGCCGTGACCATCATCAGACCTGACGTGGCGAAGGGTTTGCCAACGAGGAAGCCGAGCCGACCATACCAGCTTGTGACGGCATTGGGCGACACCTTGCCTGTGCAGAAGGAGGCACTATTGAAGTGATCTTGGGACGGAGTGTCGTACGTCTGTGGGTGTTCGTCGCGAAGGTGGCTGAGGAGGTGATTCTGGGACTGGATGCCCTCAGGAGCCACGAGGCGACGGTCGACGTCGGTAGCAAGGTCCTGCGGCTCAACGGAGAAGAGGTTATACTTCATTAACCCGAAGAGCGACTTGGAATCTGCGGGGTCATCTCGAAGGAAGACTCTATCCAAGGCAGAGAAGAACTACTGCGTCACCCGGCGAGAGTTACTGGCGGTAGTAAAGACCTTGGAGCACTTCCACAGGTACCTGTACGATCAGCCATTCCACCTGAGGACTGACCATTCCGCCCTAACTTGGCTACTGAACTTTAGAAACCTGGAAGGCCAGACAGCACATTGGGTCCAGAGGCTGCAGGAGTACAACTTCACCTCTGAACATCGTAGAGGTTAACACAGACGCCATGTCCCGAAGACCCTGCCCAGAGGAGTGCGGCCAATGCACAAGAGTGGAAAAGAAGGAGCGTGCCGCAGCGGTCCGAGTAGTCACGACAGTGCCTGCGGAGGGAGCAACTGGCGTACGCAGACTTGGGACCACTCTTGAGAGAAGTGGAGGCAGAGACAAGGCTGGTCTAGGAGGACATCGCACCGAGCAGCGCCACCTACAAGTCGTACTTGGGTCCAATGGGACTCACTGAAGACAAGAGAGGGCGTGCTGTTCCGGGTGTGGGAATCGCCCGATGAGAAGACGAAGAGACAATAGATGGTACTTCCCCGAAGTAAGGTCTCGGAGGTCTTGTAGGAAGTGCACGCTGGTACTTTAGGAGAACACCTGGGAGCAAACCGACAATCGAAAAACTTCAAAAGCCATGGTAAGGACCGTACCAGGTGGTGAAGAGGACTAACGCCGTGATCTACCGCATCCAGAAGGTGCCCCGAAGGAAGACGTTGGTGGTACACCTGGATAGTCTTGCCCGCTACGATGGTGCTGTTCGGGACGACCAGCCTTGAGGAGGGAGCAGTGTCGCGAACCCGTATCTACGATCGCGTGGCTTGTTTACACAAAATAAACTGATAGGAGGGCAGTGTGAAAACCAAGAGCCCGCGGACAAAGATAACAGGCAGATAAGGGTCTGCCGAAACAAACAGACTGAGATAAATGGAAATTTTTAGTTACTTCTGGACTGATAGAGATTGTTCGCGTTCTGGTTTATTTGCGATTCATCTAGAAATTATCTGTGAAGTATTTAAAGAGGCAACGATTGGGCAAGGAGAGGAGTGGCAAGTTGTGTAACAAGAGTTGCAAGTTGTGAAACAGTGAAATGAGAGACAGCCAGCTGTGTTGTTGTAACGAGAGCTAAGGATGTAATCTGCTGTCACTATTGTCGACCTTGTTGTTGTGTTGTCGACCTTGGTAGACTGATGGTGTATGTAACGTAATGCTGCTGTAATCTATAAGAGTATTTCTAGGAAAATAAAGGAGACTTTTAATTTCTGCAACTCGGCCTTTTAATTCTACGAACCCACAAGGTCACAATACTTTTGTTTAAACGCATATTATAAAGTTTTCAGAATATATTTAACATATGTTTAGTGTTTAAACGCATGCATATATTCATACTTTATAGCACCTTTATAGTGAATATAAATCCGTGCTCTAGTTATAACCAAGTATTGTGTATAGTTGTGGTTTTATACTCCTCCACAGGACGGATGAGACGCAGGGGGGTTGGCGAAGGTTCCCACACCCTCCCTGGACAGGTTTATGACACCCCATGTCAGTACAGTTACAGACCATTCAAAAACATTCTGACGGCTTCTACTTTTGTGATTGAATCTTCTCGGTTTTAGTGAACTGAGTGAATAGTGCGCAGGCTTTTTTTTAACGGTATGCTCCTTGTGTAGCAGAGGTTCTCTGCCACATACATTCGCTGTCCTTATCTCACAACACAGGACCTATATTTGTATTTATTTCATCATTTGGAACATAATACATATGTTATAGGACACGCCAGTTCAAGATGCAAAGATAAATATAAAAAGTTACATAAGACTAAAAACTGTAACAGATACAGGATCCAACAAAAGCCTAAAGTAGAAAAAGCAAATAAATATAAATTATATAAAGACCATAGAGATATGCTATATAAAGGTAATTGTTCACAAATGTGGAGTTTACTCTACTTCATGATTTAATTCAGTTCAATTCAGTTTATTTTGTCCTTACGATTGATATCAGACACGGCACAGTATAAAAATTACATTAATGGCTATTGTCATTATTTACAATCACTTAAAAGTTATTAACATTTAAAAACTCATTTACAGAATAAAATGAATGTTGCAGTAAAAAGCGTTTTACTCCCTTTATAACTGCCTCACGTTCAAGAGTTCCTGAGTTCGAATCTCGGTCAGGGTGAGTTACCTAGATAAGGTTTTTCCGGGGTTTTCCCTTATCCTTCAAGACGAATGTCGGGTAACTCTAAGCTCCATGGACCCTGGACTCATTTGAGCATTATTTCACCCAATTCATTCACCGTCCGATATGACTTAAAGTTGGGGCGGACGTAAATTAAAAAAAATACTCCCTTTATAAAATGTATAAGGCCCTTCATTTGTTTAATATTTTCTGGTAGTCTGTTGTATAATCTTATACCTTTACTGATAGCACTAGACCTGACGATTTCCGTTCTACAACTTTGAATGTGAAAGTCCTGTGCACAGGACATTCTTTACACGGACCTTCTTTGCGTTGCTGGACTATACGTTACGTTGGTACTGTTTGCTGAAGGCTCAAAGTGGTAAAGTTGGTATGGTTGGTATTCTGCGGCGATAAGTTACCAGAACCCGCCAACTAGCCTTCTGGCAAATTGTTCAAACAATGAGTGTGCGGACAAAAGTAAGAATAGTTAGATGTTCTGTGATGTAAGCCTTGTGTTTGAATTTAATACGCAGACACGCTCAGGTACCTTATTGAAAATATTATCATCTGATGAGAAATGTTTGAAATGAGCTCTTTTCCCCGATTCAAACTATTTCATTGTGTTGTCATCGTAAGTTTTGTTAACTTTGTTGTAAGTCACTTGGAATAAAACGTCATTGTACTAAATCAGGTTTGATAAAGTCATAGGTTAATTAATGAAATCTTGATAAATCGTGCGTAAGTGGGCATTTAATATTTTCCTTCAATCTTTGCTAGATGCAAACTTCAAACACCTCGAAACATGGCAGTGATCATAAGACTTACCGTGAACACGCGTTTCAGCTGTCTCTTAGAATTTCTTTCTTTTACATATTTTGTGATTTCGTTATGGACGTAATCTTATGTTAGGTGCCATATCTATGGTCCAGTTTTCCCCTTTCAATGAGTCTTTGTTTCTGTTGTCTTTTCTCCTATGTTTTATTGCTTTATAAATGGTAGAAGGTCTCTTGTTCTTACCTCTTCCAGATAGAAGGTTTTCTATGCCGTGTGTAATTCCTCTACATCTAAAAACATTCCTTAGCTATAGAGGCGACTAAAGTAATTTGTCATTTATTTCTCATCTTTCCTTTTACAATATCAAATGGAAATACAAAATCAAGATTGCAATTATAAAATCCATACCGGAAAATGTCGTATGTTCCTAAATCCTGAAGATTCTATCATGTTGCCCACCATTGAATAATAATTTGGTCCCCATACACCTAACCCTAGGTTTTGTGTATTGGAGGTCCTCTACTCCTTTTTACACATTTTGCCATTTCACCTATCCTACTCTACACTTTTCTGAATTGTTTTAGCCATCAACTTTCCCTAAATAATTCCCAATATTTCTCCTGTTCTTCTCCCCTTTTATATGACAAAATTTTTTTAATTACTACTTCACTCCCCAAATTGTCCCATTTATATAGCCAGGCCAGCTCTCTCCATATCTTTGTTTGACTACAATATAATATACAATGGAAGTCTGCATTCTCTTCTCCACAAAATGGACATTTATCTAGCTCCCTCTCTTGACCTACCTTTCAAGTTCCTCACTCCTGTTCTCGCCCTAACTTATTACATATGTCTATATATCCTTCCATCCCACAGGTTGGACAAAAGTATTAGAATAATATAACATGTAACATTGCACGTACTGTAAATACTGTAATATTTATTTGGCAGCGTTGAATTGTTAAACATGTAAACATTAACCTTTTGTATCTTGGAAACAATATTTAAAATATCACTTTGCATTATTTATTACACAATCTGTACTGTGTTTATTCTATTGTCCCTCTTATTGGAGGACATAAGTATTTGAATGTACCCAATCGAACAGAGAGAAAGTTGGTTGGACGTACTCTGCACGTCCCTACCACATAGCGGTCGTGTTTATGCTATGCCTCGAGACAGTGTGCTCAAAGTTATTCAGCCGATTGTGAACTCGCAGGTTATATGGGACTTCAAGGTAAGGAGACAATGGTGGCAGAGAGGATCATGTACAACACTCCTCACTTTGAAGACATCGCCCCAATCTCCAGATTTAAATCCTATAGAGAACATCTGGAAGGAACTCGAGGAGCGTGTGAGGAAGCATCACATCAGAAGCAAGGACCATCTGAAAGAACTTCTTTAGAGTGGAGGAGTATGGACTTCGCAGTCACTAAACAGACAATGCCCAAACGATTATCAGCAGTAATCAAAGAAAGGGGATGATAACTAAATACTAGCTGTTCTCTGTTTGAATACTTATGTCCAGATGTAAAGTAACCACTTTATTTCTCCTTGTAGTGCAAATTAGTTTCAGTTGCTATTTATGAGTTTATATGTTTAATGGAAGACTCAAGTTTATTGTGTACCAGTTGCATTTATGTACACTTACTCTGCGTAGCTTTAAGATAATATAAGTAATAAATATGTTTACGTTTGGATACTTATGTCGGCCTCTGTATGTTTTGTGGCTTAGAGCTTTCAATGCCTTTGCTATACTTTGCAGTTCAAGGTATTCAGCCCTAGGCAACTGCTTTAAGTTTTAAGGTGGGAAATGGGATCGGAAGTTTGCACAAAAATTGAATTTTAATTTTTCAAAAAGTACATCTTCTAATGATGGCCCATCTCTGCCTTGTGTATGTGGGCATGAGACTGGCAGTTGAGTTGGGGTCTGCTTGTGGGCTGTTACACCACCTTCTAAAATTCTAAAATTAATTAATTTAATTTTATGAATAGTATTGTAAAGCAACGGTGAAATGTAAGTTTGGGATTTTTTTTTTTTGTTGTTGTTAATTTACCTCCTCCAACATTTAGTCATATTGGACAATGAATGAAATGGATGACATGATGCTCAATGCGTCCGGGGTCCACGGAGCTTAGAGTTACCCAAAATTCGTTTTTCAGGATAAGGGAAAACTCTGGAAAAAAACCTTATCCATGTAACTCACCCTGATCAAGGTTTGAACTCGGGACCTCTTGAGCGTGAGGCAGACATGCTACCATCTACGCTACCAAGGCGGGTGTGTAAGTTTGGGATGATTATGGGTTATACAATTAAAGTATACAATTAAATTTCACAAGCTATTCTTGAAATGAGTGGAAGATGTAGCTTGTCACTTCTATGCTGTTTATGTGGGTCTTCATTATCTGGTGCATGTTTTGCTTTGACAGTATTTAGCTTTGACTGCGCCATCTGTCTCTTTGTGCGCTTCGGCCACGCCTCCTTTTGACAGTTTTGGTTGGTGACATTTTTTCTGTCACATGTAGAAAATAAAACTCATGTTCATAATTGAGGTAATTGTGTTTTTCATTTTGTTACCAATCCATATTCCTGTTTGACTCAATTTTCAAAGTGAATGAACACTTTGCATTTACTGTGTGTACTACTACTTCTCTTTGTTTCACCTTCTTTGGGGTACGTTGAATCAATCATTTCCCTATGTGTTATTCTTTCCTTAGTTCCCAGTATTTCTTCATTCTATCTCTTGTTTTCCTTTCTTCTGCTGAGATAATGGGTTTTTGTTTAGTTAATCTGGTTGAGTTCATTCTGAGAAGATGGCCATAAAAGTGTATTCTCCTTTATTAATATTTAGATGAGTCGTATTTATTACACATCTGCTTCACTTTCGTACCTATTTTGAGGACATGTTTCGCAAATCATCGTTTGCATCTTCTGCTCTTATGCGACTAAAGCTTGATCCAGTGGTGTGGTTGGTGTGGGTAATTCTGGAGTTGCTGCTGCCATCTGTTGATTTAGTGATGAACTTAAATGTGGGATTCTCTTCTGGCGGGATTTCAAAGTTCATTAGTTGGTTTTTATGCTTTTCTATGTATATTCTCTCCCATATGACGAGTTCACTATGTTTTTGTATGTATTTTAGTAATTCTGTGCTATCTTCAATTTCATGATTTTCAGACCAGAAATGAGCTGCTATTGCGGACTTATCAATATTTTTGTATCTTAAGTGCCTGAAGTGTTCTTTCTTTCTAGTGCCTATGTTTCTTTTTGTCCTCCCTATGTAAATTTTTTCACAGTCTTTACACTTAATCTTGTAAATGCCTGACTTTTCCTCTGGTTTTATCTTATCAGCCCGCTATCACCATTTTTGGCCAATCTATACATGAGCTTTTTTGAAACACATATAACTAAAGTCTTCCCTTATATTTTTAAAACATGGTACAGATACGTAGACAACATCTTTGCAATAGTGCCCTACAAACAAATAGATGATGCTTTGAAACTACTCAACCTGCAAGAACCCAGCATACAATTCACAGTGGAAACTGAAGAGGACTGTACTCTACCTTTTTTGGACCTTAAAATCACAAAAAGCAATGAAAAACTAGAATTTGGTATCCATAGAAAAGCAACACACACAGATAATTACATCAAAGCAAATAGTTTCAACCCAATTCCACACAAACATGCAACTATCAACAGTCTCACACACAGATTAGTAAATCTACCCCTCAGCCAGCAAGAATATCAAAACGAATACCATCAAATCTTAAAAACTGTAATTAAAAATGGATATGGAAAAAACCTTGTAGATAAAAAACTAAAATCATTCAAACTTCAAAAGAGATTAAAACAGATCACAGCTCTCACACCAATAAAACAAGAAATTAGATTTGCTAAATTTACTTACCACCCCTGGGCCACAAAAAAAGTTCCAAAAAATATTCAAGAAATACAATATAACATTGGCACCAAAAACAATTACAACATTAAAAACCTACTTCACAGTAATAATACTGATAAGATAAAACCAGAGGAAATGTCAGGCATTTACAAGATTAAGTGTAAAGACTGTGAAAAAATTTACATAGGGAGGACAAAAAGAAACATAGGCACTAGAAAGAAAGAACACTTCAGGCACTTAAGATACAAAAATATTGATAAGTCCGCAATAGCAGCTCATTTCTGGTCTGAAAATCATGAACTTGTAGATAGCACAGAATTACTAAAATACGTACAAAAACATAGTGAACTCGTCATATGGGAGAGAATATACATAGAAAAGCATAAAAACCAACTAATGAACTTTGAAATCCCGCCAGAAGAGAATCCCACATTTAAGTTCATCACTAAATCAACAGATGGCAGCAGCAACTCCAGAAT
This sequence comes from Mantis religiosa, assembly GCA_030765055.1. Lineage (NCBI taxonomy): Eukaryota > Metazoa > Arthropoda > Insecta > Mantodea > Mantidae > Mantis > Mantis religiosa. The sequence goes on along the minus strand of CM060959.1, from coordinate 16,452,877 downwards.
TATCCACACCCACCACACCACTGGATCAAGCTTTAGTCGCATAAGAGCAGAAGATGCAAACGATGATTTGCGAAACATGTCCTCAAAATAGGTACGAAAGTGAAGCAGATGTGTAATAAATACGACTCATCTAAATATTAATAATTAATTCGCTTCACTGTGGTGTTCCAATACAGTTAAATCTTGATGTATTCTCCTTTCTCGCATAGTATCTGAGAGTTTTTCAATTTTCTTGTGGGTAGACAGTTTCATTTTAGAGGTATATCTTATCTTCTTGAAATATTGGTTCTATGATCTTTCTTAATATTTTCCGTTTTCTTTTAATTCGAGCTTCTCTATCTGACCCTTGAAATTAATGTTAAAAGTTTCTGATGTGTACAGTGCCTCTGGTTTAATCACTGTTTTATAATGTTTAATTTTGGATCCCCATGATAGTAATTTCTTGTTATAAATATCTTTTGTTACTGTGTGTACTATTTAAGTAAAAGTTAGTAAAGCATTAACTTTAATTTAGACTCCATGTTACTTGCAGTTGTTTGCTGTTTGTAGGTTTTGCTTCTGTTCCTGATATTGAGTTGCATATAAATGAGTTACTGTCCATTCCAAACCAGAGTTCCCACTGATTTAAACAAAAACATGTGGTTGTCATGAACTTAAGCAAACACTTTTGTACTAAAAGGGTACGGTTTTAGAAGGCATGTGAGATGAGCCAATGTGTGCACTTGGTGACTGCACTGTTGCCATGTGATGTGCCAGAGAGCAGAAGATAGGGGGAGGGAACAGGAAAGTAATGTTTATTTACTGAAAATAACATACCTGGAAGAGACCGAACATAATTTGTCATAACTTGTAAATTTCAAAACAGTTCCTTTCAACTATCTCTTAAAATGAAAAGTAAGCTGTTGTTAGTAAATTTTGACCAACTGATGATTTTAAAACAGTACGTGTTACATTCCTCTGTTTCAGATAGTTGGTGGCAACATGGATGTTAAACCATGGCAAATACTGAAATTGTTAGATCCCGAATTAATTTCAAAAATAAAAATTGCATTCATTTTTGGTAAGTATCTACCTTAGTTATAAGGCTTTTTGAATAGACATTTTTTGATAAACTACAGGTAGATCGCAAACAAACTGTGGTTGGTGTGCGCATGTGCGAGGAGAGCCTTCTCCCCTTCTCGACATCCAAGCATCACGTGACTCCCACCTCTCCCTTCCTGCATGCGACAGAGCGCAAACCATACGAAATGAGTGTAATTTAATACTGTTTTGATTTTCGAAGTTAACAGAAAATAATTACCTCAGATATGAGCTCACAATCAATCAACAAATAATTAAAATTCGTAAGCTTTCACGGCCAGTGGCAGTATAATATAAGGTATTAACCGGGCTTGTGGGCCGTGGTCTACTGAGCTCCTTCATCTGCGGCTGTGGCAGACATCTTCAGTGGCAGTGCGATCGAAGTGTCCTGGCGGAAGTCTTATAGTTGCTGTTGAGACTTCCACCAGGACAAACTGAATTACAATTATTATTATTATTATTATTATTATTATTATTATTATTATTATTATTATTATTATTATTATTATTATTATTATTATTATTATTATTATTATTATTATTTATTATTATTATTATTTATTATTATTTATTATTATTTATTATTATTTATTATTATTATTATTTATTATTATTTATTATTATTTATTATTATTTATTATTATTTATTATTATTATATTATTATTATTTATTATTATTATTATTATTATTATTATTATTATTATTATTATTATTATTATTATTATTATTATTATTATTATTATTATTATTATTAAACTTCTTAATATAAGCGGAGATTATTAACAAATATTTATTACTTCACTGTAACTAGCTTCATTTTCTATGTAATCAGTACTTTATATTGGATCAACAAATAGATTGAATCATAGTTTCTTTAAACCCTGAGGAAAAACGTAGTGAATTAGCAGAAAATGCAAATCCTTTCATGGAAGTGTTGAAAACAGTGTTGTTGTATAAATTAAGTTAATTGGGAGTCGATTAATAACACAAAACAAATAACACAAAATTTAAAAGTGAGTGTTGTTTTGTGTTATTAATCGACTCCCAATTAACTTAAGAAAATGCAAAGATTGAATGTAACAGTCAATGAAACATGACCAGTGCAGCCCGCGCGATGGAGGAGAGGAAGTCTAAAATGACGGTAGAAGGGGAAAGCTAGAGTACTCCAGTGTTGGTAAGCTTATATATAATAGAAGCCCGAAGTAATGTGGTTGTTGGGGAGACATCCTTTATCCCTACAGTATATAGAGATGTAATACGGGAAGGGACAGAAATCAATCTTGCAGCTGTTGGACAAAAATATGCATGCAATAATAAGTAATAAATAATAAATAAATAATAATAATAAATTACAGTATGGCATTACATGTATAAGGTAAATATATTACATCACTTCTAAAATTACTCACAGGTTATGTTGGGAGATGTAATCCACCTTGTAACCAATCTACTCGGATAACATACTTTTACTAAAGTGGTACAGTCCTTGCAGAAAAATGCCTGCACAATTTATCTGCCTGAATTAGTTGTGCAAATCTTTGCATATTAATGCAAACATAATTGCAGATATTGTAAATAAATTTCTTCAAGTATAGTACCAGATAGACTGTCTTCTTTACTGGGTAACTTTAAAATGAATGTCGAGCTTTTCTATAAGCATTTTCTGTTTGTTTTAATGTTGTGTAATGTTGTGTCATCTGAAAACATTCCTTTTTTTTTTTTTTTTTTCCACGCCAGCTCAATTGCATTCAGATCCCAGTTATACGGAGGTAGTTCCCTTTCGAGATCTGTAACATACATAACATATGCTTATTGTTAACTGGTTAGCTAATTAACCTCGAAATTGCTCAAAAAAGAAATATGGCATACATGTAAAAGCTTAGCATATTAGCCACTAGATGTCAGAGTGTATAGCACATTTCATGTTTCAAAGTTGTCATCCGTGTTTACGGAGTTAGATGAAACTTATCGAATGAGGACTTGGAGCCTGAGGTGCTCAAGTTATCGTGCGGATATAGTAAAATTTAAAATGTAAGTGATGTGGTAAAAACTGAAATAATTTTATAAACAAAAAATAAGTCCGTATAAACCAGGAATCCTGATTAATGAGGTAATAGTAACTAAGGCTGTATTGTAATGGGCATTTCTTTATTTCCAGGGGCTTCAGGAAATGAAGCTATTATCGTAACAAAGGAGGACGAAGTATTTTCTTTTGGTTTGAATGAATCAGGCTGCTTGGGGTTTGGAGAAGTCCAGGGTTCCTTAAGTCCAAAGAAAATAGAGGAACTTTGCAACAAAAATGTTAAAGGTATTTTTACGTTACTGTATATGCAGAAAGAAGAAACAGAATATGTTAATATTAGTTTGGTAAGAATGTAGGTCATTTTATAATGTATACATATCTGCCAATTTTTAAAGTTTTCACATAAAATGTATACATGGGAGCACACTTTGTTTTACAGCTATAAGAAATGTGTTTTTATCGGAGATTCAAAGTGTCACAGATTTTCACCATTGCATTATACCTAGACTTATAACTTCTGATACGAGCTCAAGGATTAATTTCAGGATTAAACGAGAACTTTTTTTTTAAAAGTAATGATTTATTATGTAATAGAACAGATTCTAACGAACACTTTAAACTATCATTTCACTCAAAACATCCACCTTTAACGTTCACATAAACATTTAAATGTCTTGGCCAGTCATCTGTAGTAGCATTCATAGCATTTGTGCCTAAATCCAATTCCTGTCATCAGGAAGTTAAAACTGTCTGCTAGCGCCAGTCAGCATTGATGTTGCTAGGCGTGGCTTATGAATATAACACCGTGTTGCCAGTTTAATTTTGTGTGGACCACATGGCTTTTGGTGATTGTGCTGGTGAAGTTTGTATATTTTGTGCATGTGTGAATTCCGATTTGTGGTGTTTGTAAATCCTATTTATCGTATTATAATAATATGGCTACTAGTTCGTGAAATATGCAAATATGTGAAATATTTAAAATACTGTTGCGAGGATTGTTAGGGCCGGGCGCACAAAGGGTTTTGCTTGGAGAGATAAGGGACAGATAGTGCAGTGTGGAGATTAAGAGCTTGTTGAAACTAATATACATAACTAGAAAGTTCTAGTGACATCTTAATTGATAGAGCACGTCCCACAACTGTCTGGAATCATGAATAGTTGTATAAAAGGAGCTGCGATTGCCAGTGAGAGTTGAATTGGAACTGAGAATCGTCGGCATGCAGCTGTGTTTTGAAAGTGAACTGTTGTTTGTGATCAACGGCCTTGATGATTGTATTTGTGTATGTTACGTAATTCTGCTAATGTAAGGGTTGACCAAAGCCTATTTCTACAGAAATAAACATTTTGAATTTCTGCAAATGGACTTTTAATTCTACGAACCCACAAAGTCACAATACCCATTGTTCCTCTACTTGAAATTCCCACTAAAGAACTGGTAACAGCCCGCTTCCCCCTCTCGAGAAATGTCAGAGCCAGAGAATGGTCGGCTGAACTGTACAGAAAACATCTCCATAGAATTGGCATACGTCTCCAAATTGTGTATTGTGCTCAAGACATAGAAATGGATAGAGAATATTTACTAAACTGTGCAGCTTTACAAAATTATGAAGATATAACTTCTAAGCACTGGGAAGCCAGAAGGAGAAGGGCGCCTCGGAGAGGGCAACTGGACCTTAGGAATGATCGACGTGGAAACAAATGAGGTGTGGATGACTATATGCCCCAGCAACAGGAGGGATGCAAATATGCTCTACAGTCTAATTGCAGCACCCACGATGAAATTTGTGTCATCCTGTTTTGCATTCGTTGATTTGAACGACGTGACCGGGACCGCCAATTTTCCCCCTTGCAGTATTCTTGGTGTTATTTGATTTCATGCACACTTTGTGGCAGTAGCCGAACCAGTCCGATACAGTCCGTGAGCTCATACATTTATTTCCTATGGAGCACTCCATTATTGTCATGTCGTAGGATTCTTTATATGCAAAGCAGTGCATGAGCAACAAAATTTGACCAGGTGATAACTTACCTTCTCAAAGCATGTTAGTGTTTAGTTAGCTATGTGGTGCAATTTAGGTAATACTTTGTTAGTCTGCTAGATAGTGTAATTTCGGGACAAGTAAGACTGTTGGCAGCATTGCGTTCAGTGGAGAAACAAGCATAGTTTGGCTGCACTGAATTCTTCAATATGGCTACATTACGCAGTAAATAAATAAAATATTAGTAACGTTAAAAGAATGCTCTCCAACACAAAATTGCACTAAAAGGTAAAGAAATTTTATTAAAAATCATGGTTGTGTATAAAAACATAAAAAAGTGTGAAGGAATTAGAAAAAAATTGTTGTGTCGCATGTTAGAAAGAAGAGCTGAAAGGAGCAAGTAGCTGGGGGAGGGGGTGAGACACTGACTTTCACACACCTAATAGTAGCATCTTCCAAATTACCCAAATTACTACATGCTTCTTAACATTTTACTGAGACAAGATCTTTGGTTGGTTGGCAAACCTCATTTTGTATATGTATTATTTATAAAGAGAGCAGCAGTTTATGTAGCACATTACTGTCGCAAGCATTCTTCTTACCTGCAGACTGTGTCTTCAAGTGTTTTCAGGCATTTCACTCTCAACGTGGGAGTTAAACATGTCATTACTAGATAGTCAACATGAAAATTTCAATGCCACAGCCGGGATTTGAACCACGGATCTCCTGGTTTCCATCTAATCGCTCTAACCCATTGAACTACCATGGGCAACTTACCGTCATGACATTAAATTCTCCATTTGACTCATATATTTCCCCGGTAGACCACTAGGGTCTCTCGCATTCAAAATACACCGTTTCTGTAATTTGAGCAATGGTTTTTTAACCAGTTTGAGGTTAGCATGGTATTGTCTTGTAATTTGAGCAATGGGAACGTAATCTATTAGTAGAATCCGTCTCACATGCCTGAGAACTTGATGCCATAATTTTTATGGCTGATGTTATTGCCTTCGCTTTGTTTGGTTATGGAGAATCAGCATGTTTCCAGTGTTTTGACTATTTTGTCTCTGGAGTATAATGGTGGACCCGTACCTTAGGTTTGGTTATAAAGTGTTGCAACAATACCTGTGATATTTTAAAATTTAGTGTCATGACGGCAAGTTGGCCATGGTAGCTCAATGGGTTAGAGCGACTGGAGGGAAACCAGGAGATCCATGGTTCAAATCTCAGCTGTGGCATTGAATTTTTCATGTTGACTATCAAAAACCTTATCCTACATATGGCTAGTGTGAAGAAATTATTAATTTCCATCAATTAACTAAAATGTCATTACTAATTATGTATTATTCTTTTTTCTGAAGGTTTTGCATCTGGCAGTGGACCATTTGCTGTTGCCCTAACAGAAAATGGAGAAGTTTACTCTTGGGGCAAAAATGATGTTGGGCAAATAGGTAACAATAAATCTGGCGAGAATGTCTTAAGTCCGTACTTGATTACTGGTGATTTGTTTGAGAAGAAAGTCATAGAGATTGCTTGTGGTGGCTCTCACACATTGGCCCTGACTGCTAATGGCGAGGTGTGTGTGTTTCTTTTATTTTTACTTATCCTGGTTACTAAATCACGCTAATAAAGATCTGGTGTCATAGAAAAAAAAATACCTGGATTAACTATAGATAAAACAATTTATCTTGAATGTTATATTTCAGAAGGCATAAAGGTTAGTTCACAATAACACTAGACTGGAAATGAGAATGGGAAGCAAAATGGAATACATATTGGTGTAGAATAGCTCAGTAATGAGAATAGGAAGCATTTTGGTAGTAAAATGGAAAGTCAGTTTTGTGTTAACATAAGCTTTCATGGCCGGCGTCTTGTTCAGTAGAAGAGTCCAGGCTGTAAAGCCGTGGTCCATTGGGTTTCTTCATCTCCCAGATGTTTCGCTTCCAAGCATCATCAGTGGCATAGAAAAGTCCTCCCTGTACTCTTCGTAGAGTAGCTACTGTAAAATTCTTGGCATAGCCGTGGATAATAAACTAAATTGGAAGCCGCATAACAAACACATCACTGCAAAACTTTTGAGAGTAATTTACCTTATCAGGAATCTAAAGAGATGTGTACCAGGTAAATATGTAAGATCAGCATATTTTGCTTTCTTTCAGAGCATAATATCTTATGGCATTCTGCTCTGGGGAAATTGTAGTCATATAACAGAAGTTCTTTTATTACAAAAGAAAATTGTTTGAATAATGTCAGACTCGCAAATGCTATCACATTGTAAACCATTATTTATCAATACTAGTTGAAGTATATTCCGGGCTTGTAGGCCGTGGTCTACTGAGCTCCTTCTTCTTCCCAGACGTTTTGTCTGCGACTACGGCAGACATCAGTGGCAGTGGCGAGGTCGAAGTGCTCTAGTGGGTATTTCAACTGTTGCTGTTGAAATACCCACTAGAGTACTTCGACCTCGCCACTGCCACTGATGATGTCTGCCACAGTCGCAGACGAAACGTCTGGGAAGAAGAAGAAGAAGGAAGAGCCCAGTAGACCACGGCCTACAAGCCCGGAATATACTTCTACTAGTATTGACACCGGCCATGAAAGCCTTAGAACATTATTTATCAAGTTAAAATTAATGACCGTGATCAACTTATACATGAGGGTGAGCCAAAAAGTAATGCCTCCTATTTTTTTTCTCTTTTAATTGCCAAGAAAATTGAATTCAATTTACATAGCTGGACAACTACAACATTGACGATTAATTTGTCAGTATTCAATATAATCTCCGTCCTTTTCCACAGTTTTGGTCCACCTTTTAACTAGGGCATGTATTCCAGTGTGGTAAAACACACGGTCTTGCTTCCTAAGCCATTGACGCACGGACGTTTTCACAGCCTCCTTATCTTCAAAATGAATCCCACGATGAGCTTCCTTTAGTGGCCCGAACAGATGGAAGTCTGATGGTGCCAGGTCAGTGAGATAAGACTTGCCGTCCCAATTTCTCAATTTCTGCAGTGGTATAACGGCTGGTGTGTGGTCTTGCATTGTCATGCAAAAGAAGAACATCCGCCACAGTTTTCGTTGGGCGATCTCAGCGAAGACGTGCTTTCAGCTTTTTGAGAGTTCTGACATATTGGACAGAATTTATTGTGCATCCCTGCTCCAAAAAAACCAATCATAAGCATGTCCTCTGCATCCCAAAACACTGTCACCGTGACTTTCCCTGCCGACCGCTGAGTTTTGAACTTTTTTTCTTCGGTGACATTGTGTGATGCCATTCCATTGACTGCCTCTTTGATTCAGGTTCAAAAAATGAACCCACGTTTCGTCTCCATAACAATTTTTTTCCAGAAACTCCTCTCCCTCCAAATTGAAGCGCTGCAAGTGTTCAGAGGCTATTGTTTTCCTTGTTTCTTTGTTTTGGGCAGTTAACATTCTTGGTACCCAACGTGAACAAACTTTTGAGTAACCCAGTTGTTGAATAATAACCCATCACACTGCCTTTACTGAGGGAGGTAATGCGACACAATTCACCTGTTGTTACCCGCCGATCACCACGAATGATGTCTTCGACTCGCTGAATGTTGCATGGAGTTACTGCAGCCACCGGTCTGCCGCTTCGCTTTTCATCTGCCAATGGTGTTTGCCCTTCAGCTTCGTTACAGCGACGAACCCATCGTCTAACAGTGCTGACATCCACCGTTGCATCACCATACACATTTTTTAGCCTTTCGTGAATGCGAATTGGCGTTTCACCTTCCGCACTGAAAAATTCAATCACAGAACGCTTTGTAATATGAATGTCGGTCAGCCATTTTGCAAGAGGATACAGTGCTGCCACCTGTTGACTTAGCAAGTTACTACTGCAGGGGATTGGAGAAGAAGGTTGGAGGAATTGCACCAAATTCAAAGTTTTCACATAAGTTACTTATTTAAGGAAAAAAAAAAAATAGGAGGCATTACTTTTTGACACACCCTCGTATGTATATAATATAATTTATCCATTCAGCAGCATAGGTTTGACATTCACTCATATATTAGCAGAAAGAATACAAAGATTAATGTACCGTGTCATATACTGGCTAATCTGGCAACAGCTATGAAGTGCTAGGAATAAAACTGTACAGTCAGTTATAACCAAGAATAACACAATTACCAATGATACTATTCAAATGTAAATTATATGATTGGCTTGTGGCAACACCTTTTTATTGTCTGCAAGAATAGCTTGAGTGTAAAAATATTAGGTATGTACTTTAGTTAATTGATGGAAATGAATCATTTTTTCTCACTAGCCATATATAGGCTAAGGTTTCGGATAGTCAACATGAAAAATTCAATGCTATGGCCGGGATTTGAACCATTGATCTCCTGGTATCCATCCAGTCACTCTAACCCATTGAGCTACCCAGGACGGCATGTTGGCCAAAGTAGCTCAATGGGTTAGAGTGACTAGACGAAAACCAGGAGATCTTTGGTTCAAATCCCGGCCATGGCATTGAATTTTTCATGTTGACCATCAAAAACCTTAGCCTATATATGGCAAGGAGAAGAAATGATTAATTTCCATCAATTAACTAAAATAATAAGAGTTAAATGATGAAGCCTGGGACTCTAAAGTACGTACGATAGTAAGTCGCCAAAAACAATGTATCTCAGATGCGAGAGCCCCTAGTGTTCTACCGGGGAAATATACAAGTCAAATGGAGAATTTAATGTCAGGACGGCACGTTGTCCATGGTAGCTCAATGGGTTAGAGTGACTGGACGGAAACCAGGAGATCTGTGGTTCAAATCCCGGCCAAGGCATTGAATTTTTCATGTTGACTATCTATTAGGTATGTAGTTGTTTCTGTTATATTTAATTGACTTGTTTTTTGTAAAATATTATATGATTGTTTTAAGATATGTAATAAGATTTTTCTTGTGACGTCTATCAGTGTATACAGATCAGTGACAAAATAAAAATCAGTTAATCAATATGTCAACTTTCCAATAGTTTAAATAATATACTTTGATCATATATTTTACAAAGACTTTACATCAACTAGTTAGCTGACAAATGAAGTGGGAACAGTGTATGTAGGGCAAGCAATTTTCCATAATATGGTTACATGTCCAAATAAAAGGTCTGTATAGATGTTCAAGCTTTGTTTATGTCAATTTTTATATCCATTAAATTCAAAGAATAATTCTGGCTAAAGAAAAATTGCTATCCTTGAGCCAAAAATTAGAACTAGGACCTCTGGATTAGATTTTTATGTAGGTATGTTCTGTAATTGGCATATTTCTGTTTTAAAGGTCTATTTCTGGGGAATGAACTATGGCCAAAAGGCCTCCCAAGATGGCTATGGACAAGTCAATACATTCAGCTTTGGTAGATCACAATCCAGTACAAATACGCAGAGTTTCTCCATTCCATATCAGAAGACACCTAAAAGAGTGACTTTTGATACTGAAATAAAAGTGATCGCAATAGCCTGTGGTAACAAAACCTCCATGGCTTTGTTGGAGAATGGTGAGGTAAGCTACCTATTGCAGTATGGAATAACTTATGATGATAAACTACAGTAATACCTTGTTAATTCGAACCAATTGGCTTAATGTTGTCTGGATTATCAAAAATCCAGATTAAGTGGAATAAACCCACAGAGAAAACCTGTGAATGAAATTAGAGTATATACTGTATAAATTTATTTGAACGTTAGGCCCACATGATTTTAACTAGACATTCCTTATTTGTTTGGTTTGAAGAAACCATTAATTTTCTTCTATGTTTTATCACACATCTCTTTCTCGATGAGATCATGAAGACTCCTTATATGATGGTGGTATGTGAAAATCTGTTTGTCAGTTTTCTTGACAAAGTCTTTTATATAGTTGAGATGTTGTTTAACCTCACTTAATTTTCGATTTTCCGAAATCCACATCTTCAACCTCAGATTCACTACTAGTGTGATATATTGCTTACACTTTCCACAATTTCTTCATCAATCATGATGTGATAGCCTGGATCATCTCCATTTGCATTCTTTGCAAATTTTTCGTCCAGGCATATTTTTTAAGGATTTGAAGTCTAACGTTTTCTCGGGCAAGGCATGCCAAAATACACCTGTCTTGTCAACATTATATAATTGAGACATATCTAACTTTTCTTCTTAAATGGTGGATTTTGTTTTTTTCTAAATGGGTCAACAGCTGATGTATCAGCACTTAAGCTTTCTTCACACATTTTTTGTTCACTATGTTCTGAAGCTTGCGGAATCTGTATAACCAGACCAAGCTAGCCAAAAATCCATTGATACAAGATGTATCAATGAAATACTACTGCTGACTTATCTTGTTTTATTTTTGGAACGAAAATCATGACATTGATCCAAATCCAAAATTACTAAAAGGAGTGATAAACCAAAATAAACTGAAAACATGGAAGAACATATTCATACAGAAAAATAAGGACTGAGTAATGAACTTTGAAATCCCACCAGTAGATAATTTTACAAAGAAGTTCATAGTTCCACCGCCAGAGAGAGGAAAGCAGACGACAACAGATGCTAGTTGGAGAGAGGTTGAAAATAGAGGCAATGGCTTCTGAAACTAGAACCTTGATAATATAAAAATGTAAGTGACGAAGTGTCAATAAACTGACTACAAACAGTTTTTCCAATTAATTTTTACATCACTGTTGGTAAATTCCTCCAATCACGCATAGCAGAAAATTGTTACTGGGAGATGGGTGCTATAGAGGAAAATGTCATCAATATTATTGTTATTAAATTATAGATGAGTTGTATTTATTATATGTCGGCTTCACTTGCCGATGTATAATAAATACGACTCATCTATAATTTAATAATTATTTCGCTTCACTGTGGTGTTCCAATACAGTTAAATTTCGAAATATTATTGCTGTTTATGACGGTGATTAAGACATGACAGTTATGACAAGTTAGATGTAAACAGCTGATGGCAGAGAATGTGTATACTGGCAGAGTGATAGAAACTGCAATGTTCACATGTGTCCCCACTTCAAGTCTGGAGGAACTATAGCTGTTGACAGGCCTTCAAACCCCATACACTCACTCACTCTCTGCATCTATGCTCCCATCATGAGCATGATGCTCATACATTGGGCTGCAATAAAATGCATAGTGTGCAGATTTAAAATTTGATTGCTCTAGGGACCTCAAGTAACCAATAGTAAAGACATGTAGACATTCAGTGGTGGAAAATGTGAATTTTAAAGTTATATTCCTTACTAAATTGTAGAAGTTCCCTAATTATCTTTATAATTCACAGACACAATTTTCTGGGTGAGGTTATAGTTTGTATTATGAAGCATAAAACCTGGACTAGAAGTCTAGCCCAAGAAATGTTCTTTGTGTTACCAGGAATAATTTCAGCAACTGTGACACAAACAACAGCATTACCAAGCCTTCAAGCATTCTTATTACACAGCATTTCCATTTGTTTCATTTGTAATTGTTGAATAATTTAATACAGTAAGGTTGAGGGGAAGTGTTAGGTGTTTCAGTTTCAGGAATTTGCCAAGAATGGGCATCCATAACTTATAAGACAATCTTGTTTACGCAGCTGTATGGATGGGGCTATGCTGACAAAGGACAGCTCGGCATGGGAAATATCATCGATTATTACCAGCCCAATCCAACTTGGATTTCAAGTTTCAAACATGTTGTGATAAAAAAGGTAGTATGTGGTTGGGCACATTCACTGGCAGTATCAGACATTGGAGAATTATTTACATGGGGAGACAACACTAATGGACAACTAGGCACAGGAAGCCAATTTCCTGCTCATAAACCAATCCGCATTACCTCAGAGATAGGCAGGTATGTAAAATCTGGCAATATCTTAACATTTTTAGAGTTGATGTACTCACACACTTTAATCTGGAGCCAAGTTCTGCTGAAGTTTTTGTCTCGCCTAGAAAACACATTAACATACCAAAAAAGAAAAATGCACGTAGACAATTTTGAAAAACAGGTAGTTTGTAGAACACTTTTGGAATTCTACGACCACAGTTAATTTCATACTGCCAAAAAGATAACACTTCATTACAGAAAGAAATATCTTAAGAAGTTTCTAATTCTTCCATCTTAAGATTTCTAAAAAAGTTAGACTTCAGATATAGAAAAACCAATCACGGTGGTAAATTCCTTATAGAATAGTGACATTGCTGCATCAAAATTGAAATGTCTGCCAGTGCACGAAAGTTTCTGGATGAAGGCAGTGCGGCAAGTGATGACGATGGTGAGGATGTTTGCCAGAGTGATGAACCCCTCGCCATCTCTCTTGAATAATTAATAATGTTAATTTGTATTACTGATTATTTGGTTTTACTAAGTAGCAAAATTTTCTTTAGATTTTAAACAGATGCGCTTAATAGTTGTCGATAACACTCACGCTGTTCTTATGCTATGTTGCATCTCATACACAGGCACACGATGACTACATTGCAGTGCTCTCCTATTGGCTAATGCCATATACAGGAGGTTTGATGCAAATAATAGTGGATTTTATTGTACTAAGGTAACTGTTGCTGTTATCAGCCTATTTACAATTTTGTTAAACAGCTCCGACAGTTATTTTAAGTACTAAGGTCATCCAACATTGACTGTGCAAACTCTTGTTAATAATAAAACAATAATCCATGGATTTAGTCTTTTACAGGCCATTGGCTAACCTTGAAGAAACAGTTGTGCGAATGTCAACTTGCAACATTTTACACTGCAATTTATTTGAGGTGGCAGCTGAATAAAGACACACACTAAAAGAATTAATCTGTTACCAATCTTGAATGGAGACTTAGGATGAATTTATACATGTGTAGCTATTGATGGAACATGTATCAACTACTCCACATGTATAAATAACCGTCAGTCTTCTTTCACGTTTAGTATCAGACTAATAACCGATTTCACCAACAGATGTTAAGATTTAACATGGGTTTAACAATAGCTATAACAAAAATTGCATTTCACCAACAAGCGTTGTGTTAAATCTCTTGTTAAACTAACAAGTCAAATTTCTGATGTAAGTCCTTAACAGTTGCAAATAGTCAAGATGGCGGGCGTGAACGCAGCTGTTGATGTCGATTTGCTATATTTAAGACATCTAAATGGCATTTGTAATAGAGTTCGGCCTATGAGGAGAAATTATTTTGAGGAGCTATAAGAAGAAAATTTTCTACAGAGGTATAGACTGTCGAAACAAGTTGCTATGAAGATTACTGCGGAAGTACAGGAGAGGTTAGAACATGCATCTAAAGGAATATGCCGATCTTGCCTTTGCTTCAAGTATTTCTAACTTTGCGATTTTATAATTCACTGAATTATGTGGATAATACACTGTCCACTTCCCGTCTTGAAACGTTCAAGTCACTCGTCACTTGTCCTTCGCTCATTTTAAATTTACATAATAGTGAGTTAGAACATGCATCGAAAGGAATATGCTGACCTTGCCTTTGCTACAAGTATTAATAACTTTGCGATTTTATAATTCACTGAATTATATGGATAATGCACTCTCTACCACCCATCTTGAAACGTTCAAGTCACTCGTCACTTGTACTTCTTCGCACCTTGTTTTAAATTTACGTAATAGTGAAGAAGATGTTTCATGTTTCTAGTAATGACACATGCATTTGAATTTGTTTCCAATTTTTTCCCATGTGACATCTTTCTCTTTTACATTTACCGCAACCGTCCTCCTATTTTCCATGATATCCTTATACTTCATCACCAATTCAGTTAACAATTCTCTCTCCATCGATGAGAAATTTGTTTCACGGCTTTTGTTTACGCCATTATTTTAGCTGTCTGCAGATGAAAATGAAAACAAAAGCGCATTGCAGTATGTTCAGAAAATAATGCGACTCATCCACAGATTTCTATAGCTGTAATATTACAAGTTTCTTGGCATTAACATGTATTTAACATTTTCAGAAAACAGGTTGGTGAAATGCAAGAAATTTAACAACTTTGTTAGCGCTGTTACAATTGTTATATTACATTTGTTAACGTCCTTTTTAACATCTGTTGGTGAAATTGAGCATAATTCTTTTAGTGCATATCTTTACTCAGCTGCCACCTCAAATTAATTGAACTGTACAACTATGTAAAAGACATGAAAAGTTCTGTTACCATCTTTGACTACAATGCCATCTCAGAACTCAGGATAAAGTGTGCAAGTAGTATCTCTGCTGTTTATTAGTTGTAAAATGTTTTAAAATTCTTATGAATATCTGGCATATGATATTGGAATGTCGTCTGTGCAGTTCTCTAGAACTTTTTATTGTGAATCCTCCCCTTGTCCTCTTATAATTCTAATTTTGTATAATCTTAATAATGAATGAAAAGAACTTTGAGATTCATGGAAATGCATATGAAATGTCTGAGAATATTGTACACATAACAAATGCAAAAGAACAAAAAGATTGGATATCACCATTCTCAACAGCAGACATCTCACAGGAAGATACACTGTACATATTTACTCTTGCACTTTCCCCACTTCGCTTAACTTCCCCTTACAGTATTTAGTAAGGTACAGTATTTGTTTATCACACATCTTGCTTTTTGAAAATTGGTGTAGCTTGAACCTTCCCATCCACTCTTTCTCTCCCTCCCTTCTGAACCAGAAACCAATTAGCAAGTTACAAGAAATTTCAGATTACATCAAACTTACCAAATTATGCATAGAACAGAATTTCTTCCAGTTTCAAACAAAATATTATCACCAAACTTCAGGGTTAGCAATGGGCAACCCCCTATCACCCTTCCTGGCCGATCTGTACATGAGTGCACTAGAAATAAGGATCACTAAAGGTTTCCCATGGATGTTCAAACTCTGGCAAAGATATGTAGATGACATATTTGCCATAGTGCCAAAAAAACACATCAGTGATGCACTAAAACTTTTAAATATTCAAGAAAAAAGCATCAAGTTTACTGTAGAAGTTGAAAAAGATGAGTATTTACCATTTTTAGATCTAAAAATAATCAGAAATAAAAAGAGAATAAACTTTGGCATTTACAGAAAACCAACACAGACAGACAACTACATAAAAGCTAATGGCTACAATCCAAGGTCCCACAAACAGGCAATCTTTAATAGTTTAGCACACAGACTGGTAAACATCCCTCTCACAGCAGAAGGATACAAAATAGAATACAACAAAATTATTGAAATAGCACAGAAAAATGACTTTCCCAAATCACTAGTAGACAAAAAAGTGAACTTAGCAAAAACGAAGAAACTACTAAAGGAAACCACAACCCTCTCAGCTACAGAAACTAAAATGATCTTCAAAAAATTCACTTACCATCCATGGGCCTTTGATAAATTCAAAAAAGTCTTCAAAAAACAAAACATTCAACTAGCTCCAGTGAACCATTACTCCTTAAAAAACCTAATTTGCTCAAACATCAAAGATGCCATTCCATCTAACAAAAAATCTGGTATATATCAAATTGAATGCTGTGATTGTAGTCAAATTTATATTGGAAAAACCAAAAGAAATTTAGAAACAAGAGCAAAGGAACACTTTAGGAACATAAAATACAAACAATTAGAAAAATCAGCAGTTGCCACGCATTTTTGGGAAAAAAACCACAACATAAATCCAGAACCAAAATTACTAAACCATACAAGAGGAAAAGAAGAACTGTCCACATGGGAACAAATCTTTATTTCAAAAAATAGGAACGAAGTATTCAATTTCGACATCCCCCAGAAAGATTTGTTCAGCAAGTTCCTCGAACCGCCACCAGAGGAGACCGATGACAAAATATTGCCAGCTACACCAATGAGAACAAGTCGATGTCCGGCTGAAGATAGAGGGAAGGCCTCAGAAACCGGTTCCGGGAAAATTTAAAAGTGAGTGTTGTTTTGTCATTAATCGACTCCTAATTAATTTAATTTATACAACAACACTGTTTTCAACACTTCCATGAAGGGATTTAAGAAATGGAATGTTCTGTAAGACGGCACTAGACGAAACATGAATGTTCCAGAGTCTAACTTTATCTGTGTCAGCAAACCTTTTATCTCCGCGCTATCTTGATCTGTTTTGGCAGGTTCTTTATCTCCGCCCTTCACTATCTGTTTGTGAGCGTCTCCGCCAGTCGCGACTATATATTGTCATTTAAATAACAATGTTGATTTTCCAAACACAAATGAAGTAAAATATATAGGGAGAGAACTCGGTGTGGAACTGAAATGATTTCATTATTGGAGGGCTTGTAAGGACAAATTAAAGAAAGCCCAAAAAATGCCCTGAAATTCAAGAATAAATGCTTGTTTATGTAATGGAACTTAGAAGTGGTAATGGTATCACTGTGACACATGAAATGCTGCAGATGAAAGGAAAGGAGTTACACAAAAGTGTGATGTCACAAACATTGAGCTTAAGTCAAACTTAGGTTGGACCATTTGCTCTATGTGGAGATGTGTTAAAAGTGAATGAAAAGAAAATAAAGATCATGCAACGTGAATATCGTCGTGTGTACAGCGAACTGCCACCACATGGGAATAACATTAATTGGTAGGATAAACATTTAAAGGATACTGGCAGTTTGTTGGACAAACCCCATTCTGGCAGATCATCACTCAGTGACGAGTCCGTAGAGGCTATACGGGAAAGTTACTTCTCTATTGTCTCTCTCCATTGTAGCATTTAATTGTCGTACAGTAAAATCTCGTCAACATGGACCAGTTTTGAAAAACAAAAATATGGTAGCTGAAGGGGCAAGAGTGACTGGATGGAAACCAGAGATCCGTGATTCAAATGCTGGCCATGCCATTGAATTGTTCAGTTTGACTATCTATCCAAAACCTGTCTATATATTGATGGTGTTCCGATGTTGATGAAGACATTGACAATGACGGAGGTTATAAACCGATTACAGAGGAAGGCATTGCATCATGCAGTGTTACTGAAAATGAAAATAAAGAGTATTCAGATTGAGACAGTGTTGATGAACCAGCTGTGTTTATGACCCACACACAGGCAGTAACAAACATAGAGAAATTGATGTTTTATTTCGAGAGTCAAGACAAATGAACTTTTAATGTTAAAGTGAATATGAGATAAGCGATACACTAAACTGAGACAGTAGAAGCTCGCTGTCTTTTTTACTACCGACTAGTTTGTAGTACAGTACAAATACATAGACTATTACAGTACATACAGTGTATGTGTTTTTAGGTGAAAGTGTGCCAATAGTAATTTCTAAACCCCATTAAAAATATTTTGGTTATTCTGTACATGGTTTTTTATTGTTTTTCCGTCATTCTCCTGGTAACCTAGATATTTGTTACCTTGGTTCAGTCCTGGTCCCATTTGATATGGTTAAATGAGGTTCTATTGTAGTTGTATTTAAGAAAGTTAATTTCTGGTTTTTATTTTAGAGTTGTGGATATAGCAGCTGTACATAATTTTAACTTATCTGCTGCTATGACAGAAAACTCTGAGGTCTACATGTGGGGAAACTGCAGAGGTAAGTACACCTACGTTTATTTTTGTGCCACCAACTTATTGTTTTGTGTGCTGCTTGTCAGTAATAAAATGTTTGGTTTTCTCCAGGACAGAACATTACAAAGCCACTAAAAACACATTTTGCTTCCCTGTATGATGTATTTGCATGTTGTGCAAGTGTAACACCTGCACCTATCCGGGTTGATATGAATCCTGGAACAACTGTAGCAGATAGTATGAGAAAAGCGTTCAATGACCCAGTAAGTAACTTACATCTTTTGACTATAATGTTGAAAGCTGGTTCACACTAACTCAAAAATGTTTGTTTGTTTGTTTGTTTGTTGGTTTGATTGTTTGTTTGTTTGTTTGTTTGGTGCTATCGCTGAATAATGGTCTAGGACATTGAACACTTCATACAGAAAAGCACTTTGCCAAATCAACATAAATCATTTTAATTACCACCACCGTACATCAAAACATGCTTTTCTTTCTGATTTAAGAAAAAAAATGTTTGGTTCTTCTTTCTAATATGCGACACAGCAATTTTTTTCTAATTGAAAGGGTAGTGTCAGACTGAAAATTCAATGCCATAGCTGGGATTTGAACCACAGATCATCTTCTCCATCCAGCCGCTCTAACCATTGACCTACTTTGGCCAACGTGCCAATAT
Organism: Mantis religiosa; assembly: GCA_030765055.1. Taxonomy (NCBI): domain Eukaryota; kingdom Metazoa; phylum Arthropoda; class Insecta; order Mantodea; family Mantidae; genus Mantis; species Mantis religiosa. The sequence goes on along the minus strand of CM060959.1, from coordinate 16,433,630 downwards.
GACATTAAATTCTCCAACTGATTCGTATTTTTCTCAGTAAACCACTTAGGAGTTCTCATAAACACATGAGACAACTACCTTAATGGCGACTTACAACGTGTAAGTACTTTGTAAGGCCTGGGCTTTATAGTTCGGACCACTATTAGGTACAAGATCCATGAAGATCCAGAGGTCCGTGACTCAAATCCCAGCTATGGCATTGAATTTTCAGTCTGGCTCTACCTTTTCATAGTGCGTCCTGCAGACGGCTAGTGTGAAAGAACAATTAATTTCCAGTAATTGTACCTAATAGTGGTCCGAACTATAAAGCCCAGGCCTTAAAGTACTTACAGCATAGTAAGTCGCCATTAAGGTAGTTGTCTCATGTGTTTATGAGAACTCCTAGTGGTTTACCGGGAAAAGCACTAGTCAGTTGGACAATTTAATGTCATGTTGCCACGTTGGCCATAGTAGCTCAATGGTTAAAGCGGCTGGACGGAGACCAGAAGATCCGTGGTTCAAATCCCGGCTCTGGCATTGAATTTTCAATGTGGCTCTACCCTTTCATAGTGCGTCCTACATACGGCTAGTATGAAAGAACAGTTAATTTCCATTTTTTCTAATTCCTTCACACTTTTTTATGTTTTTATATACAACCAGGATTTTTAATATAATTTCTTTACTTTTTAGCGCAATTTCGTGTTGGAGGGCATTCTTTTAATGTTATTAATTATTTGTTTATTTACTTAATGCGTAATGTAGCCATATTGAAGAATTCAGTGCAGCCAAACTAAGCTTGTTTCTCCACTGAATGCAGTGCTGCCAACAGTCTTACTTGTCCCGAAATTACACTATCTAGCAGACTAACAAAGTAGTACCTACATTACACCACATAGCTAACTAAACACTAACATGGTTTGAGCAGGCTAAGTTATCGCCTGATCAAATTTTGTTAACTTGTGCACTGCTTTGCACATAAACAATCTTACGACAACGATAATGGAGTGCTCCGTAGGAAATACATGTATAAGTTCGCGGACTGTATCAGACTGGTTCGGTTATTGCCGCGAAGTGTGAATGATGTCAAATGACACTAAGTATACTTTGCAAGTATGCACACTTCGTGGCAGTAGCTGAACCAGTCCGATACAGTCCGTGAGCTCATACATTTATTTCCTATGGAGCACTCCATTATCGTCGTGTTGTAGGATTGTTTATGTTCAAAGCAGTGAATGAATAAGAAAATTTGACCGGGCGATAACTTAGCCAGCTCAAACCATGTTCCTTTGGACACATACTGCGTCACCTATGTCTGGGGCATGTTTGCAGAGTTTGGCTGCAAGTTTTACATATATTTCTCATGTTGGCTGCAACGCGAGATACGGCTGGTCGTCTGGTTGCGCATGCATATGTGTGCACCTTTGGACTTAGCAAAATATTCTCACGTCGCCCAAAAGAAAGTTTCTCCAAATTTTCTTTTCTTTAACACCAATGCCACCACATATATTTGTAACATTTTACTGAAAGGGGAAAATGTTTTAAGAACTATTACTACTACACATAATATTATACAATAACTCAACCAAGAAAATGTGACAGCAATTTGTTTATGGAGATAACAATGCATTAAACCAATACAGCACATGACACTTAAACAATTATGCATAAATTCCTGTACCAAGTAATAGGCCTTCCTGCATAAATAGTTTTTAAGAGCAGACTTATATTTATCCATTTTCCCGGAAGATAGTAATTATAAGTATTTTGAAAGGGCATTGAATATTCTGACACATTCATAATATACTCCTTTCTGGAAACAGGTCAGTCTGGCAGTGGGTTTTTGTAAGTCCATTCTTTGTCTATTTTTTTTTTTATGTCCTCCAACGTTAAGTCGTATCGGACAATGGATGGAATTGGTGAAATGATGCTCAAATGAGTCCAGGGTCGATAGAGCTTAGAGTTACCGGACATTCGTCTGTGAGGATAAGGGAAAACCCCGGAAAAACCTTATCCAGGTAACTTGCCCTAACTGAGATTCGAACTCGGGACCTCTTGAACGTGAGGCAGACATGCTACCACCATGCTACTGAGGCGGGCCTTTGTCTAGTGTTTATGTTATGCATATTCATATTGTATGTAAAGTAGTCTTGATTTTAGATATGGAAACACATAAGCATAAAGATATATTCTCAAGGAAGTGTTCAAATATTCAGCCTTTGAAACAGACCCTTACATGGAGCTGTAACGTTGATGCCACATATCACTTTGATGGCTCTCTTCTGTAATATAAAAACCGCTTTTCTCCACCGAATTACCAGAGGATATCAAAACATATTTCATTATTGAACAAAAATATGCATAGTATACCTACCTGTTTTAAGTCAACAAAAAGAGTTGTACGACCTTATAGGAATGGGAACTTTGAATAAACTTTCCTATTCCTATTTCATATTCATGTCAATTTTGTGGACTCTGTTTGTATCACTATGTCTTTCAAATGGGATGATATTTGTCCTTGAATGCCACGAGGCAGCAGTCAATCGTAGTCCTGTGGTGTTGTCATATTGCATTATCCGTAAGTGGCACGTGACGAGCATCAACTGAATCTATACCATTTGCGCTAAGATAGAAATTACAATTTTGCAAAAAGTGATCCACAAGGAAATTAGGGAGTAATGTTTCTAACACAGTCATAAAAACCCCATATTTTTAGCTTGAATAGTTTTCATAATACAAATTAAAATACCAGTACATAACGATGCATCACAGCATAAGCACTGTAATGACATCATTATTGGTTGGTATGACATACCTGTTAAAAAGTGCCTTCTATTCAATTGAAGAGTATAAAATATCACATGTCAGTAGTAGTTAGTCATGCAATATAAAGATTTATAGTATTAATGTATGTAAATTATTGTACAGTTCTTATTTATGTTTAATGTATTTCTGACGAAGCCTTGTAAACATTTTTTGCAAATGGTGAATAAAATCTGAATCTGAATCATGTAATACCTCAGAACTGAAATGTAACTATTGGCATGATGTGCTAAAAGAATTAGTTTGAACGAGCCAAAGTGTTTGTTAAATTTGAGGGAGAAGAAACAGGTAACGTAAGCCTGTAGAATGCCGTATCTGAAAAACATAAGCTGTCACATTAAATGTTTATGATGACATTTATTTAACCTATAGAGTTCAAATCAGCATTACTCAGTTGTTCCTCCGTTTAAAATCCAGGAAAAGTGTATCGGCTAGATCAGCTGGCAATTGAAACTGGACACGAGATAATCAAACTTCCCCCTTGCTGCTACCAATAAAATCCAATCAAGATAGTTTGGGCTCAAATAAAACAGGGTTGCAAACAGAAACATTACTTTTAAACTGACAGACGTTAAAGGACTTTCATGTCGACTCTGTCCAAAACCTTAGCCTGTATATGGCTAGTGTAAAGAAATGTTTAATTTCTATCAATTATTTTAGTTAATTGATGGAAATTAATCATTTCTTCACACTAGCCATTTATAGGCTAAGGTCTTTGATGGAGTCAAAATAAAAAATTCAATGCCATTCCCGGGATTTGAACTACGGATCTCCTGGTTTCTGTCCAGTCGCTCTAAAGCTACAAATGGTGTATCTCTTATGTGAGAGCCCCTAATGTCTACCGGAAAAATATAGGAGTCAAAATGGAGAATTTAATGTCGTGATGGCAAGTTGGCCATGGTTGCTCAATGGCTAAGAGCGACTGGATGAAAACCAGGAGATCCCTGGTTCAAATCCCGGTCATGGCATTGGATTTTTCAAGTCGATTCTATCTAAAACATTACCCTGTATATGGGTAGTGTAAAGAAATATTTAATTTCCATCAATTAACTTAAAAAAGTTAAAGTACTTATTCATGAAAGTATTGACAAGGTAATACAACAAGACTGGGGTAACTGTGTGAGATATGTAGATAAATGACGAGTCATCTTTTGGAAAGAAATAGCTTGTGACAAGGTTTTGGAGCCTATCATCATACCTATAAATTTGCAAGACTCAGACAGTGAAGACAGTGACAATGCCAGCTATATGGATGAGCCTCTGGCAGTTCCATTGAATTAGAAAGATACGTAATTAATAAACTATGATTGTAATTATGGCATATAAAACACATACTTAATATGCAAATATGCTAGTTCCAATTTTGATTTCAGCAACTGCATCATTTAAAAGTTTGGAAAATTCAGTTTGCGTTCCCTTACATCTAGCACCAAAGAGACCTAATGTTCTAGGATAGTGTGCGAGAGAAAGGGAACTAACGAGGTGGCAACACTGAGTGTGCAAGCACATCTGATTTGCAGGAATCCAGAACTCTTTCCATTTGAAAAAACATAATGTTTTAATGTGTCAAGAAATATTGTACAGCATTTCTGATCTATATTCCCATGATCACTGAATTGTTATTGTTCTTTGATTTTTCAGTTTTATTACATAAAACAAACTGTACAAGCATATTTTGATCATTTTATTCACAGACCACCAGTGACTTAAAAATTATAGTTGAGGGACAGCCACTCTATGTTCACAAAGCTTTCCTGAAGATACGGTGTGAGCACTTGAGGACAACGTTTCATGAACGTTGGCAAGAACCTGATGCAGAGTAAGTGTTTTTCATCTTGGTTGTTTATAGAGCTTGTCATTTGCCTCTTTGCCTCCTTGGGACATTTAGCAGTCTGCTTGGATTGGTGGTGCTACTTGTGCACAAGTTAGGCATAGTAGGTATTAAATATTACAAATAGAAGCATTAAAGTTTTCTTCATGTTGAAGCTTTGTTGAGTCACACTTGTTTACACTCACGTTCACTTATTATTTTTAAAAACGCTGGAACGTTTTCCAGGACATTTGCCCTCTTCCCCAGCAGTTTAGTGACTGACTCTTCCCCTTCCTTCTCCTGTATCTGACCCTGTTGCCATCTGGTGTTAGGAGCACAAAGTTTTAAGTGGTGGGATTTCAAAATTTATAACATGTTCACTGTTTTTAATTATGTAGATTTTTTCCCAGATGTCTAATTCTTTTGGTGATTCTAATGGTTTCAACAGTTTTATATTTTGCGCAATGTTGTGGTTTTCTTTCCAAAAATAATGTGATAGAGTGGATTTGTCTATTTGCTTTAAATAGACAGAGAAACATAAAACTAAAGCAAATGAGCTGAAGGGGGAAGCGAAGTGTCATATGGCCTAGCTGGGAACAAATAGATATCTAAAGTTCAGTCGCTAGCTGGGGGTCGGGCTAGATCGTCGTGCGGCAGCACGAAGGCAGATATCGCGTTCTTTAAGGAACGGACGAGTAAGCTAAAGAAATTGCATTCGATTAAAGCTAGTTAGTAGCTGGATGCTAATCCGACGACTCGTGTTATAGACACGGGAGTGCAACTAAGCGAGTGCGAAGCCTACCATTCAGAATTCGCCTAATTAACATGTATTTCTAGAGTAATTGAAATACAACCGATCGTCATAAGAGAATTAACCTGTGTTTCTTTCCAAGTACCCTAATTGATCCACCCAGAACGCCCTGTATCAAGAGATCCTTGCCACTGATCCTAAATACTAGGACAACCCCGAGAGCAGCCGAGGACATCGATATTCTTCAAATTCTATTAGCGATGCTGACAACCCTAGGAGTCACGCCCATGCCAAATAATTGAGCCGAACTGCGCGGCACTACTCACCCGACACCACGACCTGCTCCACAACATACAATAATTAGCAACTGAAAATATATCCTCAGAATTATCTTTATATAGGACTATATAAGCTTTAAAACACTGAAATCCAACTTGCAATTTCATTATCTTGCAAGATATTCATTGCAACACCACTTTATTTGAATATTTCATTCACACCTTTCACACACACTAACCGCATCTGTTGGTAGCACTGGGAGTCTCTACATCTGGTGTCGTAGTCAGGAAGTTAAAACTGTCTGCTAGCACCAATCAGCATTGCTGCTGCTAGGCATGACTTCCAAATCCAAAACCCTGTTGCCAGTTTAATTTTGTTTGGACCACATGAATTCAATTGCTTGTGCTGGTGAAGTTTCTTTGCTATTTTGTGCGTGTATGAATTCAGAGTTTTAGTGTAAGTCCTATTATTATCGCTAGGGGTAGTGATATTTAACTTTTTGAAATCAGAAATTAAGTATTTTGATTTTTACATTTAGCATTTATACATTTGCAGTTTAGCATTTTATAGCATTTTGAAAAAAAAATGTTTAATTTGAGATAATTTTTTTAAATGATGAATATTAATATTATTTATATGAGATTTAAAACACATTTATGGATTATTAAATTTTAGATGAGTCGCGTTTTTTACACATCTGCTTCACTTTCGTACCTATTTTGAGGACATGTTTTGCAAATCTTCGTTTGCATCTACGGCTCTTGTGCTACTGACGCTAGATCCAGCGGTGTGGGTAATTCTGGGGTTGTTGCTGCCATCTGTTGATTTAGTGATGAACTGAAATGTGGGATTCTCTTCTAGCGGGATTTCAAAGTTCATTAGTTGGTTTTTATGTTTTTCTATGTATATCCTCTCCCATATGACTATTCACTATGTTTTTGTACGTATTTTAGTAATTCTGTGCTATCTTCAATTTCATGATTTTCAGACCAGAAATGAGCTGCTATTGCGGACTTATCAATATTTTTGTATCTTAAGTGCCTGAAGTGTTCTTTCTTTCTAGTGCCTATGTTCCTTTTTGTCCTTCCTATGTAAATTTTTTCACAGTCTTTACACTTAATTTTGTAAATGCCTGACTTTTCCTCTGGTTTTATCTTATCAGTATTATTACTGTGAAGTAGGTTTTTAATGTTGTAATTGTTTTTTGGTGCCAATGTTATATTGTATTTCTTGAATATTTTTTGGAACTTTTTTGTGGCCCAGGGGTGGTAAGTAAATTTAGCAAATCTAGTTTCTTGTTTTATTGGTGTGAGAGCTGTGATCTGTTTTAATTTCTTTTGAAGTTTGAATAATTTTAGTTTTTTATCTACAAGGTTTTTTCCATATCCATTTTTAATTGCAGTTTTTAAGATTTGATGGTATTCGTTTTGATATTCTTTCTGGCTGAGAGGTAGATTTACTAATCTGTGTGTCAGACTGTTGATGGTTGCATGTTTGTGTGGAATTGGGTTGAAACTATTTGCTTTGATGTAATTATCTGTGTGTGTTGCTTTTCTATGAATGCCAAATTCTAGTTTTTCATTGCCTTTTTTGATTTTAAGGTCTAAAAAAGGTAGAGTACAGTCCTCTTCAGTTTCCACTGTGAATTGTATGCTGGGTTCTTGCAGGTTGAGTAGTTTCAAAGCATCATCTATTAGTTTGTAGGGCACTATTGCAAAGATGTCGTCTACGTATCTGTACCATGTTTTAAACATATGAGGGAAGGCTTTAGTAATATGTGTTTCGAAAAAGCTCATGTATAGATTGGCCAAAAATGGTGATAGCGGGCTTCCCATAGCTAGTCCTGAAATTTGTTTGTAATATTTTCCATCGAAGACAAAATAATTTTGATGTATACATAATTCAGTCATTGCCACATATTCTTCTATTGCATTGGCATCCAGGTTTATAGAATTTAGCCATTTTTTCAGTTGAATCAAAAGTTTGTCTAATGGAATGCTAGGGAAGAGGGAGCGGACATCAAAGGATACTAAAGTGTCATGAGGTTTTAGTTTAAGATTTTGAATTTTTTCTACCAGGTCTAAAGAGTTTTTTATACTCAGAGTATGGAATTGTGGAAAGGACTGAAATTTTTTGGTTAGCCATTTTGCCAGAAGGTAAGTAGGAGAGTTTATATTATTTACAATGGGTCTCATGGGTATGTTGGGTTTGTGTATTTTAGGCAAACCATATATTCTTGCAAGGGTAGGGTTGTCTGGTTTGATAGTTTTTTGTTCTATAGTTGTTAAAATTTTACTATTAACGATGGTTTTTTGTACATCTTTTATGCATCGGTTGAGTGGATTAGAATCTATTTCCTGGAATTCTTTTTGTTGTAGTAACTCTAACATTTTTTCTTTGTATGTAGCTGTATCTAAGATTACTATTTTGTTCCCTTTATCAGCCCTTGAGAAGATTACATCCTTTTTCCTTAAAGATTTAATTATCTGAATTTGTTTCAAATGTTTTATTGGCTTTTTATTTATTAAGTTTTCCAATATAGGAGCTGATTTTTTTCTAATTATATTTTTGTCCATGGTTTCCAAGCCTTCTACTGCTAATTCTATGTCTGCAATGAATTCATCCGGGTTGCTGGAGTATGTTATACATGTTTTTAGGCCTTGGTTAAGTACATCTTTTTCTTCGTTGTTAAAATTTTGCTTTGAGAGATTAATTACACTATCTAGGGATGTGTTCTTTGCTGAAATTTTGTTATGTTTTGGTTGCCAATGATTATGATTACGTTTTAGTTTCTTATTTTGACGATAAACTTTCTCTTTGACTTTATAATTGATATGTTCAAATGATTTGGCTTCTAAGTGGTCCCATGCTGTGTTTCCTAGTAATTTTACAATTTTCAGATGTAGGTTATACAAAGAGAGGTCTATATTAGTTATTTTTCTGTAGTGATTTGTTTTTTCGGCTTTTAACACGGCTTTTTCAGCAGCTAATTGTTCTATACTGTTATTGTTAAATTTTACTATTTTTCGTACAAATTTCGGAGAAAAGTTACGTTTTAGGCAATTGTTGATAAATTTTATGTCCGCTGATATTAATCTTCTTTTTGTCTTTAGTTTCAAATATTGTTTTATTTCTTTCTTGTTGCCGAAATGTTCGTTGAAATATTCAAATGTGAACGATCTTACCTCCATGTTGTCCGGTTTTTAAAGTTGGTTGGATCTAACTTTCGCGTGTTCCTCTTGACTTAACGTCACTTCAATATATCGAGATTCAACTGTATTGGAACACCACAGTGAAGCGAAAAATTATTAAATTTTAGATGAGTCGCGTTTTTTACACATCTGCTTCACTTTCGTACCTATTTTGAGGACATGTTTCGCAAATCTTCGTTTGCATCTACGGCTCTTGTGCGACTGACGCTAGATCCAGCGGTGTGGGTAATTCTGGGGTTGTTGCTGCCATCTGTTGATTTAGTGATGAACTGAAATGTGGGATTCTCTTCTAGCGGGATTTCAAAGTTCATTAGTTGGTTTTTATGTTTTTCTATGTATATCCTCTCCCATATGACTATTCACTATGTTTTTGTACGTATTTTAGTAATTCTGTGCTATCTTCAATTTCATGATTTTCAGACCCGAAATGAGCTGCTATTGCGGACTTATCAATATTTTTGTATCTTAAGTGCCTGAAGTGTTCTTTCTTTCTAGTGCCTATGTTCCTTTTTGTCCTTCCTATGTAAATTTTTTCACAGTCTTTACACTTAATTTTGTAAATGCCTGACTTTTCCTCTGGTTTTATCTTATCAGTATTATTACTGTGAAGATGATGCTTTGAAACTACTCAACCTGCAAGAACCCAGCATACATAGATGATGCTTTGAAACTACTCAACCTGCAAGAACCCAGCATACAATTCACAGTAGAAACTGAAGAGGACTGTACTCTACCTTTTTTAGACCTTAAAATCAAAAAAGGCAATGAAAAACTAGAATTTGGCATTCATAGAAAAGCAACACACACAGATAATTACATCAAAGCAAATAGTTTCAACCCAATTCCACACAAACATGCAACCATCAACAGTCTGACACACAGATTAGTAAATCTACCTCTCAGCCAGAAAGAATATCAAAACGAATACCATCAAATCTTAAAAACTGCAATTAAAAATGGATATGGAAAAAACCTTGTAGATAAAAAACTAAAATTATTCAAACTTCAAAAGAAATTAAAACAGATCACAGCTCTCACACCAATAAAACAAGAAACTAGATTTGCTAAATTTACTTACCACCCCTGGGCCACAAAAAAGTTCCAAAAAATATTCAAGAAATACAATATAACATTGGCACCAAAAACAATTACAACATTAAAAACCTACTTCACAGTAATAATACTGATAAGATAAAACCAGAGGAAAAGTCAGGCATTTACAAAATTAAGTGTAAAGACTGTGAAAAAATTTACATAGGAAGGACAAAAAGGAACATAGGCACTAGAAAGAAAGAACACTTCAGGCACTTAAGATACAAAAATATTGATAAGTCCGCAATAGCAGCTCATTTCTGGTCTGAAAATCATGAAATTGAAGATAGCACAGAATTACTAAAATACGTACAAAAACATAGTGAACTCGTCATATGGGAGAGGATATACATAGAAAAACATAAAAACCAACTAATGAACTTTGAAATCCCGCTAGAAGAGAATCCCACATTTCAGTTCATCACTAAATCAACAGATGGCAGCAACAACCCCAGAATTACCCACACCGCTGGATCTAGCGTCAGTCGCACAAGAGCCGTAGATGCAAACGAAGATTTGCGAAACATGTCCTCAAAATAGGTACGAAAGTGAAGCAGATGTGTAAAAAACGCGACTCATCTAAAATTTAATAATTTTTCGCTTCACTGTGGTGTTCCAATACAGTTGAATCTCGACACATTTATGGAGTTACTAAAATTAGGCAAGTGAGTCAACCTTGTATATACTTTTCTCCACTTACAAGTTTTTTATGAAGACTAGTTTCTGGGGACTTCTCCCCTATCGTCAGCTCTGTGGTTGACTCACTTGCCTAATTTTAGTAACAATGGCACTCCACTTTCTGAAATACTTCTTTATATTCTATACATTTATGGAGGGTTATTAATGACAGTGAGTTAAAAGTGTATAAAATGTCAATTTATTTTACATTAATATAGGTTAAAGCAATACACAGAAATATAGAACAAGTTGATACAGACTAAAACATACGGCATAACACAAAGATAAATGCATACTGATGTAAAACTAACACAATAAAAAGAAAATGCACAAAATTAACCTCGCGCTTACACATAGAATGAATGAAAGTTGCTCGTAAAACCGAACAGAACAATGAAAATCAGAACTTTGGCAACTGACAGCTCCAACTGGAATTAATATGTTTATCATTTCCTTAAAATTAGGATTGCTATTGGTTTTCAAAGACAAGGATTGAAATTTTCCGTTAACTAGGTTGTGAAAATAGATTTATGACAGTCATTAACCATGGCAAGAGGTGTCTTTTTTGTAAAACAACTGAATATGCTTCAGTACCAAACATACCTCATATGGGCAATGGTGGAACTATAGGCTAAGTTAGCGGTAAGGGTTGCTTTCCACAGTCCAGAAGAGTGGTCACCTACTTTAAAACTTTCTAAACATGTAAAGGTTCTACAGATTCTCCAGTTAGTTTCCAGAAGAAAAGCATTGGGAAAAAATAATTACTTGGGAAAATCTTTGATTTCGCATTTATATTGCATTTTAAGTCTATTTTGCACTTTACCATGCTATATCGCATTTGCGAAAAATCACCACCCCTAATTATCGCTACTATCATAATATGGCTACTGGTTTGTGAAACATCCAAATGCGTGAAATATTTAAAATATGTTCGTCTAGTTGAAATCCCCACTAAAGAACTGGCAACAGCCCGCTTTTCCCTCTCGAGAAACATTAGAGCCGCAAAACGGCCGGCCAAACTGTAGTTGGCATGTTATTCTTGAGGCTGGATGTTATTTATCTTATTAGTAATGTTCTCTTTAATTTGGTTTATCGTTTGACGGTTGCTTGCATAAACTTTGTGTTTCTGAACTTCCTATAAATAAAAATCTCAATGTTAAATGTGGCAACCGCAGAGGCCATTAAGCTTTTGCTGACAAGCTGGTTTTCAAGAAACATTTTGCTGATATGGGCCATAGTCTGGCTGACATCATCTTGTTGAAAGATGCCATAGTCCTTTTAATTTTCTACGAGGGCTGTTCAATAAGAATGATCACAATTTTTTTGTTGACAATGTACCTTTACTCATCCTCATAATTTTGATGGTCCTTCTCAAAATAGTCTCCCCTGAATGCGATGCACTTGTCCCAGCATTTCTGCCAGACTTCAAAGACATGCTGGAAACCATTTTTGAGAGATCCTTCAAAATTGCCTCCGCAGCCTTCACCACTGCTTCTGATGATGGATAATGCTTCCCATGAAAGCGTTTCTTCAAGTTAGGGAATAGAAAAAAGTCACATAGGGCTAAATCCTGACTATAGGGAGGGTGAGAGATGCACTTCATGTTGATTTTTGCAAGATATTCAGCAACAACATTGGCAATATGCGGCTGCGCATTATCGTGGTGCAGCATCCAGCCTGCTTCACGGAAATGTGGTCTTTTGCACCTGATATGGACTTGCAATGTTTTCAGGACATCCCTGTAGTATTGTGCAGTTACTGATGTGTGTGCAGGTACAACATGCTGATAAACCATTCCATGTATATCAAAGAATGAGGTGACCATAACTTTCCCAGCAGAAGCAACCACGTTTGCTATTTTGGGGGTTGGTGATGAAGGGGATTTCCACACTGAGCTTTGCTGTTTGCTCTCAGGATCAAAATGATGTAGCCAAGTGTCATCAGGAGTGATTATGTTTGAAAGAAACTCCAGATCTTTCTCTAACATCAACTTTAACTGCATGTTACCTCCATTGCAGCGGTAGGCGATACTGAACATGTCTGAACTTGCCTGGTTCTCACAGGCGGGACCAGGAGTACCAACAATGAAACTGCTACGGCGTGTTTGTTTCATATTAAGCTAACAGAATATAATAAGATTGAATTTTAATGCAAAAAATTATGACCGTAAAAAAATTATGATCATTCTTTATTGAGCAGCCCTTGTATTAATTGTGCAAAGAAAGTGTCAAAGACCTCCAGTTATCTTGCAGTATTAATTGTATGCTTATTTATTATTATTATCATCATCATTAGCATCATCATCATCATCATCATCATCATCATCATCATCATCATCAGCCATCATCCATCATTATTGGATAATTATGATAAATGCATGTAAGATAAACATATTTAAGCTCTGTTATTTTATTACAGTACTTGTGAAATAAATAATTTCTCATATGGAGTTTATCGGGCATTCCTGGAATATTTATACACGGATGAAGTAAAACTTCCAGTGAGGGATGCTTTAGGTAAGCTGACTATAATTTAAGTATAGTTTTTAATTGAGTTGATTTGTCAGTGCTGTCACCTCTTACAGAGTGCATTTTTGAAAGTTAAATTTAATAAGACTAAACTGCTGCTTGAATAGTATAAGGGCACTAGTTATATTTTGAGCCTTGGCAACCCTGAATGTTGTAGGTGCCATCTGACATTTCCAATGGAAAGTTTGACATTGTTGACCATAATGTACTTCAGACATTTTGTCAGTAGAGCGTCATTTGTTTTGTTTACATTAACTTGAAAATTGTGTCTCATCAAAAAAAATGGAATTAACTCATGAAAATGTTCATGCAATGATTTATTACGACTTTCGATGTGGATTATCAAGACAAGAGTGCATTGATCCGCTAACTTCCACATTTGGCGACTCTTTCCCCACTGTGAAATGCTGGTATAACGACTTTAATTGTGGCCACCGTTTGCTCAATGATGAAGTTCGTCCAATATCAGTTGTATCAGAAAACATTGATGCTGTGCAAAATCTAATAATGCAAGATCGTCATGCAACATATTGTGAGATTGTATGATGATATAAAATATTGCTTGATTATTTTGCCATGAAAAATGTTTGTTCTCGTTGGATGCCATATACAGTAGCGATGATAGTTCTGTTGCAGTGACCTTCCTTCGCGCACTGGGGAGAGTCTATGCCTTAGCGTCACTTGCACCTTCTGCTAGCTGTAGAAGATGGAAGACAATGCAGCACGGCCATATTTCCCAGACTCGTTTTTACTAAACGCATACCTTAAGATACATGAGCATTTCCTCATCTTAGCCACTGAGAAACAACAGATCTTCTTTACTGTTTTACTTCTTTGCTTTCACAAATGTTATAATTTACAGGAAAATAAAAAACTGGGGTGATGGCTTTGTGGCTTGTAGCTCATGGAAGTGAGTTAGCAGACACTCGTATGAAGATATCTTTCATCTTCATACGTAACCGACCTTCCTTCGTCTCTAAACTTTTTTTAAGGCACGTAAATATGACACGCGCCAATTTTTCATATACCTTTCCTATAACAAGACCTTGTTGTTCCTAGTTTTCTTCCATTTGAAACCTATGCCACATAAGATAGTCCTTAAACTAGTGCTTCTCCCTTTAAATTTAATGGAATCTTGATATTTCAGGAGCCCCAAATTTTGACAGTGGATACAATTTTCTCCTGAATATACAAATTATAAATTGCTTAGTGAATTACGTACCTATCAAAGTCACCAATGACAGTAATTCTTTCTGGTATACAATGTATTTACCAGATGTTTCAAAGCATATCTCTTGTTCCTCACATGTCTCTACTTCAATTATTTGACGAAATTTTCTCTCAGATAATTTTGTTGCTGCCCTCACCCTCTCTTGCCTTTATTAGCATATTGACAGAAGCTGCTTCCCGTTTCAGAAGAGATGGACATTATTAAATACTTCTTGTATTTGATGTGAAGTGTTTTTCCACCAAGTTTGCTTTTAATTGGAAGCATTTTAGTCTAAATAAGAAAATACACACACATACTTACAGACAGACAAAATGCTAATCATCAGTGTGATTAATAATCAATTTCTAAAACTTTAAAATCTTAACATGCCGGCACTGAAGCTTCAGAAGATAGATGTTAGTCGGTCAAACCTCTCCACGATACTGGCCATTTTATGTGTACTGCGCATGACCGAGAGTGCAGGATCGGCAATTGGATTCTAAATGACTGCGTACATGGTCTTCACCGGCACAGAACCATCATCCCTACTGTAATTTGATACAATCTCAAAAAAATACTCGTGTCGATTGGTGTACAAAAATATTAAAGAAGTACAATGGCGGTGCCTCAAAAGAGGTATATAAGATTGTAACAGATGACGAATCATGGATCTATGTGTATGAGCTGGAATGTGAACAGCAGTCGAATATATGGGTGTTTCAAGTTGAGGAAAATTAACGAAAATTATTTGCACTCTATACCTTGTTTCACGTAAGCTTGCCCAGTATCTCTTAACGGTCACGTGACCTAATCACCTCTCATTGGTTGCTGTTGTGGTAATGACTGTCGTGCGGTAAAAATTAGTTCGTTATTTAACATGGTGATATATCATTATATGTTGGAAGAGAATTGTCAAATTTATATTTTCGTAACTGTTTTAATTAAATATATTACGCAACAGAGTTTATTTATCTGAAATGCATGTTAATTCTTAAACAAAGAGGAGCTTCCTTTGCTCTCAAGCACATGACACGATAACACGTGATTTAGCGGTAGTGGTGACATTTGTTTATATGACTTTTATCACTGACCTTGTTTTGAACTGGATTAGTCATGCATCGCCATTCGAGAGTGCGGGAGCTAAATTATTTTATTGATCGTTTATTGCGCATGTATTATATGTATAATAGCAGAGTCTACCGCCAGTTTTTCGTTTAAGTATCGCAAGGATAATTATTTACAAAGCGGCGAAAAAAGAATTGTGTTGCATGTGTTTAATGCACTCACAGAGAAGAATCCATCTTTGTCAGTGAGAGAAGTCGAACAGCTGTGCTATGAAGTTACAGGTGTGAGTGTTAGATCCGTAGGAACATCGCGACATGAAATTGAGGAAACAGGAAAACTTACCACTCCAGGCAAAAGCAGGAATAAACAAAAGTGTGTGCTCGGAGAAAATATGTGAAAAGTGTTGTGCGTCGTCATGTGTGTAGTTTTTGTTTAGAAACGAACTCCCTAACATAAGTAACATTTCGTCTGCTGTAAATGAGGATGCAGATTTACCAAATTTCAGCAGATTGCTTATACAGCTGGGATTTGTGAATGAAAAAAGAGGCAAGAAAAATGTGCTAAAAGACAGAGGCGATAATGCTGTGTGGCGAAGACACTATTTAAGGACAACCACACTGCACCGAGATACAAATCGCTAAATATACACGAAGAACACACGAAAAGTAAAGTATGGTGTGACACGACTTTTAAGACTGAAAGACAAGCATTTTTGAAAGGTATGTGTGCTGGTTTAAAAAATCCCAGTGGAAAAGGCCAAATGCCTTTCATTATAAACTCTTTCAGTTTCATTGCTCAGTCATTGTGTTTCAATCTGCTCAGTTCATTATAAACTTGTATTTTTGCATGCCTTCATATCCTTATTTGTATGATTGTATTTATCTTCCCGGCAATTATTACATTTACTGCAGGTTTAAATGTGACGGGAAGGCACCGCCTATGGCGTATGACGCGAAAGCATTAGCCAATTAGGGCGAGGGGGAGGGTTGTTGAACGCGGAGTGATACTTTTCAGCCGGGCAAGGTTATATGAAACAGAGATTAAGTGCTTCAAAGCAAATGGTCGCCTGCTTTTTCAGCAAAACTGGCCATATACCAACAGTGCCTTTAGAGGAACGTAAGATGGTCATTGGCAAATGGTACACTATTATTTGTTTGCCGGAAGTCTTCAGTGAAGTAAGGAAAACCAACAAAAACTGTAGGATCATTCTTCATCAAGACAGTGCGAACACTCACACATCTCATCTAACAACAGAGTATTTGAAAACTCAAAAAAATCAAATTGATGGGTCATCTGCCATACTATCCTAATTTGGCACCCATTGACTTTTTGTTCCCGAATATCAAGAATAAATTGCATAGAGAAGGATTTTCCTCGGCAAAAGAAACCATTGATACCTTCAAAAACCATGTTTTGGAGGTGTCTCAAAAGACTGGAATAAATACTTTAACAAATGATTCAAATGGATACAAACGTGCATTGATCATAAAGGAGAATATTTTAAACAACAATAATTGGTTAACCTAATTGGTTAGAATCAGACGGAAAAATTCACTGCCATGGCTGGGATTTGGGATCTCCCGATCTGTCTGGTTGCTCTTAACCCTTCAGCTACGAGGGCCAACATGCCAGTATGACATTAAATTCTCCAACTGACCCATATGTTTCCTGGTAAACCACGAGGGGTTCTCATAAACAATAAGATATGCACCTTTTGTGGTGACTTACCATGCTGTAAGTACTTAAGTCCCAGGCTTTATAGTTATCACTATTAGGTTAATTTACCTAATTAATTATTCTCACTGTGAACTCAATCTAGAAACTCATATTCTTTCTGTAGACTATATAAAAGCATTCAATAAGGTGCGATGTATAAAACGTCGGGAAATAATGATAGAGCAAGGATATTCTGAAACATCTTACGGCTCTTCTATTATGTGTCGCAACGATTTTTTTCTAATTTCTTCACACTTTTTGAAGTTTTTATATACAACCATGATTTTCAATATAATTTGTTTACTTTTTAGTGCAATTTCGTGCTGGAGGGCATTCTTTTAATGTTATTGTTTACTTATTTACTTACTGCTTAATGTAGCCATATTGAAGAATTCAGTGCAGCCAAACTATGCTTATTTCTCCACTGAATGCAATGCTGCCAACAGTCTTACTTGTCCCTAAATTACACTATCTAGCAGACTAACATAAACAATCCTACGACATGGTGATAATGGAGTGCTATTTAGAAAATACATGTATGAGCTCATGGACTGGTTCGGCTACTGCCACAAAGTGTGCATGATATTAAATGACACAAAGTATACTGCAAGGGGGAAAATTGGCAGTCTCGGTCACGTCGTTCAAATCGATGAATGCAAAATAGGACAACGCTAGTTTCATCATGGGCGCTGCAATTAGACTGTAGAGCATATTTGCATCCCTCCTGTTGGGGTATATTGTCATCCGCACCTCATTCGTTTCCACATCGATCATTCCCAAGATCAAGTTGACCTCTACAATGCGCCCATGATGAAACTTGTGTTGTACTATTTTGCACTCGTCGATTTGAACGACGTGACCCGGACCGCCAATTTCCCCCCTTGCAGTATACTTGGTGTCATTTGACATCATGCACACTTAGCAGCAGTAGCCGAACCAGTCCGATACAGTCTGTGAGCTCAAACATGTATTTCCTATGGAGCATTCCATTATCGTCGTGTCGTATGATTGTTTATGTGCAAAGCAGTGCATGAGTAGCAAAATTTGACTGGGCGATAACTTAGCCCGTTCGAACCATGTTCCTTTGCACCTGGACTGTGTCACCTATGACTGGGTCATTTTTGCACAGGTTGGCTACAAGTTTTACATATCTTTCTCATGTTGGCTGCAACGCGTCAACCGACTGCTTGTCTGCTTGTGCATGCATATACGTGCACCTTTGGACTTAAAAGTATTCTCGCGTCGTACAAAAGAAAGTTTCTCCCATCTTACTCAAATAATAAAGAATGTGCATGAAGAAACAATCATCAGCACTGCATAAGGGATAAAAAAAAGGTTATGAATATGAATTAGTTAATTTTGGAGTAAACAGGGCTATCCAGTGTCGCAGACACTGCTTAATATATATATGGAATGCAGCGATTGCCAAATGGCAGAATCAGCTTAAACATAATAATTTTAAACATTATTCTATTTGCTGATCAGGTTATCCTGGCAGAAAATGAAAATATGTTACAAGCTACATTTCAACTGGAGAAGATAATGAAAACTCATCACTCCAATTGACAATGGAGGAAAGCAGCCTCCAAAAAATTTCTAGGAAATTTAAAAGTGTTGTTTAGTGTCATTAATTGATTCACCCTTAAATTAAAAAATAATTGATTTTGAAACACTGTTTCAATTTTTTGACAAAAAGCAAAACCTTTACGCTGACTGAGCCACTCTATTTGGTGGACTAGGCCTATTCTCAAGGCTGAAGAGAACCATGAAAGGATGTCATTTTGCCACCATTGATGAGATAAAACCAATAATTGTTCTAGGAGCTGAACACCATAAAGAACAGTCAGTTGTGGAAGTGCTTCCAAGCACTTGCTGGCACAAGTGTATTATATTTGAGAGGGATTACTTTGAAGGGAACAAAGTTGGTGAATAAATAAGGATTCTTTATGAAAATTGAAAATTATTTTTTGATTACACTTGGTATGTGAAACTTCCATGTACTAATACTTAACACTTTTTATTTAATACAGAGCTGCTAGATCTGGCAAATTCCTACTGTGAAGAGCAGTTAAAAAAGAAATGTGTGGAAATAATTGAACGAGGACTAACTGTAGAGAATGCAGCCTTTGTATTTGGTACAATCTTAAACTATGATATTAAGGTAGGTTGAAAACTTAATTATAATATGTGTTCAAAAAGAAACAAGCTGGAGACATAATTACAGAAACCAGTACATGTATGTTAGAAGTATTGGCCCTGGCTGTTGAGATACTTGTCCCACTGTGACACAAGGCAGTGAATGGCTATCTCATAAAAGTCCTGGAGCTACAATGTGAGCCAGTTCCATTGGTACAGCTGGATGTCATTATCCGAGGTGAATCATTTGCCCCTCAGAGGCTTTTTAAGGGGACCAAAAATGGCGTAATCACAGAGAGAGAGGTCTGGACTGTATGGAGGGTGGCCGAGAATCCTCCATCTGAATTTCTGCTGGAGTGCTGCAGCCCTGTTGGCCGTAAGAGGCTTTGCATGGTCATGGAGCAGAATGAGCCCATGGGTGAAATTGCCTGGTAGTTTTGATTTTATCACTTGGTGAAGGTTGGTCAGGGATTGCGAGTAACATTGGGCATTCACTGTTGTCCCGTGCTGCAGGAAGTGTATCAGAAGGGGGCTATCTTGGTCAAAGAATGTGTGGATGGCCTTGGCTTTTTTTGGTGGTGGTGACACTGGATGCTTCCATTGGAGACTTTGTCATTTTGATTCTGGTTCAAAGTGATGACACCATGACTCATCTCCAGACACCACTCATGCCAGGAACTCATTCCCTTCCCTAGCTAGTGCTGCAGATAACCAAGACAGTGGTTGAAGACTGTGGGGCACCCATTGGGCACACACAGTCAAGAGCAGTCATTCTTTCATGATGGAACTTCTGATGCTCAATCTGACCTCGGCGGCTATGGCTTTCACTGTCACCCAACGGTCCTGGGTAATAGTGCATCAACCAGCTGGACGATGTCTTTGGTAATGCAGTGTGGTGCTCCAGACCGTGCATCATCAGCTAACAACACCATGCCTCCCCTGAAGCGCTTGTGCCACGCCTCGCAAGGGACATGCAGTGTTTGCCATACACTTGTGACATTCGTCAATGAATGTTCGTTCCCTCTACTCCTTCCGCTGTCAGAAAACGAACACCTCTTTGCTCTTCTTTTGACGTCTCCATTTCACTGTTTGCAATGCGACTGGCAGTATTGGATGATTGATGCATGCTGCTGCTAGCTTTGTATAGTCACGTGACATGTACGCATGCCCTCTAGCAATTGGCTGTGAACTTCCACGCTCTGTGAACTTCCACTTTGTTACTTATGCCATGATATTACCATCCTGTCACCAGTTTGTGCATACCAGACTCTGGCTCGTTTCTTTCTGAACACCCCTTATATAAGAGTTGGATAAACAGGAACAAGAACTATTTTTGCTCTGAAGTGTTTTTATTAACAGGGGTACTTACAGGCATATATTTTTATATAATTGCCGCCGTTATGACATTTTGCCAAATGTTTGGAAGGCGTTGTATACCATCTGTACATCTATTTCTGTTGAAGTCCTGTAGTGACCACCCTATTGCCTTGGTAATTTCATCTTGGGTGTACTGAATCCGTCGCAGTGGTTCTTTTATTTTGGCAAAGATATCATAATCACAAGGACTCATATCGGGTGAGTACGGTGGATGTTCTAAAATCTCCCATTGCCAGCATTGCAAGAGCTTCTGGACAGCAGCAGTGGTGTGGCATCTTTCTTTGTCATGAAGGTTGATGGGGTGCTATTCCATAAAATATGGTCGCTTTTGCCTGAGCTCTGGTTGCTGTCATCATTCAGTTATTCCTCATGCTATGATGCAGAGAGCAGAAGTTTAAAATCAGTATGTAACAACCAATTTTTTAAAGATTTGATTATTGTTTCAGCCTTGACGTTATTACAGAATGTGTAATGTAATCATTTCTCTATTTGTCCGATCTATATGAGGGCACAAAAAATAAAGTTAATAGATATTATATGAAAATAACCAATAGTATGTAGAGAAATGATAAGAAAACATGGATGAGAAACAAAGTAATTGTAAGAATAAAGAAAATGTACATAAATCAGCATCATGTAAGATGATTATGGTGACTTTCAAATGGATGTTTGTCCTTGAATGCCATTAGGCCAGCAACCAATCGGAGTCCTGTGGTGTTGTCATATTGCATTCCCTGTAAGTGGCGTCTGATGAGTGCCAAGTGAATCTATTATAAATTTGCAGCTCAGTGTATGTACTTTAATGAACATCATTGTGGCAACGTTGAGCAAGCAAATGCTTTTCATTCACTGCAGTCCAGAACTCTTACCATTTGAAAAACATAATAGGGCAACTTCTGTGGAAGGTTACATCAGAATGGAAATGGTCAGTTGATGAAAGCTATAAATGATAATTTATTAATATTATTAAAATAATAGATGATAGAGTGCTTATGGAAAGGAGATTGTGTTAACCTCATAGCATACCTATTATTTTCAAAAGTATGTTCCTTTTTTACCAATTTTTTTTATTGTCAAAACTGAATATTCATTAAGATACAATGCTGATCAGAACAATAGAACCAGTTTTTACGACCATAACAATAAAGATTTTTGTGCCTGAAAAGTCTCCAGATTTAAATACTGAGTATATTCGTTAAATACATAGTATGCTTTCTTTTATAAACTAATACATATAAACAAGTTTATATTTGGTACTGCAACATAAAACAACAAAAATGAGTTATTAATCTATATTATAAATCATACTTTATTATTAATTTGTTTATATGTTTGTTGCTGTGTGAAAAACTCTTAAGCAAGGATCAACACAAAAAGATACGCTACAGTCAGTGCACATATATCTAGATTCCCTTCGTATCTTCTTGCACCTAGCGTCACGCACACTGCTACACATTCTACATATTCGTGTGGGATTATTGATGGAAAATGTCGGCAAGAAGTCGCAAAAGATTTGCTTTCACTGATGGCCTGCCCACTGCTTTTGGAGAATATTCCTCCCTCTGGTGTTCTGCAATGATTTTCTCAGCTGCCATATCACCTTCCGATGAGCTGGAAAAATAACTTCTTCTGAAGTGCCTTCGTAGCTTTCTTCAGAAATTTCAGTTCCACTAAATTCAATATTATAATCTTTATTACTCTCCATTTCTATAAAACACACAGAACCACGCACTGTATGCGTACACACAACAGCTGGTAGGAACAGAGGCATGTAACAACATAAAACATGCAGAACGAAACAAGTGTCTGAATCAGAGACATCTGTTGGCACACTTACAACTATCAAAGGAGTGAGTTCAGCACGAAATCTAACAAAATTTTAAGAAACTGCAAGACAGTGAGAGAACTCGGGTTTTAAACTAATTTCCAGTTGCAAAGCTAGTCACCCGAGTATACTCGGGGTTTTACTATTCTTGAAAAATTATAAACATGAGTTTACTCTGGTGTTTACGTTAAGGGGTTAAGTGCATTTAGCATTAGGCGTCTGTTGGAAAAGTGGCCAGGGCTAATTTGAGTAACTATCATGTAATAGTATAAAATAAATAAAAGGTTATAATAAAAGGGTAATTAAATGAAAACCATTAATATTGTGTCACAAATCCTTTATTATAGACAGAGTTGAAACAAGTACACTATTCCAATGTGTAAGGACTATGATACAATGAAGCACAAATTTAATATAATTTTTAGTCGAACTAATACTCAATGCTCCACTTATTGTTAGTATTTACCTAGAACTCGTTTCGTTAGGATCTTTCTAACATCATCAGCTGTTGTCGACTAATGGATGTTGGTTTGGTGAACTCATTGGAGGAGATAGGTGCGTCTGTTGGTATCTTGATGAACTTGAAGTTTGAGTTTTCTTCAAAGGTAGTGTCGAAATTAAACAATTTTCTTTCATATAGCTCGACACTACCTTTGAAGAAAACCCAAATTTCAAGTTCATCAAGATACCGACAGAGACGCACCTATCGCCTCCAGTGAGTTCACCAAACCAACGTCCATTAGTCGACAACAGCTGATGATGTTAGGAAGATCCTTACAAAACGCGTTCTAGGTAAATACGAGCAATAAGTGGAGCATTGAGTATTAGTTCGACTCAAAATTATATTACGTATACATTTTCGCCATCGAGTCAGAAGGGCATGGATGCCTCGGAAAAAAAAGGCTTTTGGCTCTGTGCGTAGCTACTTATGCACAGCCTGTTTCACCTGGCAGACATCAACTCACCTCTCCTTCATTTCGGAAGTTAGCTGACGAGGCACCCATCTTGCAGTCACCTTCCAGTACTTCAACTCCTATACAATACGGTGAGCAGAGCCATGATTGACCTGTAATTGCACCGCAGTGTCATCGATGGAGATCCGTCTATCCTGCCAAATCATCTCCTTTGCTGCGGCAATCACCTCAGCTTTGATGTGCTTGGCCTGGCATCGGTGCTTCCACCAAAATCGTTGTGCTGCTGCTGAATTTGGTACATTTGAGTCTGTGATAAACATGTGGTCCTGTACAGTGCCAACATGCGGTGATCGATTTCTATTGTTTTGTGCCTTCACTGTGTAGGAAATGGATCACTCCACACTGCTCTGCTTTGGTGTACTCCAACAAAGGGACCACCATATTGGACACTCCTCTATCACATTGCTGAGTCACATGGCCAATTGATGGCAGGAGAATCCATGTGCATGCATACTGGGTTGGATCATATGAGCAGTTTTAGATTTTCTATGGCAGTTTTCCAGTTTTCATTTGACTCATCCTTGTATTTCATTTGAATATAAGAGTATTTCATAGTGTAGATGAAATCAAATTTTAATCAATTCTATTCAGGAACACAGTAAATGTAATTAATGCTTTTATTGTTTTATTTCAGAAATTGGAAGAAAGCTGCCTGAAGTTCTGCGTAAATCATATGACTGCAGTAATAAAGACTGAAGCCTTTAAGAATTTGCCTATAAAAACGCGCAGAATTTGGAGCCTTCAAGGCCTGAGTAAATACAGTTTACGCATCCATGTTTGGGCACACAAGTGTCTGTGATCATATATTTTATCTTTTATACTGTTTTGCTATTGTGCAATCTGGACAGAAAATGGGGAGTGACTCATTTAGATTGCATTTTCTAATTGGTGCTAGTCATACTAACTGTCAAATGTGATATCCCTTGTCATATTCTTCACAAACATCTCAAGTCAGTTATTTATGGATATACAGTTCAACCTGCTTTATACGTAACCCAGTTACATGTAATTCTCGTTTATACATAAATGTTTGTACGTCCCAGAAAAATGTAAGTGAGAAACATGTTAGCAGAACCTTATGTATAGGTAATGCGTTTATATGTAATTTGCAGTTGTATGTATTACTGTTCAATGAAATACAACTGAGTTTTATGTAATTAAATATGAGAACAGGGTTAGATTATTAACATCATTGTTTAACTCTATGAAAACAAATGGCTATATACCGAAAAGCTGGAGAAAAGCAATTATACAGCCAATATACAAGGGCAAAGGGGAGTTGGATAAACCCAATAACTATCGGGGAATGGCACTGCTGTCCAAGGTGGGTAAAATTTTTACAGGAATACTGGCTGATAGGATGCAAAAATGGATTGAAGAATTCATTATTCTTTCAGAATATCAAATGGGCTTTAGGAAAGGTAGGAGAACAGTGGACAATGTCTTTATCATAAAAACACTAGTGGACAAGTATTTAAGATATAAAAAAGGTAAAATATATATGGCCTTTATTGATCTCGAGAAAGCATTTGATCGAATAGAGATGAATTTGCTGTGGTATAAATTATTAATGAAGGGGGTTAGTAATAAAATGGTAACCATTCTAAAAGGGTTATACAAAGAGAACACATTTTGTATAAAATATGAAGAAGGTGCAATAACTAGGGACATACACCAGGAAAAAGGACTAAGGCAAGGATGCAAGTTAAGCCCAGTTTTGTTTAACTTGTTCATAGATGATATATTGAAAAAAATATAAGCAATAATAATTTCTTGCCGGTAATTAATAATATACAAATCCCTGGATTATTGTTTGCAGATGACTTGGTGATTGGTGATATTACTGTGAATGGGTTAAAAATATCTTTAGAAGAAATAGATAAATATTGTGCAGCTTGGGGCCTAAAGGTGAATAGAGCTAAAACCCAAATTGTAGTTTTTAAAAAAGGTACTAAACTGAGTAAACATGAGAAGTGGTACAAAGAGGGAATAGAATATAAAGTAGTACGTTAATGTAATTACTTAGGAATGAAAATTGATGCAGGAGGGAAATGGGAGAAGCAAAAGAAATGCGCACTGGCAAAAGGGAAAGCAGCAATGGCAGCTGTAAGAGGATGTTTGTATAAAACACCTGAAATGGAAATGAAATGGTTAGAAAGAGGACTGCCACATTAGAGTGCTTGAGATTTGTCGACGACTTCTCATAAGCTATGGGAGTGCCCAATCAATCATTTGAAGGGAGCTGAAATTGAGTAAAGTGTCAGCTCGTTGGGTTCCGCAGTATCTCACTGCAGAACAGAAAGCAGTGCGAGTTCAAATGTGTCGCACGCTTCTCACGCACTACGAAGAGGAAGGTGATGCTTTTCTGGACAGAATCATCACTTGTGATGAGACATGGGTGCATCATTACACACTCATATCAAAGAGGGCCAGTCTGGAGTGGAGGAGTGGAGAGCAACCGCCAGTGAAAGACTTCGTGCACAACTGGCTCTGCACCCGTCCTTGTACTTTCTTTGAAACTGGCATTAAAAGCTGCCTGTCCGTTGGAACAAATGTATAGAAAAGATGGGTGAATATGTAGAAAAGTAAGAAAAATGTTAATTTCAATAACTCCATGAATAAATTTTCTGGAACGAAAGGCCTGTTTATATTTGATTGCCCCTCGTCAGTTGTATGATTTTTGAAGTCCATATTTTTTGATTATGCATTAATCTTTTTCTTCCTATATGCTAAATAAGATTCCACTGATGTCTTAACTTGTGAATTCTGTTCCAAACTGGTTCTAACCAAAGCATTTATCATTTCTGAAATGTTACATAATGTAGAATGTTGTCCGAGCTTTTGTTAAAGCAGCTAAGCAGTTGCTAGATGAAATATCATAACAGCAACATCTTCCTGAGTGGGAGAAAATTGTTGTTAATCATATCAAGAGCTGATACACTAGTTGTTAATGTTAGTAATACTTTTATTATTGTAATTTTAGTGTTTCTTAAGCTTTAATCTCAAAGTAATGAAGAATTCTGCAGGAGGTATGTAAAACAGAAGAGAAAAATAAATTGTTATTTGAATCACAAAATGCGTATATTCTGGTCTCATAATCTCACTTTGGACAAGTTATATGGTTATGTCAGGAGTATAGGGTGTATATAAATGAATATTGGGGTTTTAAGTCTTTATAATATTTATTACATTCAACTTACAGTTGTAAAT
This sequence comes from Mantis religiosa, assembly GCA_030765055.1. Lineage (NCBI taxonomy): Eukaryota > Metazoa > Arthropoda > Insecta > Mantodea > Mantidae > Mantis > Mantis religiosa. The sequence continues at coordinate 16,406,968 of CM060959.1, read as the reverse complement.
GATATTTTAAATGAAAAAGCAACTCAGTTTTACCAAGAACCTTATAAATGTTCAATCTGATTACCCTTTGTCAAATGGCACACATCAAGTCTATAGCCGTGTTCTTCCCAAACGTTAAGTGTGTATTCAGTAATTGAAGCAACAGCTGCTTCAATTGGTTTCTTAATTCATGGAGGTCAGCTGGTAGCGGAGGCACGTACACACGATCCTTGATGAAGCCCCAAAGGTAAAAATTGCATGGCGTTAGGTCAGGAGAGCGTGGAGGCCCTGGATAGCAAGCCCTGTCATTGGGGCCCTTACAGCCTATCCAGCGCTCAGGTACAGTGACGTTCAACCAATCGCGTACTTCGTTATGCCAGTGAGGTGGCGCACCATCTTGCTGGAAAATGAGGTTCTCTGGCCCATTTTCTTCTGAGGGAAGAGCCATTGCTCTAGTGTATCAAGGAACATTCACTTTACGGGAATCTCGTTGCATTTGTACCATCTCGTGAGGATTTTTTGAGCTCCAGATGCGCACATGAGTGTTAACATGTCCACCAAGGTGAAAGGTCGATTCATCACTGAAGACAACACGATCCAAAAAACCGTCATCGTCATGAAAGAACATGTCGTTTGCAAAGTTGGCACATAATCCGTGGCCTGTCGGCTTTAGAGCCTGTAATAACTGTAAACGGTAAGGATGTAGCCGTAAGCGTCTTCTTACAACTTTCCAAACAGTCGACACAGGAACTTTAAATTCACGACTAGCCTTCCGGACTGATTTCTTTGGGCTACGAGCGAACGACTCTCTCACTCGATCAACAGTCTCTTCACTTACTCTTGGTCGTCCCATGCTCTTCCCTTTACAAAGGCAGCCGGTATCTTCAAACTGATGATACCATCTACGAATGTTATTATAACTAGGAGGATCACAACTGAACTTAATGCGGAATGCATGTTGCACAGTAACTACAGATTCGGTCTTTGCAAACTGCAAAACACAAAACGCTTTGTTTACTAGTCGCCATCTTTGCTACTACCGCTGTCTAGCGGATTGCGGCAGAAGCACATGTTGGCACATATGCACAGGTGCCAACAAACAAAACTATTTGAGTTGCTTTTTCATTTGAGATATCATTTATAACTAAGTTTAATGTAATAAATATTATAAAGAGTTAAAACCCTGATATTCATTTATATACATTCTGTATTATGGGTGCATTGTAAGTTGGTGATTGACATTTGAAGGTGAGGGGTCTTTATAGCCCCTCTGCATATGCTAGTCAACAAAGATGGCGGATAGTGGAGAAGAGGATGCTCAGTTGCATTAATGCACACTGTGACGGTTATTTTATGTTTTTTAAATTTTAAGAATTTATTTTGGATTGTTCTGGAAAAAATAATTTGTACAAAATAGAAAATGTGAAATTGGGTACGCCACGGAATGTTACAACGTAAGTTAAATGTTACATAATATTGTTATTGGTAATTACAAGAATGCAATTACGTAATGTGGTGACGTGGAGCAATAAAAGAGAAGTAATTTTGAATTAATAGAGTAACATAGAGTGCAGAGAACCCAAAATGATCAGAGAGCTTGGCGTCACTCTGCAAAAGACAGACTTGTATTTGTCTTGTGAAAGCCCTTTTCCTCTTTTCATTTGTTATTTGTATTTACCGCGCTCACTCCTTTAGAATGTGTAGTAAGTAGATGGCAATAGCATGAGTATGTGGCAACGTTGCAGCTAGCACATCATGTAACGTTTTAAGCTCTGCGCATGCATAGACGACAAATGTTACAGACAGGCATTAGTTGGGTACACTCACTTGTACCACAATTACAATGTGCACATTAATTGGCAACGCCAGAGTTCTTGGTCATATCTGGGAATTGCTACTATCTGTAGAGTTTTACTGCAACTGTCTCCAGATACAAATAATGTTTACAACTCTTAGTGCTATCAGCTATTGTTGCTTTGAATACAGTTTCTAAACAGAAGTTTTGTTTTAAACACTGTGATCAACTTGGAATTTGTAAAATAAGACCTGAAGCTTTCCTGACGAATACGTTCACTTTCTTCTCGGGCAGCCAGCAAGGTGAAAAGATGATTAGACATCAACGTTTCGGGAGTGTTCATCTCTCCCAACATCAGGATATTTATAAAATGGTATAACCACAAATGAAACACTGGACATAACACAACTACAAACAAAGACAAAACATTATCAAAATTTGCATTACTGAACAAAACACTTTTCAGTAAATTAAATACCAGGTCACGAGATGGCGTGAGCATAGAAAATGGTGTCAAAGAAACGTAACTACTTAACTTGATTATCAAGCTGTATTGAGCTTTTCTTCTTAAATCGACAGATTTCCATTTTTAAGGCCGGTTTCTAAGAGGAGCTGAACTGAAATCCAAAATCACGATTAAGCGTGCTCCTTTCAGAGGAAATCGCCAAAGCCTCCTTAACTCTCCGCTCCCAGTAACTATTGCATTTTGCCAAGATGGTCGTCTCCCGAAAATTGGCCCTATGGTCATTATCAAAACAATGCTCCGCCAGCCCAGACTTCTCAGGTTGCATTAAACGAATGCTCCGTTCATGTTCGTTTATTCTAGTAGCGATGGTCCTTCCTGTTTGTCCTATATACGGTGTCCCACATTCACAGGGAATGCGGTACACTCCCGGAACTTGGAAGCCCAGTTTTTCTTTCACTGGTCTCAACAGATGCTTAATCTTCGGAGGTGGCTTGTGGATGGTCCTGATGTATTTGGCGAGAATTCTCCTGATTCTGCCGGATAGGTTGTCGGTAAACGGGATGCAGGCTGCAGCGGTAGGCTTATCTGATGCTTGCTGTATTACAGGTTTCCCTTTCCTAGCTTTGGTGATCGAGGCTTCAACGTTATATTCGGAGTAGCCCAGCGATGCTCCCATCTCTGTAACACGTCCAAATAGTACTCGGCGTTTTTCAACATAGTCTCCTTGTAACTCTACACACTTCTCCCAGCGATGCTCCCATCTCTGTAACCCGTCCAAATAGTACTCGGCGTTTTTCAACATAGTCTCCCTGTAACTCTACACGCTTCTGCCAGTGATGCTCCCATCTCTGTAACCCGTCCAAATAGTACTCGGCGATTTTCAACATAGTCTCCCTGTAACTCTACACGCTTCTGCCAGCGATGCTCCCATCTCTTTAACCCGTCCAAATAGTACTCGGCGATTTTCAACATAGTCTCCCTGTAACTCTACACACTTCTCCCAGTGATGCTCCCATCTCTGTAACCCGTCCAAATAGTACCCGGCGTTTTTCAACATAGTCTCCTTGTAACTCTACACACTTGTCCCAGCGATGCTCTCATCTCTGTAACCCGTCCAAATAGTACTCGGCGTTTTTCAACATAGTCTCCCACATCTTCACAGACTGACATGTACCGTGATGGGATGAGAGTATATGGGAAGTAGTGTAGGATCTTACACATTTACAAACTATAACTCTGGCTTATAGAAGTTAGGCTTTTAATTTACATAAAAGAATTACCTGTGCAGAGAAAGCTGATTTCTGATAAGTAATGTCAAAGAAAACTTTATATCAAGTGACACATATTCCTGATAATACACATCTTGCCCTCCCCCCCCCCCCCCCACAAGAACTTCAAATATTGTCCTGCTGAACCAGCTCTGATGGGAATTCTATCTTTTTTTGATTAAGGTTTATTGTGTTGCCCATATCATTCTAAAGCCAATTCATTATGCTTATACTCTTTACCAAGGAATAGTGTCATACAACAGATATGTTTCAAATTCCTCTTGTTCTAAAAACATTTTCCCAAAAGCAATATATCTTTTGTAAGCCAAGCACTTATGTGCTGGGTTGTTTTCTTGCACAATCTGTAAGAAAAAGAAGGTAGTGTGTCCTGTGAGAAATGCAGTAATTGCTCTAAACTGAAAGGCACACATACGAAACCCGACCGGACACAAACCCAGGCTCGTACGTCACCAACAGCAGTAGTCACAATAAACAACCACTCATTGGCACCAAGTGCTGTTACAAAATTCCTTTTGCAAATGCTACAGCAAGTTAACTAAAATAAATAAGGAATGGCTACTAAAAGCTGCATTTAGTTAGCAAGATGCATAACTGTGCAGCTAGTTCAGACATAAAGCAAAATCATAAACATTTAATTTTAGGGCATTTATAACGTTTAGTATCTTAGGAAACAATTCTAAATGATTGTACTTCATTTACATTTTTATTGATTTCAAGCATCTTACATCCATCAATAGTTGTGTTTGCCCCAGTAGTATCATGTTCAAGAGGTCCCGAATTTGAATCTCAGTTAGGGTGAGTTATCATCCAGTATGACATAACATTGAAGGACATAAATTTAAACCAAACAAAACAAAATCAATAGTTGCATAGCATTTGTTAATATTTTATTTGACAATTTCATTTTTTTTTTTATTTATGTAATAACATAACCAATAGAAAGCTGTTTCATCACTTATATCAGTTTGCATTTTCAAAGTCTTGTTGTATATGTGAAATGTATATTGTTCTGTATGTGGAATATATTGTATATTGATAGTTTATTTAGCATAAAATATGTAACTATTGTTAACTATGAAATAACTTGGACTAAGAATTGTAAGAAAAACTTGTATTTTAAACAGCAACAGTCAGTCGAAGCAGTATTTGTGAAATTGTGAAACAGAAAGGATGTTTTTTGAACAAGCAAATGATTACTGTGTGGACCAGCAAACAAACTGTTAGCACACGGGCGAAGAGCAAGTGCACCCATTTGCAGGGGAGAGTACAAGCTCCAGTTTAGTGGACTTTAAAAGTAAATAATAATGAAAGGAGTCACGTAGACATTGTTTGCGATCTTTCGATCAGCGGATATAAGCCCTGATGTTGGGAACCTCGGGGTGGATTCTTCTGCAAACAGCATGCCGTAGTACACTGCAGTTCGACAGTTGTCATAGTAGGTATGACTGTACAGTCTTACCACACGTCGTTGTAACATCTCTCCACACTTAAACATCTTCTTCAGCACCCAGTAGACTGACTGGAGCCAAAGGTTCATCATACTTAATGTACAGTTTACGTAACACTCCACAATAAACTACCATTTTCACCTGACTGCTGTTGGTTTTGTTAACAAAGGCTTAACACCCCTCCCATTTACCGTTGGCTTCTGCTCGGCCAAGTTGTGGTCTCACCCTGGGTACAAAATAAAATCTGGTGTCAGGTGTAGGGTTAGTTAAGCCGCAAATCCAAAGTCAGGCGTCACAGAAGAAGAAAAGAAGAAAAGCCATACCCTGAGGGGGATGACCAAAAGTAGGCAAAGACCAACAGCAGTTAGGTGAAAATGGTAGTTTATTGTGGAGCGTTACGTAAACTGTACATTAAGTATGATGAACCTTTGGCTCCAATCAGTCTACTGGGTGCTGAAGAAGATGTTTAAGTGTGGACGGATGTTACAAAGATGTGCGGTAAGACCGTACAGTCATACCTACTATGACAACTGTCGATGAACTGCCGTGTACTACGGCATACTGTTTCCAGAAGAATCCACCCCGAGGTTCCCAACATCAGGGTTTATATCCGCTGATCAAAAGATCGCAAACAATGTCACCGTGACTCCTTTCATTATTATTTACTTTTAAAGTCCACTAAACTGGAGCTTGTACTCTCCCTTGCTAATGGGTGCACTTGCTCTTCGCCCATATGCTAACACTGTGGTGTTCCACTGTGGTGGTGGTGTTCACTGTGGTGTTCCAATACAGTTAAATCTCGATACATATGCTAACAGTTTGTTTGCTGGTCCCTAACACCAGATTGCAGAGGGATCAGAGCACTGTAGTAGAGGAGGAAGAAGAATATAAAAATTATTTGTGGTTGGTTTATTGACACTCGTCACTTACTTTTTCATATATTTATGAGAGACTAGTTTCATGAGACTAGTCTCATAAATATATGAAAAAGTAAGTGACAAGTGTCAATAAACCAACCACAAATAATTTTTATATTACTTTTGACGTCACTGTTACTAAATTCCTCCAAACACACAGGAAGAAGAATGTTCATTTAGTCACCAAACAGCTGAGGATGAGATCGAATGATCTTAAAAACGTTTCAAGTAAGTGAAATTTGAGTGTAAACATAGTGACTCATAAATCAAACTCAAAAATCATTTGCTTGTTCTAAAAACATCCTTTCTGTTTCACAATTTCACAAATACTGCTTCGACTGACTGTCGCCATTTGAAATACAAGTTTTTCTTGCAATTCTTATTCCAAGTTATTTCATAGTTAACAATAGTTACATATTTTATGCTAAATAAACTATCAATATACAATATATTCCACATACAGAACAATATACATTTCACATATACAACAGTCTGGCTACACAAGTAGGGTAATATAATGTTTTAAATCTTTAAGATTTCCCAAAGTTTTCTTTGCTCTTAATGGTAGCTTTTGTATCATTTCAATTTCTAAGGATAGCTTAATGGATATCCACCATAGTTGTTAGCTTCTGATATATATACACACACAGTCATGGACATAAGTGTTTGTATAGTTTAAAATACAAATTAAAATACTTCATTTTAAATACTTGCTGATTAGAAACATTAAACAATTCACAATATGAAGTTGACAGACCCTACTAATGCATAGATATAATGAATTTAGAATTCCATTATTTTACATTAAGAAGTAAAATGTTTATTATCACATGTTGCAGTTTAAGGAGTATATAAGTATTCATACAGGAGCATAACATTACTGTATGTATGCATAAATGTATAAACAAAACTTAAGACACTTCTTCTAGTATTTTGTGTGCCAAACTTTTTTATAAATGACTTTTCTCAGCCGTTTGGGCATTGAGGGAACTAGCTTTTTGGTCGTTTTTGTGCCAATATTATACCATTTCTGTGACCAGTAGTACTTTTAGTTGAGATGTACTGGATATGTATGTCTTCTTACTCTGTCTTCCAGTCTCGCCAAAGCTGCTCAATGGGGTGAGATCCGGTGATTGTGCAGGTGTTTTTAGTGTGTGTGGAGTATTATATAGCAACCATAAACAATGTCTGCAGTATGTTTAGGATTATTGTCCTGTTGGAAGTAGTAATTGTTCCGTACATTGAGATTCTCTGCACTCTTCAAATTGGTTTTAAGGTCCATATTTGTCCATATTTCCCTCAATCAATACTAGTTCCCCTACACCAGAAGCAGTGATGCATCCCCATACCACCTCCATGTTTGACTGTTGCTTGCAAATTTTGAGGATATAGTGCAGTATATGGCCTTCTCCACACTTGGATTTGGCCATCATTACAGAATATATTAAATTTACTTTCGTCCAAAAATATTTTTCCCAGAATGCACTGTCCTTTCCTACATATTCCTTTGCAAACACTAACCTGTCCTTTTTTTTATCTGGTGATATGCGACTTCTTTCTAGGTACCCTGGAATAGAATCCAGTATGATTGAATTGTCTCCTCGTATTCTACATAGGCAGCAATTTCAGAGGAGGCAATTTGCAGGTTTTTCTTTGCCATTTTCATCACTTACCTTTGTTCTCTAGAACTTAGTTTCATTGGCTGGCGCATTCTTTCTTTATTGATTAACCTATTGGTTTTGTAAAATGTTTAATGACATTCTGGGCTGTCAAATGACATCATCCTACGGTGCAAGCTATTTCAGCATATGATTTTTGTCTATTTATATAGAACTGAGCACATTTCTTTCATTAATTGATTCAGAACAAATTGTGCTAGTGACAACTTATTATACCTAAAATGTAGAGAAAGTTTGGGAGATTATTTACCTCTATAGCAAAAGTTGAAAATGTCCTCCATCCTGCATAAGACACAACTCAACATGTCGTTTCAAGTTACTGGCCACTTGTTGGAGTACTCTGTTGTCAATAACTTTAATTTCCTTTGTCATGTTGTGCTTCAGATCGTCCAATGTCTGGGGATATGTGACGTAAACCCTGTATATTGTTGCAAGTCAACTAAAATTTTAATTCCAGTAGGTACTGCAATAATTATTGTTGCTCCTTTTAAGTAACTCTGGCGATGTCAAATCTGGAGATCTCAGTGGCCACAGGTTCTTGGAAATTATCTGGTCATCAAAGAAAGTTGCAATTGGTTCCATGGATTCATTTGATGTATGGCATGTAGCGCCATCTTGCTGAAAATATAATTGACTCAGCTCTACATCGTCCAGTTGCTCAACAAACTCCATGAAAATCAGCCGGTACTCTGCAGTATTCACAGTCTGGTTAAAAAAGTTGGCCCCACTATTCTCTGTGCGGATATTGCGCAACAAACTCAGATTTTAACCAAGTGCATTGGTGCTTCATGGATGACATGTGGATTTTCGATGGTCCAATGACATGAGGTCTGTGAGTTTACATAACCGGATAAATGGAACCATGCTTCATCTGTGAACCATGTGATGGACAATATGGCAGGATTTTGCACAATGAACGTCTGAAAACAATGACAATAATACAATCTTTTATCCTTATCTGGTTCCTGTAGCTGATACATAATCTTAACCCTATATGGCTTTAGGCCTGCACTTTTCGCAACTCTGACACATTGAGTGTGTGTACCCTGTCTCATGCGACAAATATCTTAATGATTTTTTGGGTGACTGCTCCAGTTGTGCTCTTACGTCAACAACTGTGGGAAGCCTAAATAAATGATGCTTGCCTTTTTCATTCACCAGAGATCCAGTAGTTCCCAATTTGTTTACCAATCCCAGTATTGTATTTCTTTTGGGTGGATTGCGAACACCAAATTCTCTCTGGTATGCCCTTTGATTAGCTGTAATTGAATTCGTAATCCAGTATTGCTTCACAAGGAAGAATCGTTGATTTATGTGAACTGCATTTTCATGTTGACTACAACAAAATGTCGAAAACAGCTGCCAGCAATTAGGAATAAAAAATAAATATCTGTGCATCTAGTGACAAGGAATCAAAACTCCAGCTAAAATTGGGTCATTGAATGAATTTACCATGGAGTAATTAAAGAAAGAAATGTGTCAGTTGTATATAAATCGCTCTGTATAATGCTATCACTTTCCTTAGGTCTACAAATGTTTCCTTTCCTTTGTGACCCATTTTAACCTTCTAAGGTTCACTTTTGACATCATAAATGTAACACTGTGGTTATAAATGAAGGGATTTTGTGGGTCACTGTGTGAATTATCATCTTTGAGAACAACCATATTTTTATACTTTGTAGAATATACATCAGTAGACCAGTAAAATGTTTGAAGTTCATATGTATGATAAAATGTTTGCATTTTCAAAAGTTGAATTGTTTAAAACTGTTTTCTTATTATTGGCAGCTGTATGAATATTTATGTCCATGACTGTATGTGAGATATATGTATAATGTGCCTTGATATATGCAAGGGAAGCAATAATAGTGCGTGCCTCAGGTAAATGTATACGTATCATCTGAAGAACAGAAAACCATGAGTTAGGACATCTTTAGGTGAGAACCCGTCCTTGAGACAATTTCAGCATCTATGAAAACTGGAAGCATATTAGAATCTGAATGCCTCATTAAATGGTAAGAAAAAACTGTTAAAACCTAAGAAGGTGGCGCCCAGTAATAAAGCACTTAAAAAGCAAAAATTTGTGCCAGAGTTTCTAAAATGTTTCAGAAGAATTAAAGTAGAACTAAGAAGATTAGAACTATTTTATTTTCTGCATATGGATTTATTTGTGGAAGTGTATTTTAACTAGGGCCCGGATTTTGATGAAAAGTCATCTTCTTTCTGAGTAGTCACAGACGATGCTTATTGGAAACTAAGTGAATTCTGGAACAAATACGTTAGATATATATGGTTTTTATAGGTCATCAAAATGCATTTTTTCCAAATTTTTATAATAAAGTCATTTTTTAACATTTAGATGCATTTTCCAGTCATTTTCATAATTTTTCATGAATTTATTAGGCATTTTCATCTGTAGCCCGCATTCGCGAGGCCCAGGTTCAATTCCCGAAGCTGACCTGACCTTAGCCCATGGGTTTTTTTTTTTTTTAAATAATCTGTGATTAAAAGTTCATTTATATCATAATCTTTTATGAAATAGTAACTTTGTGTGGTAAACATGTAATTAACACAGGTAAGTGTCGTAACAGTGCTGGTGAATTTATGACGCATCAATTCGAGGAATCGCTGATTACATCATGCAATTCGTGAAGATTGCATCAGCCTGGACTTCAGGAGCTAGAAGTGTTGTAGTAAGGAGAGTAGTTTATGAGGTGTGCAAATCTGTTGTGTTGTGGAATTGAAATGCCGAAACAAAAAGTAAACTGCGTCCCATTTGATACAGTATATTTCAGAGTTTGGGGGAAGCATATGTTTTATAAAATTGAAAATGACCTGATGAATTTTGAAGTTATTTATTATTTAGTACCAATAATTGCATTATTTACTAATAAAGTTAATTTTAAAATGTGGTTATTTGAACCATTTATTATTATTTGTCTGTGACAGTTATTAATTTATTATTATGAAAGAAGTTAATTTTTTTAGGTCATTTTTTTACATTTTATGTGCATTTTGTTATATTTTGAAGGCATTTTATAGCTCAGTTTTAGAGAATCTTTAGGTCAACAACTTCCGGGCCCTAATTACAAGTATAAATGTCATTATTTCAAGTGCTGTAACTTCTTGTGCATGCTAGAATTTTATTGTGAGCACAGCATAGAAAAAGTTTTTACATGTCATACTGAATTTACCATTTACTTGAAACTCTGATTAGATTGTATTTTAGTAGTCATTTAGTAATTACACTAGTCTTACCAAACTAACAAACAATGGCACTCGTTTTATGGCCTGGCCACAGAATAAGAGTATACAAGTTCATTTGGTTTCTACTACACCAGAAGTTCTTCCAGTCTAAAACTCCCATATTACTTACTCAGGGATAATACAAGAGTTGTCCAATAAATAATGCCCTATATTTTTTCTCTTCAAAAGTATTGTGACTTTGTGAGAAATTCAACATGGTGTTTATTTCTGCAGAAAGACAGTTTGTACAGCCCTTTGCAGCAGCATGACGTAACATACACCAACACAGTCTCTCGGGGCTTCGCCACACGTAAACAAGCAAAAGAATTCACTTTCAAATTACTACACAATTGTCAGTTCTCAGCTTGTAACTCGGTACAGTTCAAATGTCCATATCCACAACTGCAACTTCTTTTACTTACTAGCAGCTGCATGACTGACTGATGACAACTCACACTGCCGCGTTTATACCCAAGCCGCTGCTTCTCGAAAGCTGCCAAAGTTTCTCGAAAGCTCCCAAAGTTTCACAGCCTTTCGTGGTGCAATGAGAGTATCCAGACTATCTCTGCCTTTTTACCCTCTGTTGCTCTCACTCTCTTGGCAAGTGCCAAGTGATCATCATAGTCCACTTTGTGGGCATGGTTGGGCACTATCTGTCTCTTTCACTCCCCACTTCTCTCTCTCTCGGTGCTCATCTACAATGCCTTGCAACAATATTTATTCCAGAAAATTGAAATTTACATAAATGAAAGAATGATGTTTTATCTGGTCACTTTATTTTTGTACATAATCGCTGTAAAGTTCTATGGCCTTTCTCTAGCGAGACATGAGCGCATGTATTCCTTGTCTGTAAAAATTTTTACTCTGCCTGTGGAGCCAGGTTTTTCACTGTGAAAATCAAATCAAATCAATCAAATCAAATTTATTCATCCTCTAAAATCAAATCTGTACATAGTACCTTGATATAGGATACATCAGTAAATTTACACTTAATATTACAAAGTTAAACATCAAATATACCTAACTTACATTCAATTATAATGTAACACAAATTGGATATAATTATAAATGAGAGAAATGAATAAGCTAAGTAAATTCATGTTTTATAATTATCTGGATTTGTTAAATTGCAGATATTCCTTTACTGTGTAAAAGCAGTGCTCCTGCAAGAAAGCCCTTGTCCTAGTTTTAAATATATTGTAGTTATCTATGCTTTTAATGTCATTAGGAAGGGAATTATAAATTATTGTACAGGAATACAGTACTCCATTCTTAAACATTGTAGTTCTGATTGAAGTTAAGTACCTCGTGTAATGCATATGAACACTTCCATTGTTTTGAAAGTTAAATCTATTTCTTTTTACAAATAAAGCTGTCTCCAGTATATAAACACATGCCAAAGGAAGTATGCAATGCTTTTTGAACAGTGGCTTACATGAACATAGCATTCTTTCGTTGCCTATAATTCGAATGGCTTGTTTTTGTTTAATAAATATATCTTTGGCTTCTGGTGAATTTCCCCAAAATATTATTCCATATTTAATTATAGAATGTATATGTGCATAATAGGACATTAAAAGTACACGAAGGCTGACACGTCTTCATTGTCTTTGAAATGTCTTCCACAAATGACATTCCTCAGTGGCCCAAACAAATGTAAATCTGAGGGAGGCAAATTGGAACTATGTGGGCAGTAGTCCTCAAACTTGTGTGTGGGATGAGCATTATCATGCTGAAAGAAAACCTCTCCTGGGTTGACTTGGCACTGCAGCCACTGGAAGCGTTACTTAAGTTTGTCTAATGTTTTTATGTAACTTTCTGAATTAATGGTACCACCTTTTGGCATCACATCAATGAGAATTACGTCCTTACAAAATCAAAACATTGTGATTTTGTCTTTTCCAGCTGAAGGACAGTTTTGAACTTTTTCTTCCCTGGAGAGTGAACATGATGCCATTCCATCAATTGTCTTTTCGTTTTGAGCTTAAAGTGACGCACTCACGTTTAGTCACATGTCACAATCCGGGACAAGAAGGCTTTCTCGTCAGTTTTAAAGCGTTGCAACAAAACAGAAGCAATGCCTTTTCTTTGGGATTTGTGATTGACATTAAGACACCATGAAACCCATCTTGCACACTTGTTTATCCAAGCTCATTAATAATCACATTCACACTTCTTTTGCTTATTGACAGCTTCAGTGCCAATTGCAAATTTAATGCATCAATCCTGTCAAATGACATCAGCCTGCTACAACATATCAAGCACAACAGCCATGGAAAGCCTTCCTATCTGTGGCTAATCTTGGAGCTGTGCAGTATCATCCTCTGATGCTTACATCCTTTGTGCCCAGCGGCCAACAGTACTCCTAACAACTACAGAACTTCTGTAGACTTGTGCAAATGTTTATGAATATTCCCCCAGTTTCTTTCTCTGGCAGGAGAAATTCAATCACAGCACACTATTTATGATGGATGTCACAGAAGTCATTTTAAAACATTCCTACACTTAAGCTTTGTCAGAAGAAGCGAAATTTTGCATACAAAACTTCAAATAAGCCACACCCAAATTTGTATATTTCTCAAAAATATTTTTCACTGCAGAATAAATTATGGGACATTACTTCTGGGGCAATCCTCGTAGTAACATGGATTATAAGGAGTACTAACTTCATCATAAGTGGCATCCATCTGCATTTTGACATTCCTGGTATTCGCTGTCCTCACAAGTTATAATTCAAGAACAACAGTGACTGCGTAGAATTTCAAGTTTAAAAGTCTAATAGAAGCTTTTTAAGTATGTGTCAGATGCCTTTGAGAGAATGTTTGTGAACATGCACCTACCTATTTTATAAATTTTTTTTCTTTTATTAGAATATATCTTTTATCTGTGTTTTGACGTAGAATACAAGGAAATGTTTCCTGAAATTGTCTTTATAGTTTGAATAACGAAATACGTGTACACTTGATCCATGGTCACGCCATAAAATGAATGCTCTATATTTACAAATATACAAAATATCTCTGTGTAGATTTTTGCTTATTCTTGTAAATAAAATCAATTCGTTTCTTAGAAGTGTTGAAAACAGTGTTATATAAATTAAATTTAAAGGGAGTCGATTAATGACACCACACAACACTTGCTTTTAAATTTTCCCGGAACATGTTTAAGAGACTTTGCCTCCATCGTCAACTGATGTCCGGTTGACGATGGAGGCAAAGTCTATGAAACATGTTCCGGGAAAATTTAAAAGTATGTGTTGTGTAGTGTCATTAATTGGCTCCCTTTAAATTTAATGAAATAAATGTTTTATTAAACATTTATATAATCTAATTTTAAATATTTGAATTTTAAAACTCAGAATTTCTTGAGGAAATGCATTAAAAAGTTATTCTAGTCATTTTATAATTACTGTTTTATTTTTGCATTTTAATTTGACTTATCTATTCTATTTCTTGTTTTGTGTTTATGTATTACTTGTATTGTGTAGCTTCTTTGTTATATTGACTAAAACTATAACTACATTTAGAAATTTACCATTATAAGAATACCCAAAGTAACAAAATGATAGTTTAGAACGTTCAGTTTTACGTAAGTTTTTGAGTATTCTGACAATCTTTTCTTGAATTTTTAGTACTTCTACTATCCTAGGATTCTATTCAAATGTTAGTTCATATCTAAATATACGAGGCGTGTCCGTAAAATAAGGTCTCTAATTTTATTTAATATAGAAAACATGTTTATTGTCAATGAATGTTACATTGATGGAAAGGTGGAACTTACAGCTATTTTTCAACGTAATCACCATTGCGATCGATGCACTTTTGCATGCGCTGTGGTAGTTTTTGTGTACCCTTGTCATAGCACTCTCCCGCCAAGTTGCACAGGTAGCGCTCAACCTCGTCGGTCTGGAAATGTGTTCCACCCAGGTGTGACTTCAACTCAGGAAACAGATGATAATCACTAGATGCTAAGTCTGGACTGTAGGGGGGATGGGTGAGGATGTCCCATTCCAACTGGGCCAGGAGATCAGCCTTTGGGGACCCACCTCGCACACACCTTGCGATAATGCAAATGTTCGGTCAAAATCTTGTCAGTCGTAGTCTTACTGACTTCAGGGATAAGTTCGCACAGCTCGCGAGCTGTCACACGCCGATCTTTAAGCATTTCTTGCTGCACTTTTGCAATTGTTTCGGCTGAAACCGAAGGCCGACCAGAACGCTGTTCGTCATGGATGTCTGTACGTGCGTCTTTGAACTCTCTGACCCAGTTTTGCACGTTTTTGACGTCCATGAATTTCAGTGCGGGTAGTGCCCTTGGCACTCAAAAAACAGATCACTGCATGCAACTCGCACTTGGCAGCGGAAGTTATAGGAAGTTCCATCGCAAACAGCTGCCCAGCCAAGACTAATGGTTGCAACAGGTTCGTTGTGATTGGGATTTGAAGGGGTGAAACCAAACTACATGCCAGTGTTGCCGGATCTCGCAGCGTTCCTCATGGCTCCAGCACCTTGGAGACCTTATTTTACGGACATGCCTCGTATATTGTGTTCATTTTTAAATATGTCTTAGCTTTCCAATCTTTCATGTCACTCTTTGAAACGAGTCTGCAGTTATCGAGAGATGCACATCCATGTGGTGCCATTTAAGAATGTATAATTATGGTATTTGTATCAGCATTGGCAGCTGAATTGGTGGTTGGTGTCAGGTGAGCCTGTTACAGTATTTTTCACCTGGAACTACTTCCTAACAATTATTTGTGCTGTTGTACCATGAGATATGCTGTTTTTGAAACAGAATACTGAAAGAAGGGAGATATCAGTATGATATAAACTGCTGTAGTGATGATTTCATAGACAACTAACCAAGACATCTCGAAGAATCATTATGATTAGGCTTCATATATGGTTGCTGATTTGTTGTACTTGGACTGCATACAGCCTCCTCCTCTACAAACACTACAAACTCAGTAGTGCATGAAATTTGCCTGTATATTTGCCTGTGTAATAAAATAATTTAGCAATTTTAATATTAACAAAAAGTAAAATTATATAGCTATTTAGTGTTGGCTAAGTTTAAGACTATGATTACTATGCAGCTCTTTTGTATCTTAGCCTATAATATTAGCCACAAGTGTATTAATTTCAGTATTATTTAATTTTTCTTACAAGAGACATCTTTGATCTCGAATGCTCGAAACCACATGAAAAGATGCTTAGAATAACAAATGACTGCTGCAACAACAACAGTGGTCTGTAGCATTTTCATGCAAAACTCTGCATTTGTCTACTAGCGCCATCATAAGCTGTATGTCAGAAGGTTTGCTAATTTTGTAAGACTACATCATGCCGAACCAGAAGTGAAGATACATGACGGATATTTTATCATCAAACTTCACTCTGTGATTTATAATCAGTTCACTGCATCAAATTGTAAAGTCATATTGCAATATGCTTGGTGAAATGCAGATGTGGCTTTTCCTATTGGACTGCGTGAATGCGAAAGTGATTTGGAATGTGATAACCAGACATCGGAGCCTGTACACCCTTTAAAGAGATATGAAGTTTACGAGTCTCGCAGTATATAACTGCTGACATCAGTCCTCATAGTCAGGGATAGTCCAGTTTACAACATGTAGCTTTAGTTTCATTCCAACTAGTACTGCTCGCCACATAGATAGATCTGTCTTCCAGGGAATGCATGGTGTTTGACATATGGTGTTAATAGCATTCTCCATTTTTATAAATCAAAAGTTTTGGATATTGTCAACAACCATTAAACAGCTTGAAGAATATGATTTCGAGCTGTCTAAAAACAGTTGAGGAGGTGTCTGCAAAAATTAACAATATAGAGAATGCACCACCTACCAAACGAGCAAAAAATGAACTGTCCAGTATTCAACACAAAAATACTGGATTTTCAGTTCTGCATAATATAAGAAATAAACTAAGTCTCGGACAAACATATGAAAATGATTTGTACTACTCATATGCACCATTAACGTCATGTGACATTGAACAAACTTTCTCCCAATATTTTTATATTGTTTCAGCAAGAGGCGCAGAAAATCACTTTCTTGGAAGTGTTGAAAACAGTGTTGTTATGATAAATTAAATTTCTTCCAGTTTCAAACAAAATATTTCCACCAAACTTCAGGGTTAGCAATGGGCAACCCCCTATCACCCTTCCTGGCCGATCTGTACATGAGTGCATTAGAAATAAGGATCAACAAAGGTTTCCCTTGGATGTTCAAACTGTGGCAACGGTATGTAGATGACATCTTTGCAATAGTACCAAAAAAACACATATGTGATGCACTAAAACTTTTAAATATCCAAGAAAAAAGCATCAAGTTTACTGTAGAAATAGAAAAAGACGAGTATTTACCATTTTTGGATCTAAAAATAATGAGGAATAAAAACAGACTAAACTTTGGCATTTACAGAAAACCAACACAAACAGACAACTACATAAAAGCTAATGGCTACAACCCAAGATCCCACAAACAGGCAATCTTCAATAGTTTAGCACACAGACTGGTCAACATCCCTCTGACAGCAGAAGAATACAAAACAGAATACATCAAAATAATTGAAATAGCACAAAAAAATAACTTTCCCAAATCATTAGTAGACAAAAAAGTGAACTTAGCAAAAAAGAAGAAGCTACTAAAGGAAACCACAACTCTCTCAGCTACAGAAACTAATATGATTTTCCAAAAATTCACTTACCATCCATGGGCCTATGATAAATTCAAAAAAGTCTTCAAAAAACAAAACATTCAACTAGCACCAGTCAACCATTTCTCCTTAAAAAACCTAATTTGCTCAAACATCAAAGATGCAATTCCATCTAACAAAAAATCTGGTATATATCAAATTGAATGCAGTGACTGTAGTCAAATTTATATTGGAAAAACCAAAAGAAATTTAGAAACAAGAGCAAAGGAACACTTTAGAAACATAAAATATAAACAATTAGAAAAATCAGCAGTTGCCACACATTTTTGGGAAAAAAAACCACAACATAAATCCAGAACCAAAACTACTAAAACATACATCAGGAAAACAAGAACTATCCACATGGGAACAAATCTTCATTTCAAAAAATAGGAACAAAGTATTCAATTTCGACATCCCCCAGAAAGAATTGTTCAGCAAGTTCCTTGATCCGCCACCAGAGGAGACCTGTGACAAAATATCGTCAACTACACCAATGAGAACCAGTCGATGGCCGGCTGAGGATAGAGACAAAGTCTCTGAAACATGTTCCGGAAAAATTTAAAAGTAAGTGTTGTTTAGTGTCATTAATTGACTCCCTTTAAATTTAATTTGACAATTTACCAATGAACATGGTTGTTTACTTTAATTCCTGCATCAAAAGCAATGAGGAGGATGGCATGTTGTAACATAGCTTACACTTTGTATCCGTACTGGAGTGTACACACACAGCGCATCGGACATTTGTTGATGTCGCACCTGACCTTGTATAGTATCTGTGTGCGTACATTGATTGCTAAGGTGTACGGGATCCGATGTTTGGTGATAATATAGCTTTAGTGAGGTGTGAACATCGTTCTCTTACTCTTCGTTTTAACCACTTCATTGAAATTTCGCATCTGCTGTTTCAGGACTAATATAAGAACTATCAGGTGTATAATATATTGTTTTGCACTCTTATAGGTATTTTAAGCAGAGGGATTTGTGCATTGTTGATTGAAACTGTAATTGTACACTGATTTGTTACTTTGTTTCTCTCTATTAAAATGTCACTTCTGGCAGAATGCAACATTTTGCAGAGAAGTTACACAGGCCACTGTTTTATTTCCTGGGACTTTCACGCCCGGCATCTTGAAGAACAGTAAAGTTATCTTCTGAGTTTGTAGGCCGGGTCCAGTAGGATTGAAATATTCCAATTTATTGTTCTTCGGCCACTGTTTTGTTTAAGATTGTAATTCTAAGCATGTTTTCATGTGTTTCCAAGTGTTCGATGTCAAAGGTGTGCCTTGTCAGTGTTAATCCCATCACTGTGCACTGGTTGCTGTATAAAACATATCTGATGATGAAATTGCTTGCACAAGGAAATATTAGTGTAGTATGTATCCAATGAATATGAGGGTAATTTGGAAGTAAGGTTGTTTGTGCATGCTTACTAACAGATTGCTCTTCTGTTTGTATTCAAGGTCAGCTAGCTTCCTCTACATCTTTTCTTGGTGTCATGCAAGTTTCAGTTGAAATAAGTTATTATGATTGTTCAAAATGAACTGTGTGATACAAAGTCTTGACTCAGGTGAGAGTTATTA
Source organism: Mantis religiosa (assembly GCA_030765055.1). Taxonomy (NCBI): domain Eukaryota; kingdom Metazoa; phylum Arthropoda; class Insecta; order Mantodea; family Mantidae; genus Mantis; species Mantis religiosa. Next base: position 16,387,850 of record CM060959.1, on the reverse strand, counting down.
GATTTTTAAATGCCCTGAGTGTATGATACAAGGTCACTGAATTTAAGTTAAGGTTTCAAATTTTTGAATGGTCGGAAGCTGAAATATATAGAAATGTATTGTCAACTAAATAAGTTTATGTTGGCACAAAAGTGAATCGAGAAGATATTGACACACTGCTTCACTCACACTGTTTTTTCACAGACATGTTTCAAGAGCTTTTACTCTTATCAGCTGGAACTAGACAAGTGCAAATTGTAGTGGTTTCCTCTTTCTCTGTATCGTCGATAGTTGGCATGATGTACTTGTCAAAGATCAAACAGTGTGAGTGAAGCAGTGTGTCAATATCTTCTCGATTCACTTTTGTGCTAAGTTGTGTTTCACTGTCTCTAAGCTTCTTTCAATTTTATACTTTGAAGTTTATGTTGACCCAATGATGAATAAAAGAAATATGAAAATGTGGTGTAACATGTCTAACAATGGATGCACAAATATGTATGACAAAATTTGGCCCTGATGTCTGTCACTCATCCCAAATAATTGGATGAATCAAGTGAAAACAAAGTCATGCATAATTATAGATAAGTTTCAAGTAAAGTATAAACTTGAAAGAAGCGTAGGGACAGTGAAGCACAAATTAGTACAAAATTGAATCGAGAATATATTGACACATTGCTTCACTCACACTGTTTATTCACAGGACATGTTTCAAGAGCTCTTGCTCCTATCCTCAGCTGATACTCGGCTAGTGCAAGTTGTAGTGGTTTCTTCTTTCTCCGTATTGTTTATTTTATTGTTTATTTTATTGTTTATTTTATTTTTGTTTATTGTTTATTGTAGTTTATTTATTTAGCTTTTCTATCAACCTGTAGCTTGAGTATTGCACTTAACTACAGAATTTGGTAGTGAGGTTTCAACAGCCCTTGAACCTAGATACACATCCATGTATTTCAATGAACTGCGTAACTCAAATATGGAAAGTCCATAGACCTGGAATCAGTTAAGGTTTTACTCACTACATACACAGGTTATAACCAAATCCTATGTCAAAAATTTCTTGCAGTTAGAGGATAAAAAAATGTTACATAACATTGCTCCAGAAATTGTTTATTTCCCTTTTAGAATACTTTTTCTACAATTGAACTCTATACAACAATACTCAGTGGCAGAATTAAGGGAAAGCAGGAAATCACAGCACATTACACAAATATAAATATTTCTAACAAAAGACTTCAGTTATCTTAAGAAAATGGTGTTAATTCTTCTTTTTAATGGAGATCGATTTCACAAACAGATCGCTCGCATCTTCACTCCGTTGTCAAGGATTCCGGTTACCATGTTATTATGTTTTTTCAGTATTACCAAAATCTGAAAACGAAACAAACCTAAAAACAGAATCAACTGCTGGATTTTCAAAATTCATTACGCGATGTTTATTTTTTAAAATAAATATCTTTTCCCAAACCATTAAATTTATCGGACCATTTAATTGTTTTAAAAATTTAGCTTCTGGATTTATTTCATGGTTAAATGACCAAAAATATTCTGCTACGGCCAATTTATTAGTTTGTTTATACTTAATGTTACGAAAATGTACTTTCGTTCTGGTTTCTAAATTACGTTTTGTTTTTCAAATATAAACTTTATCACAATCGAAACAATCAAATTGATAAATACCAGATTTTTTATTTTTAGGTATTTTATCTTTTATAGAGAAATGCAATAAGTTTTTAATACTATATTTATTTTGAGGAACTAAAGTTATAGCAAACTCTTTAAAAAAAATTTGAAAATGTTTATTAACCCAAGGATGGTAAGTACATTTTTAAAATTATAATTGTCTTTTATTTTTTTAAGGGTAGAAATATCATTAACTGTTTTTTGATATTTGAATTTTTCAATTTTTTTATGTATAAAGTCTTTATTAGAACCATTAATTAAAGCAGTATTAATAATATGTTTATATTCTTTATTAAATTCATCTTTATTCAGGGGCATATTTATTAATCTATAAATCAAAATATTGAAAACAGCAAATTTATGTGAAAAACTTTTATTTTTTATGTAATTATCAATATGAGTAGACTTCCTATAAATACCAAAGTTTAATTTATTATTATTATTTCTTATTATCTTTAATACATCCAACCAATTTAAGCAGATGTAAAAGTGAATGTTAACTACTGTACAATTAAACCACTGTTCTGTTGTGGGTTTATGGCCACAGAGCATCTACGTATTACACATCTCACAGTGTAAGTGGAGTTGTAGGAAAGGAGCTCTACCATGGAAATAATTTCTGGATTTATGTTCATATAACATTTTTTTATCCTCTATAAGCAAGAAATCGTTTCCCGAAGTTTTTACATACCTTTTTGTTACACTTTGTATTGCAGGAGCATGTTTTCATAGATTGTTACCTACCTCATCAGATGATGTAGTTTGACTCTCTGGTTCATTTAGAGCTTGAAATTCCTCTGGTGGCACAAAGGTGAACATAAATTCACATGCGTGTTTGGAGGAATTAGTAACAGTGACGTCCAAATTAATTGGAAAACCTATTTGTAGTCTGTTTATTGACACTTCGTCACTTATGTTTTGATATTATTGAGGGACTAGTTTCGGAAGCCTTTGCCTCCTAACTAAAAGCACTAAAAGAAATCTAAAAACCAGAGTCAAAGAGCACTTTAGAAACATAAGAATGAAACAAGAAGATAAGTCAGTAGTAGCATTTCATTTTAGGAACGAAAATCAGGACATTGATCCAAATCCAAAATTATTAAAAGGAGTGATAAACCAAAATAAACTGACAACATGGGAGAACATATTCATATGCAAAAAGAAGGACTGTGTAATGAACTTTGAAATCCCACCAGTAGATAATTTGACAAAGAAGTACATAGTTCCACTGCCAGAGAGAGGAGAGCAGACAATAACAGATGCTTGTTGGAGAGAGGTTGAAAGTGTAGGCAAAGGCTTCCAAAACTAGTCCCTCAATAATATAAAAATGTAAGTCACGAAGTGTCAATAAACTGACTACAAATAGTTTTTCCGATAAATTCACATATTTATCCACATCCACAGGAGTATCCAAGTTTTCCTACAAGTAAGGACTATGATACAATGATAGTATCACAGATACAAGTTTGTAATTGATCTTCAGGTTACTTGAAAATTTTCTCTCAACATTATTAGGAGAACACACTGAATTGTCAGCTCTTTGTCACTCCTAAAGCATATCCACTGGATGTACCTGAGACAGTTGTCTGCACTTTTGTGACAAATCCTCTATATCGTATGTTCTAAAAGCAATGTTATTCTCACTTTCTCACATTTCTTCATCACATTTATAATAATCTATATTCTTAATGTTGAATCTGTTTCTTAATTGTAATTGCCAAATTAGAATCCTATGCTCTGCACAATTTATTTCTTAAAACTCAAACAAATAATAATATGCAGCTGTTAGAATTTTCTATGAGCCTTGGGAGGAAGGGAGAAATAAGGTTCCAGAAAAATCCATTTATCTCAATACAGTACTAGTATTTGTAATGGGTGAGAACACTACCTTTTTAGTCTGTTGGTTGGTGCTTATTATTCAATAACTTAGCTGCATCACTGAGCTCTCTACGCAGAGTGGGTCATTCTGAGTAGCCCCACGATATGCGGCAAACCAATGAAAATGGTCATCAGCATCAGTTTCCCTTGGGATTGAAGCCAAATGCAGGATACTGATTGTTGATACAGTTGATTTGCCTTACACAGGTTGTTTCAGGAATATTGCTGCTGCAGATGATAAGACATATGAGGTCAGCATCTAGAGATCGCGCATTGTTCTCCAGACGGTCACAGTGTGGGTTCATTTGATCCCTTAACAGTTACAGATGCTCTATGATGAGACAGTGAATGTCTTCTAACCTGTTCATTAGCACCTCAACATTATTAGTTGCTGGCTGATTAGCATAAGGAAGGACACTGTGAACAGCACGCATGCTAGCCATAGCTCCAGTCTTGTCCGTGTCTGCCTCACGTTAAGGAAGTTCCGAGCTTGATTCTCGGTCAGGGTGAGTTATCTGGGTAAGGGCTTTTTCTAGGGTTTTCTCTTATCCTGAAGGATGAGTGTCAGGTAATTCTAAGCTCTATGTAGTCTGGATTTATTTGAACATCATTTCATTCATCGTCCGATATGACTTAACATTGGAGGACATTGGCCCGTCTCTGTAGTGTGGTGGTACTGTTACGTTCAAGAGGTCCCTAGTTCTAATCTTGATTAGGGTGATAAGGTTTTCCCTTATCCTGAAAGATGTATGTCTGGTAACCCTAAACCCTATGTACCCTAAGCTCATTTGAACATTTCATTCATTGTCCGATATGACTTAACGGAGGATATTGACCCGTCTCTGTATCGTGGTGAATATGTCACATTCAAGAGGTCCCTAGTTCTAATCTCAGTCAGGCTGATGAGATTTTCCCTTATTCTGGAAGATGAATGTCTGGTAACTAAGCTCTGGACTCATTTGAACATCATTTCATTCATCATTCGGCATGACTTAAAGTTGGAGGACATTAACTAGTTTGTATCGTGGTGGTAATGTCACGTTCAAGAGGTCCCTAGTTCTAATCTTGGTCAGGGTGATAAGGTTTTCCCTTTTCCTGAAAGATATATGTCTGGTAACTCTAAGTTCTAAATACCCTGAGCTCATTTGAACATAATTACATTCATCGTCCAGTGAGATTTAACGTTGGAGGAGTAAATTTTTTTAAAAAAATAGGAATATACGAAAAATCCAGCTCACGATGTACTTTCTAAATCACGAGTTCTCGAAGGTAAGTTAAAGTGACTGATGATATATGAGATGAAGATGGAACTCCGGCGGAAAGAGATGGCGAGGGAAACCGGAGGACCCGTAGAAAACCCGTCCCAACGCCATGTTGTCCACCACAGATCTCAATTTGCCTCTGGTATCGAACCCGCACTACCTTGGTAAGAGTTAAGCGGTCTAACCACTCAGCCATGGCGCCACCTATGCGTTATCTACTCAGCAAATTTCAGTTATCTTATCTAGCTACCTGCAGTTCCGCATTTAGGTGGTGGAGATAACGAATCAAATAGCTTGCAAGATATACATATGCCAAATCTGTGGATTTATATGAGGATTAGTTGAGCGCGAGCTATTTCCTTGGATCTTATTGTACAGGTACGTGAATTTGCCTCATTGTTGCATTTTATAGTAAGTTCACAATCGCAGCAATGCACCACTAAATTATCCGAGGCCTTAAGTAAGCATATAAGGATCAGGTGTTTAGGAGATAAATATAAGATTCAAGTATAATTGATATAATCATGCGATATACGAGAGCAGTGAATGGGATGTTAGCTCTAATGGCGAATATTGCTGTGTTGTCACGTAGACACATTTGTCAGGTACAGCGTTGCTTGTTTTTTCTCTTCACCGTGCGTAACCTAAACATATTTGGCTATAGTTTAAATTATAAAAAAGCTGGTTTCTTCGTTAGGAATTTAGTCAATTTATTAATGTAGGTATTAATAATTCATAGTGTTATTAGCGTAAGAGAACAATGTCTCAAACTTTCAGCATCACTCAAAATGAGGCAGGTCAAGAACTCGCTCCTCAAAGCGAAAATATGCAAAAGTAGAACAGGGATCTGTACTACGCGGATAAGCATGCACTGCATGAATATTTTGAAAAAGAGGAGAGACATCGTGCATCCTCTTAGACGTTAATAAAGTGATGTTCACAAAAATGGTTGAGTAAACTACTCGTATAATGCAAAGTGTATATTAGGTTTCCCTTGCTTGTTCTTAATCCCGGGTTTCCAAGAAACATTCCAAGACAGATGCATTACAGTACGGCCGCTGTACCTCCGGCTCTGACGTTTTGCGATTGCAGGAGGAAGGTTAATAGTACCAACATACAGTAATGAGCAATTGAAGACATATCCTCAAAATTATCTTTACAATGAAAGTGTAGGATTGTATTAGCCTTAAAACACTGAAATCCAACTTGAAATTTCATTATCATGCAAGATATTCATTACAACACCAGTCTATCCGAATATTTCTTTCACACATTTTGCGCGCGCTAACTGCTTCTGTGTCATGGTGTCCGGTGTCATGGTCAGGAAATTAAAATTGTCTGCTAGCGTCAATCAGCATTGTCGCTGCTAGGCGTGGCTTCCGTATTGTCACCCGAACGTCGGAACTCCCGACGGCAGTAGGGCCAGACGGGAAGCGTTCAGACAACACCTACCCATTTGTCTCGTGTCACTAACTGAAGGGATGATTAGGAGAGCGGCACGAGCCCTGTACCGTCTCTTTCCCCTCCCGCCAGACGAGATAATTGTGCGCGCCGCGAACCTTCCAGAAACGGCGATCTTCCCTATATAAGGCCTGCAGTTGGCGAGTTCAGGAGTTCTTGGCGAGCATCAGTGAACGTGCATCACAGGAGTTGTACGTAATTGGAGTGTAGAGTGGACAGGCGAACTGACGAATTGTAATTGTGTGCATTACGTAATTCTGTGTAATCGGCAAGTGTTCCAACTGTAATTCGGTGGAAATAAAGAACATTTTGAGTTTGTGCAATTGGACTTTTAATTTCACGAACCCACAAAGTCACATCTGGTGTCAGGAAGCGGGACGACAACATCACCGAACATTACAGCCATGGACGCGGCATTGGAAAAGATTTTGGAGAAGATGTTGGAAATGAAGGCCGAACTGACTTCGGAAATGAAAGCGGCAAATAATAGCCTGACCGCGGAACTGACCGAAATAAAGACGGCGAATGAAAACTTCGCTGCAAAAACAGAAGCGGCAAATAACAACCTGGCCGCAGAGTTGAAACAAATGAAGACGGCCAACGATAACATCGCCGAGAAGATGGAAGAAACAAAGACCGAATTGACCACGGAAATAAAAGCGGTGAACGAGGCTCTCGCCGGTAAATTTGAAGAACGGTTGGCCGGCGTGAGGGATGACGTGACGGAGCTGGGCAAGCGGATGGGCCAAGTGGACGAGCACGTCGAGGACCTGGCGAACCGCTTCAATGACCTAGAGGAAAAGGCCGACAGTAACGCCAAGTCCCTGAATGCCATGGTGGAAGACGTCGAAGATCTTGCCAACCGCTTAAACAACCTGGAAGGAAAGGCCGACAGCAGCGTCAAGTCTCTGAACGCCATGGTGGACGTCGTCGGCAGGAGGTTAAAGGATTTAAAGGTCGACGCGCCGGGACGCGACACAACATCTGCGCGCGTCAAACCTCCTAAATACGACGGCGGACGACTTTCGAAGTCTTCCGCCGCCAATTCGACGCAGTGGCCAAGCACAACAAATGGTCACCAGAGAAGGAGACCACACAGATAATAGCCAGCCTCCAGGGACGGGCCGCGGAAGTCCTGAACGCGGTACAGACAACGGTGGCGCCCAAGGATATCTGGGAGGTGCTGGAGAATCGTTTTGGAAACCACCGCTTAGCCGCAGTGTACCGCAGCCAGCTAAAGGCAAGGTCACAGCAGCCAGGGGAGACGCTGCAGGAGTTCGCACTGGCATTTGAACAGCTGGCTAACAAGGCCCTAGTCGACCTCCCACCAGAGTTCGTATCCTGGGAAGCTGCTTACACATTTGTTGACGGGGTACGAGACACGGAGATTCGTCAGCGCCTAATGCTCGGCGATTATAAAACCATCCACGAGGCGCTAACGGCAGCATTAAGGATGGAGGCGGCCAAAGTAACAGCTATCCCGACGTCGAGAACGAGGAGTGTCCGCTACACCGGAGACTGAAGACCAGCCGGGGGACGCCGGCGAAGACCTAGTGGCCTGTGTTGGGGGTGTGGACAGCTGGGACACTTGGAGAGAGACTGCCCACACCAGGAAGAGCCTCCGGAAGAACGAGTAAGGGCCATCGTGGAGAGGGACACGTCGGCGCCATCACCACCATCCCCTCGAGTTACACTGCGCGCCGTCAGCCGGCGTATGGATGACAGCCTCATCGCGGACGGCTCGGTAAGAGGAAAGCCGTGCCGCGTGCTGGTGGACACTGGGGCGGCCGTGACCATCATCAGACCTGACGTGGCGAAGGGTTTGCCAACGAGGAAGCCGAGCCGACCATACCAGCTTGTGACGGCATTGGGCGACACCTTGCCTGTGCAGAAGGAGGCACTATTGAAGTGATCTTGGGACGGAGTGTCGTACGTCTGTGGGTGTTCGTCGCGAAGGTGGCTGAGGAGGTGATTCTGGGACTGGATGCCCTCAGGAGCCACGAGGCGACGGTCGACGTCGGTAGCAAGGTCCTGCGGCTCAACGGAGAAGAGGTTATACTCCATTAACCCGAAGAGCGACTTGGAATCTGCGGGGTCATCTCGAAGGAAGACGCTATCCAAGGCAGAGAAGAACTACTGCGTCACCCGGCGAGAGTTACTGGCGGTAGTAAAGACCTTGGAGCACTTCCACAGGTACCTGTACGATCAGCCATTCCACCTGAGGACTGACCATTCCGCCCTAACTTGGCTACTGAACTTTAGAAACCGGGAAGGCCAGACAGCACATTGGGTCCAGAGGCTGCAGGAGTACAACTTCACCTCTGAACATCGTAGAGGTTAACACAGACGCCATGTCCCGAAGACCCTGCCCAGAGGAGTGCGGCCAATGCACAAGAGTGGAAAAGAAGGAGCGTGCCGCAGCGGTCCGAGTAGTCACGACAGTGCCTGCGGAGGGAGCAACTGGCGTACGCAGACTTGGGACCACTCTTGAGAGAAGTGGAGGCAGAGACAAGGCTGGTCTAGGAGGACATCGCACCGAGCAGCGCCACCTACAAGTCGTACTTGGGTCCAATGGGACTCACTGAAGACAAGAGAGGGCGTGCTGTTCCGGGTGTGGGAATCGCCCGATGAGAAGACGAAGAGACAATAGATGGTACTTCCCCGAAGTAAGGTCTCGGAGGTCTTGTAGGAAGTGCACGCTGGTACTTTAGGAGAACACCTGGGAGCAAACCGACAATCGAAAAACTTCAAAAGCCATGGTAAGGACCGTACCATGTGGTGAAGAGGACTAACGCCGTGATCTACCGCATCCAGAAGGTGCCCCGAAGGAAGACGTTGGTGGTACACCTGGATAGTCTTGCCCGCTACGATGGTGTTGTTCGGGACGACCAGCCTTGAGGAGGGAGCAGTGTCGCGAACCCGTATCTACGATCGCGTGGCTTGTTTACACAAAATAAACTGATAGGAGGGCAGTGTGAAAACCAGGCAGATAAGGCTCTGCCGAAACAAACAGACTGAGATAAATGGAAATTTTTAGTTACTTCTGGACTGATAGAAATTGTTCGCGTTCTGGTTCATTTGCGATTCATCTAGAAATTATCTGTGAAGTAGGAGAGGAGTGGCAAGTTGTGTAACAAGAGTTGCAAGTTCTGAAACAGTGAAATGAGAGACAGCCAGCTGTGTTGTTGTAACGAGAGCTAAGGATGTAATCTGCCCTCACTGTTTGTTATTGTGATCGACCTTGGTAGACTGATGGTGTACGTAACGTAATGCTGCTGTAATCTATAAGAGTATTTCTACGAAAATAAAGGAGACTTTTAATTTCTGCAACTCGGCCTTTTAATTCTACGAACCCACAAGGTCACAATACTTTTGTTTAAACGCATATTATAAAGTTTTCAGAATATATTTAGCATATGTTTAGTGCATAGACGCATGCATATATTCATACTTTATAGCCCCTTTATAGTGAATATAAATCCGTGCTCTAGATATAACCAAGTATTGTATATAGTTGTGATTTTATACTCCTCCACAGGACGGATGAGACGCAGGGGGGTTGGCGAAGGTTCCCACACCCTCCCTGGACAGGTTTATGACACCCCATGTCAGTACAGTTACAGACCATTCAAAAAACATTCTGACGGCTTCTACTTTTGTGATTGAATCTTCTCGGTTTTAGTGAACTGAGTGAATAGTGCGCAGGCTTTTTTTTAACGGTATGCTCCTTGTGTAGCAGAGGTTCTCTGCCACATACATTCGCTGTCCTTATCTCACTGTCTAACACAGGACCTATATTTGTATTTATTTCATCCTTTGGAACATAATACATATGTTATAGGACACGCCAGTTCAAGATGCAAAGATAAATATAAAAAGTTACATAAGACTAAAAACTGTAACAGATACAGGATCCAACAAAAGCCTAAAGTAGAAAAAGCAAATAAATATAAATTATATAAAGACCATAGAGATATGCTATATAAAGGTGATTGTTCACAAATGTGGAGTTTACTCTACTTCATGATTTAATTCAGTTCAGTTCAATTCAATTTATTTTGTCCTTACGATTGATATCAGATACGGCACAGTATAAAAATTACATTAATGGCTATTGTCATTATTTACAATCACTTAAAACTTATTAACATTTAAAAACTCATTTACAGAATAAAATGAATGTTGCAGTAAAAAGCGTTTTACTCCCTTTATAACTGCCTCACGTTCAAGAGTTCCTGAGTTCGAATCTCGGTCAGGGTGAGTTACCTAGATAAGGTTTTTACCCGGGGTTTCCCTTATCCTTCAGGACGAATGTCGGGTAACTCTAAGCTCCATGGACCCTGGACTCATTTGAGCATTATTTCACCCAATTCATTCACCGTCCGATATGACTTAATGTTGGGGCGGAATAAATTTAAAAAAAAAATACTCCCTTTATAAAATGTATAAGGCCCTTCATTTGTTTAATATTTTCTGGTAGTCTGTTGTATAATCTTATACCTTTACTGATAGCACTAGACCTGACGATTTCCGTTCTACAACTTTGAATGTGAAAGTCCTGTGCACAGGACATTCTTTACAGGGACCTTCTTTGCGTTGCTGGACTATACGTTACGTTGGTACTGTTTGCTGAAGGCTCAAAGTGGTAAAGTTGGTATGGTTGGTATTCTGCGGCGATAAGTTACCAGAACCCGCCAACTAGCCTTCTGGCAAATTGTTCAAACAATGAGTGTGCGGACAAAAGTAAGAATAGTTAGATGTTCTGTGATGTAAGCCTTGTGTTTGAATTTAATACGCAGACACGCTCAGGTACCTTATTGAAAATATTATCATCTGATGAGAAATGTTTGAAATGAGCTCTTTTCCCCGATTCAAACTATTTCATTGTGTTGTCATCGTAAGTTTTGTTAACTTTGTTGTAAGTCACTTGGAATAAAACGTCATTGTACTAAATCAGGTTTGATAAAGTCATAGGTTAATTAATGAAATCTTGATAAATCGTGCGTAAGTGGGCATTTAATATTTTCCTTCAATCTTTGCTAGATGCAAACTTCAAACACCTCGAAACATGGCAGTGATCATAAGACTTACCGTGAACACGCGTTTCAGCTGTCTCTTAGAATTTCTTTCTTTTACATATTTTGTGATTTCGTTATGGACGTAATCTTATGTTAGGTGCCATATCTATGGTCCAGTTTTCCCCTTTCAATGAGTCTTTGTTTCTGTTGTCTTTTCTCCTATGTTTTATTGCTTTATAAATGGTAGAAGGTCTCTTGTTCTTACCTCTTCCAGATAGAAGGTTTTCTATGCCGTGTGTAATTCCTCTACATCTAAAAACATTCCTTAGCTATAGAGGCGACTAAAGTAATTTGTCATTTATTTCTCATCTTTCCTTTTACAATATCAAATGGAAATACAAAATCAAGATTGCAATTATAAAATCCATACCGGAAAATGTCGTATGTTCCTAAATCCTGAAGATTCTATCATGTTGCCCACCATTGAATAATAATTTGGTCCCCATACACCTAACCCTAGGTTTTGTGTATTGGAGGTCCTCTACTCCTTTTTACACATTTTGCCATTTCACCTATCCTACTCTACACTTTTCTGAATTGTTTTAGCCATCAACTTTCCCTAAATAATTCCCAATATTTCTCCTGTTCTTCTCCCCTTTTATATGACAAAATTTTTTTAATTACTACTTCACTCCCCAAATTGTCCCATTTATATAGCCAGGCCAGCTCTCTCCATATCTTTGTTTGACTACAATATAATATACAATGGAAGTCTGCATTCTCTTCTCCACAAAATGGACATTTATCTAGCTCCCTCTCTTGACCTATACCTTTCAAGTTCCTCACTCCTGTTCTCGCCCTAACTTATTACATATGTCTATATATCCTTCCATCCCACAGGTTGGACAAAAGTATTAGAATAATATAACATGTAACATTGCACGTACTGTAAATACTGTAATATTTATTTGGCAGCGTTGAATTGTTAAACATGTAAACATTAACCTTTTGTATCTCGGAAACAATATTTAAAATATCACTTTGCATTATTTATTACACAATCTGTACTGTGTTTATTCTATTGTCCCTCTTATTGGAGGACATAAGTATTTGAATGTACCCAATCGAACAGAGAGAAAGTTGGTTGGACGTACTCTGCACGTCCCTACCACATAGCGGTCGTGTTTATGCTATGCCTCGAGACAGTGTGCTCAAAGTTATTCAGCCGATTGTGAACTCGCAGGTTATATGGGACTTCAAGGTAAGGAGACAATGGTGGCAGAGAGGATCATGTACAACACTCCTCACTTTGAAGACATCGCCCCAATCTCCAGATTTAAATCCTATAGAGAACATCTGGAAGGAACTCGAGGAGCGTGTGAGGAAGCATCACATCAGAAGCAAGGACCATCTGAAAGAACTTCTTTAGAGTGGAGGAGTATGGACTTCGCAGTCACTAAACAGACAATGCCCAAACGATTATCAGCAGTAATCAAAGAAAGGGGATGATAACTAAATACTAGCTGTTCTCTGTTTGAATACTTATGTCCAGATGTAAAGTAACCACTTTATTTCTCCTTGTAGTGCAAATTAGTTTCAGTTGCTATTTATGAGTTTATATGTTTAATGGAAGACTCAAGTTTATTGTGTACCAGTTGCATTTATGTACACTTACTCTGCGTAGCTTTAAGATAATATAAGTAATAAATATGTTTACGTTTGGATACTTATGTCGGCCTCTGTATGTTTTGTGGCTTAGAGCTTTCAATGCCTTTGCTATACTTTGCAGTTCAAGGTATTCAGCCCTAGGCAACTGCTTTAAGTTTTAAGGTGGGAAATGGGATCGGAAGTTTGCACAAAAATTGAATTTTAATTTTTCAAAAAGTACATCTTCTAATGATGGCCCATCTCTGCCTTGTGTATGTGGGCATGAGACTGGCAGTTGAGTTGGGGTCTGCTTGTGGGCTGTTACACCACCTTCTAAAATTCTAAAATTAATTAATTTAATTTTATGAATAGTATTGTAAAGCAACGGTGAAATGTAAGTTTGGGATTTTTTTTTTTTTGTTGTTGTTAATTTACCTCCTCCAACATTTAGTCATATTGGACAATGAATGAAATGGATGACATGATGCTCAATGCGTCCGGGGTCCACGGAGCTTAGAGTTACCCAAAATTCGTTTTTCAGGATAAGGGAAAACTCTGGAAAAAAACCTTATCCATGTAACTCACCCTGATCAAGGTTTGAACTCGGGACCTCTTGAGCGTGAGGCAGACATGCTACCATCTACGCTACCAAGGCGGGTGTGTAAGTTTGGGATGATTATGGGTTATACAATTAAAGTATACAATTAAATTTCACAAGCTATTCTTGAAATGAGTGGAAGATGTAGCTTGTCACTTCTATGCTGTTTATGTGGGTCTTCATTATCTGGTGCATGTTTTGCTTTGACAGTATTTAGCTTTGACTGCGCCATCTGTCTCTTTGTGCGCTTCGGCCACGCCTCCTTTTGACAGTTTTGGTTGGTGACATTTTTTCTGTCACATGTAGAAAATAAAACTCATGTTCATAATTGAGGTAATTGTGTTTTTCATTTTGTTACCAATCCATATTCCTGTTTGACTCAATTTTCAAAGTGAATGAACACTTTGCATTTACTGTGTGTACTACTACTTCTCTTTGTTTCACCTTCTTTGGGGTACGTTGAATCAATCATTTCCCTATGTGTTATTCTTTCCTTAGTTCCCAGTATTTCTTCATTCTATCTCTTGTTTTCCTTTCTTCTGCTGAGATAATGGGTTTTTGTTTAGTTAATCTGGTTGAGTTCATTCTGAGAAGATGGCCATAAAAGTGTATTCTCCTTTATTAATATTTAGATGAGTCGTATTTATTACACATCTGCTTCACTTTCGTACCTATTTTGAGGACATGTTTCGCAAATCATCGTTTGCATCTTCTGCTCTTATGCGACTAAAGCTTGATCCAGTGGTGTGGTTGGTGTGGGTAATTCTGGAGTTGCTGCTGCCATCTGTTGATTTAGTGATGAACTTAAATGTGGGATTCTCTTCTGGCGGGATTTCAAAGTTCATTAGTTGGTTTTTATGCTTTTCTATGTATATTCTCTCCCATATGACGAGTTCACTATGTTTTTGTATGTATTTTAGTAATTCTGTGCTATCTTCAATTTCATGATTTTCAGACCAGAAATGAGCTGCTATTGCGGACTTATCAATATTTTTGTATCTTAAGTGCCTGAAGTGTTCTTTCTTTCTAGTGCCTATGTTTCTTTTTGTCCTCCCTATGTAAATTTTTTCACAGTCTTTACACTTAATCTTGTAAATGCCTGACTTTTCCTCTGGTTTTATCTTATCAGCCCGCTATCACCATTTTTTGGCCAATCTATACATGAGCTTTTTTGAAACACATATAACTAAAGTCTTCCCTTATATTTTTAAAACATGGTACAGATACGTAGACAACATCTTTGCAATAGTGCCCTACAAACAAATAGATGATGCTTTGAAACTACTCAACCTGCAAGAACCCAGCATACAATTCACAGTGGAAACTGAAGAGGACTGTACTCTACCTTTTTTGGACCTTAAAATCACAAAAAGCAATGAAAAACTAGAATTTGGTATCCATAGAAAAGCAACACACACAGATAATTACATCAAAGCAAATAGTTTCAACCCAATTCCACACAAACATGCAACTATCAACAGTCTCACACACAGATTAGTAAATCTACCCCTCAGCCAGCAAGAATATCAAAACGAATACCATCAAATCTTAAAAACTGTAATTAAAAATGGATATGGAAAAAACCTTGTAGATAAAAAACTAAAATCATTCAAACTTCAAAAGAGATTAAAACAGATCACAGCTCTCACACCAATAAAACAAGAAATTAGATTTGCTAAATTTACTTACCACCCCTGGGCCACAAAAAATATTCAAGAAATACAATATAACATTGGCACCAAAAAACAATTACAACATTAAAAACCTACTTCACAGTAATAATACTGATAAGATAAAACCAGAGGAAATGTCAGGCATTTACAAGATTAAGTGTAAAGACTGTGAAAAAATTTACATAGGGAGGACAAAAAGAAACATAGGCACTAGAAAGAAAGAACACTTCAGGCACTTAAGATACAAAAATATTGATAAGTCCGCAATAGCAGCTCATTTCTGGTCTGAAAATCATGAACTTGTAGATAGCACAGAATTACTAAAATACGTACAAAAACATAGTGAACTCGTCATATGGGAGAGAATATACATAGAAAAGCATAAAAACCAACTAATGAACTTTGAAATCCCGCCAGAAGAGAATCCCACATTTAAGTTCATCACTAAATCAACAGATGGCAGCAGCAACTCCAGAATTATCCACACCCACCACACCACTGGATCAAGCTTTAGTCGCATAAGAGCAGAAGATGCAAACGATGATTTGCGAAACATGTCCTCAAAATAGGTACGAAAGTGAAGCAGATGTGTAATAAATACGACTCATCTAAATATTAATAATTATTTCGCTTCACTGTGGTGTTCCAATACAGTTAAATCTTGATGTATTCTCCTTTCTCGCATAGTATCTGAGAGTTTTTCAATTTTCTTGTGGGTAGACAGTTTCATTTTAGAGGTATATCTTATCTTCTTGAAATATTGGTTCTATGATCTTTCTTAATATTTTCCGTTTTCTTTTAATTCGAGCTTCTCTATCTGACCCTTGAAATTAATGTTAAAAGTTTCTGATGTGTACAGTGCCTCTGGTTTAATCACTGTTTTATAATGTTTAATTTTGGATCCCCATGATAGTAATTTCTTGTTATAAATATCTTTTGTTACTGTGTGTACTATTTAAGTAAAAGTTAGTAAAGCATTAACTTTAATTTAGACTCCATGCTACTTGCAGTTGTTTGCTGTTTGTAGGTTTTGCTTCTGTTCCTGATATTGAGTTGCATATAAATGAGTTACTGTCCATTCCAAACCAGAGTTCCCACTGATTTAAACAAAAACATGTGGTTGTCATGAACTTAAGCAAACACTTTTGTACTAAAAGGGTACGGTTTTAGAAGGCATGTGAGATGAGCCAATGTGTGCACTTGGTGACTGCACTGTTGCCATGTGATGTGCCAGAGAGCAGAAGATAGGGGGAGGGAACAGGAAAGTAATGTTTATTTACTGAAAATAACATACCTGGTAGAGACCGAACATAATTTGTCATAACTTGTAAATTTCAAAACAGTTCCTTTCAACTATCTCTTAAAATGAAAAGTAAGCTGTTGTTAGTAAATTTTGACCAACTGATGATTTTAAAACAGTACGTGTTACATTCCTCTGTTTCAGATAGTTGGTGGCAACATGGATGTTAAACCATGGCAAATACTGAAATTGTTAGATCCCGAATTAATTTCAAAAATAAAAATTGCATTCATTTTTGGTAAGTATGTACCTTAGTTATAAGGCTTTTTGAATAGACATTTTTTGATAAACTACAGGTAGATCACAAACAAACTGTGGTTGGTGTGCGCATGTGCGAGGAGAGCCTTCTCCCCTTCTCGACATCCAAGCATTACGTGACTCCCACCTCTCCCTTCCTGCATGCGACAGAGCGCAAACCACACGAAATGAGTGTAATTTAATACTGTTTTGATTTTCGAAGTTAACAGAAAATAATTACCTCAGACATGACTTCACAATCAATCAACAAATAATTAAAATTCGTAAGCTTTCACGGCCAGTGGCAGTATAATATAAAGTATTAACAGGGCTTGTGGGCCGTGGTCTGCTGGGCTCCTTCTTAATCTTCCCAGACGTTTCGTCTGCGGCTGTGGCAGACATCTTCAGTGGCAGTGCGATTGAAGTGTCCTGGCGGAAGTCTTATAGTTGCTGTTGAGACTTCCACCAGGACACTTCAATCGCACTGCCACTGGAGAGGTCTGCTGCAGCCGCAGACGAAACGTCTGGGAAGATTAAGGAGCCCAGTAGACCATGGCCCACAAGCCCGGTTAATACTTTATATTAGTATTACACAAATATAAATATTTGTTAATGAATCTCCACTTAGATTAAGAAGTTGATGTTAATACTTCTTTCTAAGATCGATTTCGAAGGCACGTCACATTTGTCTTCAGTTTATTACAAACTGAATTACAATTATTATTATTATTATTATTATTATTATTATTATTATTATTATTATTATTATTATTATTATTATTATTATTATCATTATCATCATCATCATCATCATCATCATCATCATCATCATCATCATCATCATCATCATCTTCACTTGATGAAAAAAGACTAGAATTGGCAAAAAGTGTAACAAGCAATGGAGGGAAATGGCCTACCACCAACGAGAAGATTGCGAATAATCACCTGAAGTCGTTTGTAAAATTTGCAACTTCTATAAAAGTCACGGATATGGACTGAAGGATTTGGAGTGTAATAACGACAAATTGTGAACTCTGTACAATCAACTTACTCCGGTTTCATCATAATCTTACAATTAACTAAAACATAAAGCACTACTTCTACAAATATGACAAGTATTTAGATTGAAATAATTACAAAAATCAGCTAGAAGAATAGACTCAATTTAATGTACATAGTGTCTAAACACAGAATAACCCAATGTAAAATTGTTGTAATGTTTACAATTACTAATTCAAAATAGGACATGTAACTATAAAGCATGTAGTATTACTATGTAATGGAGCATGCTGTTGATATCAATAAAGCAAAAAAAAAAAAATTATTATTATTATTATTATTATTATTATTATTATTATTATTATTATTATTATTATTATTATTATTATTATTATTATTATTATTATTATTATTATTATTATTATTATTATTATTATTATTGTTGTTGTTGTTGTTGTTGTTGTTGTTATTATTATTATTATTATTATTATTATTATTATTATTATTTTTATTATTATTATTATTATTATTATTATTATTAATTATTATTATTATTATTAATTATTATTATCATTAATTATTATTATCATTATCATTTTCATTATTATCATTATCATTATCATTATTTTCATTATTATCATTATCATTATTGGTTTGTAATAAACTGAAGACGAATGCGACGTGCCTTCGAAATCGATCTTAGAAAAAAGAAAGAAGTATTAACATCAACTTTTTAATATAAGCGGAGATTCATTAACAAATATTTATATTTGTGTAATATTTATTACTTCACTGTAACTAGCTTCATTTTCTATGTAATCAGTACTTTATCTTGGATCAACAAATAGATTGAATCATAGTTTCTTTAAACCCTGAGGAAAACCAGTGATTCAGCAGAAAATGCAAAGAGTGAATGTAACAGTGAATGAAACATGACCAGTGCAGCCCGCGCAATGGAGGAGAGGAAGTCTAAAATGACGGTAGAAGGGGAAAGCTAGAGTACTCCAGTGTTGGTAAGCCACGCCTCCAATAGTATTGTGTTTGCGGTCTCCTGCTTATATTTAATAGAAGGCCGAAGTAATGTGGTTGTTGGGGAGACATCCTTTATCCCTACAGTATATAAAGATGTAATACGGGAAGGGACAGAAATCAATCTTGCAGCTGTTGGACAAAAATATGCATGCAATAATAAATTACAGTATGGCATTAAATTTACATGTATAAGGTAAATATATTACATCACTTCTAAAATTACTCACAGGTTATGCTGGGAGATGTAATCCACCTTGTAACCAATCTACTCGGATAACATACTTTTACTAAAGTGGTACAGTCCTTGCAGAAAAATGCCTGCACAATTTATCTGCCTGAATTAGTTGTGCAAATCTTTGCATATTAATGCAAACATAATTGCAGATATTGTAAATAAATTTCTTCAAGTATAGTACCAGATAGACTGTCTTCTTTACTGAGTACCTTTAAAATGAATGTCGAGCTTTTCTATAAGCATTTTCTGTTTGTTTTAATGTTGTGTAATGTTGTGTCATCTGAAAACATTCCTTTTTTTTTTTTCCACGCCAGCTCAATTGCATTCAGATCCCAGTTATACGGAGGTAGTTCCCTTTCGAGATCTGTAACATACATAACATATGCTTATTGTTAACTGGTTAGCTAATTAACCTCGAAATTGCTCAAAAAAGAAATATGGCATACATGTAAAAGCTTAGCATATTAGCCACTAGATGTCAGAGTGTATAGCACATTTCATGTTTCAAAGTTGTCATCCGTGTTTACGGAGTTAGATGAAACTTATCGAATGAGGACTTGGAGCCTGAGGTGCTCAAGTTATCGTGTGGATATAGTAAAATTTAAAATGTAAGTGATGTGATAAAAACTGAAATAATTTTATAAATAAAAAATAAGTCCGTATAAACCAGGAATCCTGATTAATGAGGTAATAGTAACTAAGGCTGTATTGTAATGGGCATTTCTTTATTTCCAGGGGCTTCAGGAAATGAAGCTATTATCGTAACAAAGGAGGACGAAGTATTTTCTTTTGGTTTGAATGAATCAGGCTGCTTGGGGTTTGGAGAAGTCCAGGGTTCCTTAAGTCCAAAGAAAATAGAGGAACTTTGCAACAAAAATGTTAAAGGTATTTTTACGTTACTGTATATGCAGAAAGAAGAAACAGAATATGTTAATATTAGTTTGGTAAGAATGTAGGTCATTTTATAATGTATACATATCTGCCAATTTTTAAAGTTTTCACTTAAAATGTATACATGGGAGCACACTTTGTTTTACAGCTATAAGAAATGTGTTTTTATCGGAGATTCAAAGTGTCACAGATTTTCACCATTGCATTATACCTAGTCTTATCATAACTTCTTATACGAGCTCAAGGATTAATTTCAGGATTAAACGAGAACTTTTTTTTAAAAGTAATGATTTATTATGTAATAGAACAGATTCTAACGAACACTTTAAACTATCATTTCACTCAAAACATCCACCTTTAACGTTCACATAAACATTTAAATGTCTTGGCCAGTCATCTGTAGTAGCATTCATAGCATTTGTGCCTAAATCCAATTCCTGTCATCAGGAAGTTAAAACTGTCTGCTAGCGCCAGTCAGCATTGATGTCCAACGGTTTCAACCCAAATTTAGTAGACAAAACAGTTAACAGTTAACAGACTCAACAAAGCTAAGAAAATAAAAGAAACCACCACCCTAGAACCTACAGGAGAAAAAGAGAAAAAACTTTTTAAAAAATTCACCTTCCACCCATCAGCCTATAACAAATTCCAAAAAATCTTCTCAAAACACAACATAACTCTTGCACCTCAAAATAGGTTTAATATCAGAAATTTGTTAAAAGGCCCTCCCAAAAATTCAATCACTACCAAAGAAAAACCAGGAATCTATGAGATCAAATGTGAAACTTGCCCTAAAATTTATAGAGGAAAAACAAAAAGAAATATTAACATCAGAACTAAAGAACATCTAAGAAACATTAAAAATGGTGAAACAGAAAAATCCGCAGTGGCTTTTCATTTTTTGAATACTAGACATGACATCAACTTGGAAACATCTCTAATAAAATACGTTAATCACCCCATAGACCTTTCCGTATGGGAAAAAATCTTCATTAACAAAAATCGTCATAGAGTCATGAATTTTGAAACTCCACCACCGGACATCTTTGACAAGTACATCATGCCATCTATTGACAAAACGGAGAAAGAGGAAACCCCTACAACTTGCACTAGTCGAGTATCAGCTGATGATAGGAGCAAGAGCTCTTGAAACATGTCCTGTGAATAAACAGTGTGAGTGAAGCAATGTGTCAACATCTTCTCGATTCACTTTTGTAGCATTGATGTTGCTAGGCGTGGCTTACGAATCCAACACCGTGTTACCAGTTTAATTTTGTGTGGACACATGGCTTTTGGTGATTGTGCTGGTGAAGTTTGTATATTTTGTGCGTGTGTGAATTCTGATTTGTGGTGTTTGTAAATCCTATTATTATCGTATTATAATAATATGGCTACTAGTTCATGAAATATGCAAATATGTGAAATATTTAAAATACTATTAAATTATAGATGAGTCGTATTTTTTTACACATCTGCTTCACTTTCGTACCTATTTTGAGGACATGTTTCGCAAATCATCGCTTGCATCTACAGCTCTTGTGTGACTGAAGTTAGATCCAGCGGTGTGGGTAATTCTGGGATTGTTGCTGCCATCTGTTGATTTAGTGATGAACTTAAATGTGGGATTCATCACTAAATCAACAGATGGCAGCAACAATCCCAGAATTACCCACACCGCTGGATCTAACTTCAGTCGCACAAGAGCCGTAGATGCAAGCGATGATTTGCGAAACATGTCCTCAAAATAGGTACGAAAGTGAAGCAGATGTGTAAAAAATACGACTCATCTATAATTTAATAATTTCTCGCTTCACTGTGGTGTTCCAATATAGTTAAATCTCGATATTTAAAATACTTAAAATATTTGTATAAAAGGAGCTGCGATTGCCAGTGAGAGTTGAATTGGAACTGAGAATCGTCGGCATGCAGCTGTGTTTTGAAAGTGAACTGTTTGTTTGTGGTCAACGGCCTTGATGATTGTATTTGTGTATGTTACGTAATTCTGCTAATGTAAGGGTTGACCAAAGCCTATTTCTACAGAAATAAAGAACATTTTGAATTTCTGCAAATGGACTTTTAATTCTACGAACCCACAAAGTCACAATACCCATTGTTCCTCTGCTTGAAATTCCCACTAAAGAACTGGTAACAGCCCGCTTCCCGCTGTCGAGAAATGTCAGAGCCAGAGAATGGTCGGCTGAACTGTACAGAAAACATCTTCATAGAATTGTCATACTAACGTCTCCAAATTGTGTATTGTGTTCAAGACATAGAAATGGATAGAGAATATTTATTAAACTGTGCAGCTTTACAAAATTATGAAGATATAACTTCTAAGCACTGGGAAGCCAGAAGGAGAAGGGCGCCTCGGAGAGGGCAACTGGACCTTAGGAATGATCGACGTGGAAACAAATGAGGTGTGGATGACTATATGCCCCAGCAACAGGAGGGATGCAAATATGCTCTACAGTCTAATTGCAGCACCCACGATGAAATTTGTGTCGTCCTGTTTTGCATTCGTTGATTTGAACGACGTGACCGGGACCGCCAATTTTCTCCCTTGCAGTATTCTTGGTGTTATTTGATTTCATGCACACTTTGCGGCAGTAGCCGAATCAGTCCGATACAGTCCGTGAGCTCATACATTTATTTCCTATGGAGCACTCCATTATTGTCATGTCGTAGGATTGTTTATATGCAAAGCAGTGCATGAGCAACAAAATTTGACCGGGTGATAACTTAGCCTTCTCAAAGCATGTTAGTGTTTAGTTAGCTATGTGGTGCAATTTAGGTAATACTTTGTTAGTCTGCTAGATAGTGTAATTTCGGGACAAGTAAGACTGTTGGCAGCATTGCGTTCAGTGGAGAAACAAGCATAGTTTGGCTGCACTGAAATCTTCAATATGGCTACATTACGCAGTAAATAAATAAAATATTAGTAACGTTAAAAGAATGCTCTCCAACACAAAATTGCACTAAAAGGTAAAGAAATTTTATTAAAAATCATGGTTGTGTATAAAAACATAAAAAAGTGTGAAGGAATTAGAAAAAAATTGTTGTGTCGCATGTTAGAAAGAAGAGCTGAAAGGAGCAAGTAGCTGGGGGAGGGGGTGAGACACTGACTTTCACACACCTAATAGTAGCATCTTCCAAATTACCCAAATTACTACATGCTTCTTAACATTTTACTGAGACAAGATCTTTGGTTGGTTGGCAAACCTCATTTTGTATATGTATTATTTATAAAGAGAGCAGCAGTTTATGTAGCACATTACTGTCGCAAGCATTCTTCTTACCTGCAGACTGTGTCTTCAAGTGTTTTCAGGCATTTCACTCTCAACGTGGGAGTTAAACATGTCATTACTAGATAGTCAACATGAAAATTTCAATGCCACAGCCGGGATTTGAACCACGGATCTCCTGGTTTCCATCTAATCGCTCTAACCCATTGAACTACCATGGGCAACTTACCGTCATGACATTAAATTCTCCATTTGACTCATATATTTCCCCGGTAGACCACTAGGGGCTCTCGCATTCAAAATACACCGTTTCTGTAATTTGAGCAATGGTTTTTTAACCAGTTTGAGGTTAGCATGGTATTGTCTTGTAATTTGAGCAATGGGAACGTAATCTATTAGTAGAATCCGTCTCACATGCCTGAGAACTTGATGCCATAATTTTTATGGCTGATGTTATTGCCTTCGCTTTGTTTGGTTATGGAGAATCAGCATGTTTCCAGTGTTTTGACTATTTTGTCTCTGGAGTATAATGGTGGACCCGTACCTTAGGTTTGGTTATAAAGTGTTGCAACAATACCTGTGATATTTTAAAATTTAGTGTCATGACGGCAAGTTGGCCATGGTAGCTCAATGGGTTAGAGCGACTGGAGGGAAACCAGGAGATCCATGGTTCAAATCTCAGCTGTGGCATTGAATTTTTCATGTTGACTATCAAAAACCTTATCCTACATATGGCTAGTGTGAAGAAATTATTAATTTCCATCAATTAACTAAAATGTCATTACTAATTATGTATTATTCTTTTTTCTGAAGGTTTTGCATCTGGCAGTGGACCATTTGCTGTTGCCCTAACAGAAAATGGAGAAGTTTACTCTTGGGGCAAAAATGATGTTGGGCAAATAGGTAACAATAAATCTGGCGAGAATGTCTTAAGTCCGTACTTGATTACTGGTGATTTGTTTGAGAAGAAAGTCATAGAGATTGCTTGTGGTGGCTCTCACACATTGGCCCTGACTGCTAATGGCGAGGTGTGTGTGTTTCTTTTATTTTTACTTATCCTGGTTACTAAATCACGCTAATAAAGATCTGGTGTCATAGAAAAAAAAATACCTGGATTAACTATAGATAAAACAATTGATCTTGAATGTTATTTTTCAGAAGGCATAAAGGTTAGTTCACAATAACACTAGACTGGAAATGAGAATGGGAAGCAAAATGGAATACATATTGGTTTAGAATAGCTCAGTAATGAGAATAGCAAGCATTTTGATAGTAAAATGGAAAGTCAGTTTTGTGCTAACATAAGCTTTCATGGCCGGCGTCTTGTTCAGTAGAAGAGTCCAGGCTGTAAAGCCGTGGTCCATTGGGTTTCTTCATCTCCCAGATGTTTCGCTTCCAAGCATCATCAGTGGCTTAGAAAAGTCCTCCCTGTACTCTTCGTAGAGTAGCTACTGTAAAATTCTTGGCATAGCCGTGGATAATAAACTAAATTGGAAGCTGCATAACAAACACATCACTGCAAAACTTTTGAGAGTAATTTACCTTATCAGGAATCTAAAGAGATGTGTACCAGGTAAATATGTAAGATCAGCATATTTTGCTTTCTTTCAGAGCATAATATCTTATGGCATTCTGCTCTGGGGAAATTGTAGTCATATAACAGAAGTTTTTATTACAGAAGAAAATTGTTTGAATAATGTCAGACTCGTAAATGCTATCACATTGTAAACCATTATTTATCAATACTAGTTGAAGTATATTCTGGGCTTGTAGGCCGTGGTCTACTGGGCTTCTTCTTCTTCTTCTTCTTCTTCTTCTTCTTCTTCTTCTTCTTCTTCTTCTTCTTCTTCTTCTTCTTCTTCTTCTTCTTCTCCTCCTCCTCCTCCTCCTCCTCCTCCTCCTCCTCCTCCTCCTCCTCCTCCTCCTCCTCCTCCTCCTCCTCCTCCTCCTCCTCCTCCTCCTCCTCCTCCTCCTCCTCCTCCTCCTCCTCCTCCTCCTCCTCCTCCTCCTCCTCCTCCTCCTCCTCCTCCTCCTCCTCCTCCTCCTCCTCCTCCTCCTCCTCCTCCTCCTCCTCCTCCTCCTCCTCCTCCTCCTCCTCCTCCTCCTCCTCCTCCTCCTCCTCCTCCTCCTCCACCTCCACCTCCACCTCCACCTCCACCTCCACCTCCTCCTCCTCCTCCTTCTTCCCAGACGTTTCGTCTGCGACTACGGCAGACATCATCAGTGGCAGTGGCGAGGTCGAAGTGCTCTAGTGGGTATTTCAACTGTTGCTGTTGAAATACCCACTACAGTACTTCGACCTCGCCACTGCCACTGATGATGTCTGCCATAGTCGCAGACGAAACGTCTGGGAAGAAGAAGAAGAAGAAAGAGCCCAGTAGACCACGGCCTACAAGCCTGGAATATACTTCAACTAGTATTGACACCGGCCATGAAAGAATTAGAACATTATTTATCAAGTTAAAATTAATGACCGTGATCAACTTATACACGAGGGTGAGCCAAAAAGTAATGCCTCCTATTTTTTTTCTCTTTTAATTGCCAAGAAAATTGAATCCAATTTACATAGCTTGAAATGAGCTTCCTTTAGTGGCCTGAACAGATGGAAGTCTGATGGTGCCAGGTCAGTGAGATAAGACTTGCCGTCCCAATTTCTCAATTTCTGCAGTGGTATAACGGCTGGTGTGTGGTATTGCATTGTCATGCCAAAGAAGAACATCCGCCACAGTTTTCGTTGGGCGATCTCAGCGAAGACGTGCTTTCAGCTTTTTGAGAGTTCCGATGTATTGGACAGAATTAATTGTGCATCCCTGCTCCAAAAAAATCAATCATAAGCATGCCCTCTGCATTCCAAAACACTGTCACCGTGACTTTCCCTGCCGACCGCTGAGTTTTGAATTTTTTTTCTTCGGTGACATTGTGTGATGCCATTCCATTGACTGCCTCTTTGATTCAGGTTCAAAAAATGAACCCATGTTTCGTCTCCATAACAATTTTTTTCCAGAAACTCCTCTCCCTCCAAATTGAAGCGCTGCAAGTGTTCAGAGGCTATTGTTTTCCTTGTTTCTTTGTTTTGGGCAGTTAACATTCTTGGTACCCAACGTGAACAAAGTTTTGAGTAACCCAGTTGTTGAATAATAACCCATCACACTGCCTTTACTGAGGGAGGTAATGCGACACAATTCACCTGTTATTCGGTGATCACCACGAATGATGTCATCGACTCGCTGAATGTTGCATGTAGTCACTGCAGTCACCGGCCTGCCGCTTCGCTTTTCATCTGCCAATGGTGTTTGCCCTTCAGCTTCGTTACAGTGACGAACCCATCGTCTAACAGTGCTGACATCCACCGTTGCAGCACCATACACATTTTTTAGCCTTTCGTGAATGTGAATTGGCGTTTCACCTTCCGCAGTGAAAAATTCAATCACAGAACGTTTTGTAATATGAATGTCGATGTCAGCCATTTTGCAAGAGGATACAATGTTGCCACCTGTTGACTTAGGAAGTTACTACTGCAGGGGATTGGATAAGAAGGTTGGAGGAATTGCACCAAATTCAAAGTTTTCACATAAGTTACTTATTTAAGGAAAAAAAAAATAGGAGGCATTACTTTTTGACACACTCTCGTGTATATATATATATCACTGTACACAAAATATAATTTATCCATTCAGCAGCATAGGTTTGACATTCACTCATATATTAGCAGAAAGAATACAAAGATTAATGTACTGTGTCATATACTGGCTAATCTGGCAATAGCTATGAAGTGCTAGGAATAAAACTGTACAGTCAGTTATAACCAAGAATAACACAATTACCAATGATATTATTCAAATGTAAATTATACGAGGGCTATCCAGAAAGTAGATTACGTTTTCGTCTGTTTCCGCTAGGGGCGGGGCTAGCGCGGCCATCTTGGGGTCAGAGCGTTGCACAGCTCAGTCGGCATCTAGCCGTGCTAGTGAGAGGTTCGTGCTGTGCTCCGTTCAGATACTGTGACGGTTTGAAATGTCTGCGTTAATTGAAAATCCCGCGAGCTGCGAGGTGCGTGCAGTAATAAGGTTTCTGACTGCAAAAAACTGTAAACCGATAGAAATCTATCGGCAGCTTTGTGAAGTGTATGGGGACAACATTATCACTGAAGGTGGAGTGCGCAGTGGGTCATCAGATTTAAAAATGGCCGAATCAATGTTCACGACGAAGATCGAAGTGGGAGACCCAGCATAGTGACTGCCGAACTTGTCGAAAAAGTCGATGCTAAAGTCCGTGAAAATCGAAGGTTCACAATAACGGAACTTTCTTTGAGTTTTCCACAAATTTCGCGAAGTTTGTTGCACGAAATCATCAGCGAAAAGCTTGGTTACCACAAGTTTTGTGCAAGATGGATTCCAAAAATCTTGACAGAGGACCACAAAAATCAGCGAATGGCTGCAGCGTTGAACTTTTTGGACGTTTACCATAAGGATGGTGACTTTACTCGATCGCATCGTTACTGGTGACGAAACATGGGTGAAACACATGAACTGTGAAACGAAATTGCAATCAATGCAGTGGGGGCACACAAGTTCTCTCCAAAAACCCAAGAAATGCATGCAAACAATGTCGGCAAGGAAGATGATGGCGACTGTTTTTTGGGACAGAAAAGGTGTGATTTTGGTGGACTTCCTGGAAAGAGGCACTACAATAAACTCTCAAAGGTATTGCCAAACTCTCCAAAAACTCAGAAGAGCCATTCAAAACAAGCGCAGAGGAATGTTGAGCTCTAAGATCTTGTTGATTCACGACAACGCCCGGCCCCACACGGCAAATGTCACTCGTGAAGTTCTTGAATCTTTTAAGTGGAAGTTGTTTCCTCATCCGCCGTACAGTCCCGACCTGGCACCGAGCGACTTCCACCTATTCCCAGCAATGAAGAAGTGGCTGGCTATGCAGCGTTTTGATGACGACGCACAGCTGCAAGAAGAGGTAATGAAGTGGTTGAAGGCGCAGGCGGCCGAATTTTTCGACGAAGGAATTTCCAAGCTCGTACATCGCTACGATAAATGCCTTAATTTGAATGGTGACTATGTCGAAAAGTAGTATTTGAGTGTGGCTTTCATCTGTATATAATAAAATTTGTTTCCTATACTTTGTTTACTTTTTATTCCTAAACGTAATCTACTTTCTGGATAGCCCTCGTATGATTGGCTTGTGGCAACACCTTTTTACTGTCTGCAAGAATAGCTTGAGTGTAAAAATATTAGGTATGTACTTTAGTTAATTGATGGAAATGAATCATTTTTTCTCACTAGCCATATATAGGCTAAGGTTTTTGATAGTCAACATGAAAAATTCAATGCTATGGCCGGGATTTGAACCATGGATCTCCTGGTTTCCATCCAGTCACTCTAACCCATTGAGCTACCCAGGACGGCATGTTGACCAAAGTAGCTCAATGGGTTAGAGTGACTAGACGGAAACCAGGAGATCTTTGGTTCAAATCCAGGCCATGGCATTGAATTTTTCATGTTGTCTATCAAAAACCTTAGCCTATATATGGCTAATGAGAAAAAATAATTAATTTCCATCAATTAACTAAAATAATAAGAGTTAAATGATGAAGCCTGGGACTCTAAGTACGTACGATAGTAAGTCGCCAAAAACAATGTATCTCAAATGTGAGAGCCCCTAGTGTTCTACCGGGGAAATATACAAGTCAAATGGAGAATTTAATGTCAGGACGGCACGTTGTCCATGGTAGCTCAATGGGTTAGAGTGACTGGATGGAAACCAGGAGATCTGTGGTTCAAATCCCGGCCAAGGCATTGAATTTTTCATGTTGACTATCTATTAGGTACGTAGTTGTTTCTGTTATATTTAATTGACCTGTTTTTTGTAAAATATTATATGATTGTTTTAAGATATGTAATAAGATGTTTCTTGTGACGTCTATCATTGTATACAGATCAGTGACAAAATAAAAATCAGTTAATCAATATGTCAACTTTCCAATAATATACTTTGATCATATATTGTACAAAGACTTTACATCAACTAATTAGCTGACAAATGAAGTGGGAACAGTGTATGTAGGGCAAGCAATTTTCCATAATATGGTTACATGTCCAAATAAGAGGTCTGTATAGATGTTCAAGCTTTGTTTATGTCAATTTTTATATCCATTAAATTCAAAGAATAATTCTGGCTAAAGAAAAATTGCTATCCTTGAGCCAAAAATTAGAACTAGGACCTCTGGATTAGATTTTTATGTAGGTATGTTCTGTAATTGGCATATTTCTGTTTTAAAGGTCTATTTCTGGGGAATGAACTATGGCCAAAAGACCTCCCAAGATGGCTACGGACAAGTCAATACATTCAGCTTTGGTAGATCACAATCCAGTACAAATACGCAGAGTTTCTCCATTCCATATCAGAAGACACCTAAAAGAGTGACTTTTGATACTGAAATAAAAGTGATCGCAATAGCCTGTGGTAACAAAACCTCCATGGCTTTGTTGGAGAATGGTGAGGTAAGCTACCTATTGCAGTATGGAATAACTTACGATGATAAACTACAGTAATACCTTGTTAATTCGAACCAATTGGCTTAATGTTGTCTGGATTATAAAAAATCCAGATTAAGTGGAATAAAGCCACAGAGAAAACCTGTGAATGAAATTAGAGTATATACTGTATAAATTTATTTGAACGTTAGGCCCACATGATTTTAACTAGACATTCCTTAATATAAAAATTATTTGTGGTTGGTTTATTGACACTCGTCACTTACTTTTTCATATATTTATGAGAGACTAGTTTCAAAGGCCCTGGCCTCCATTTTCAATCTCTTTCCAACTGGCATCTGTTGTTGTCTGCTCTCTCTGGTGGTGGAACTATGAACTTTTTTGTCAAATTATCTACTGGTGGGATTTCAAAGTTCATTACGCGATCCTTATTTTTCCAGATGAATATGTTCTCCCATGTTGTCAATCTATTTTGGTTTATCACTCCTTTTAATAATTTTGGATTTGGATCAATGTCATGGTTTTCATTCCAAAAATGAAATGCTACTGCTGACTTGTCTTCTTGTTTCAATCTGATGTTTCTAAAGTGTTCTTTGACTCTGGTTTTTAAATTTCTTTTTGTTTGACCTATGTAGCATTTTTCACAATTCTTACAATTTATTTGGTATATTCCAGATTTGTTACCTGAAGGAATTTCATCTTTTGTTTTTGAATTTAGTAATTTTAAAATTGAGTATCTATTAGTAGGTGCCAAGATGATATTTTGTTCCTTGAATATCTTTTTAAATTTATTAAATGTTTTTGGATGATATGTGAATGAACTGAATATGCTGTTGCTTTCTTTTTCTTTAATAAATGTGGTTGTTTCCTTAATGGTTTTCTTTAGTTTAGATTTTCTAATTTTCTTCAACACCAAACTTTTGTTGTATCCGTTTTCTTCTGCTATGTGTATTATTGCTTTTTGTTCCTTGAAATATTCTTCTTTTTCCATGGGTATGTTGACTAGTCTGTGTGTAAGGCTGTTTATTATTGCATGTTTATGTGTAATTGGGTTGTGGCTATTATTTTTTATATAATTTTCTGAATGTGTTGGCTTCCTGTAAATTCCAAATTTTATTTTTGTATCATTCCTGATGATATTTAGATCCAAGAAAGGTAGTTGTCCATTGATTTCCTTTTCTATTGTGAATTTGATAGTCCTTTCTTGCAGATTGAGTAATTTTAATGCATCATCTAAATGTTTACTTGGTACAATTGCAAAGATGTTGTCAACATATCTATACCAAACCTTGAAGATCAATGGGAAGGGCTTTTTAATTTGTGTTTCAAATGCACTCATAAATAAGTTAGCCAAAAAAGGTTAAAGTGGATTGCCCATTGATAATCCTGATTTCTGCTTGTAGTGTTTTCCATTAAAGCTGAAGAAGTTATGTTCAATGCATATTTTTGTTAGAGAAATATATTCTTCTGCTTCTATTGCTTCCATATCAATTGTAGCTAGCCATTTTTTTAACACAGTCTGCAATTTTTCTGTTGGTATGCTTGGAAATAAAGATGTGACATCAAATGAAACCACTCTGTCATTTTTGTCCAAATTTATATCTTTGATTTTTTTACTAAATCTAAAGAGTTTCTTAAATTTGCACTTTCAAATTTTGGAAAACTATTAAATTTACTTAGTAACCATTTGGCCAAATTATATGTGGGGGCATTTATGCTACTAGTAATAGGTCTCATGCCTTTCCCTGCTTTATGAATTTTTGGCAGCCCATATACTCTTGGTAATGTTGGATTATCTACTTTAATTTTGTGCAATTCTTTTTTGTTGATTATTTTGCTCTCTTTTAGCGTTTTATTTGTGGTTTCAATGCAGTACTTTAATGGATTAGTTTCTACTTTTTTTGTAATTACTGTCTTCTAACAAATCTTCCATCCTCTTTGTGTATTCTTCTTTTTCCATAAATATATGAAAAAGTAAGTGACGAGTGTCAATAAACCAACCACAAATAATTTTTATATTAATTTTGACGTCACTGTTACTAAATTTCTCCAAACACACATAGACATTCCTTATTTGTTTGGTTTGAAGAAACCATTAATTTTCTTCTATGTTTTATCACACATCTCTTTCTCGATGAGATCATGAAGACTCCTTATATGATGGTGGTATGTGAAAATCTGTTTGTCAGTTTTCTTGACAAAGTCTTTTATATAGTTGAGATGTTGTGTAACCTCACTTAATTTTCGATTTTCCGAAATCCACATCTTCAACCTCAGATTCACTACTAGTGTGATATATTGCTTACACTTTCCACAATTTCTTCATCAATCATGATGTGATAGCCTGGATCATCTCCATTTGCATTCTTTACAAATTTTTCGTCCAGGCATATTTTTTAAGGATTTGAAGTCTAACATTTTCTCGGGCAAGGCATGCCAAAATACACCTGTCTTGTCAACATTATATAATTGAGACATATCTAACCTTTCTTCTTAAATGGTGAATTTTGTTTTTTTCTAAATGGGTCAACAGCTGATGTATCAGCACTTAAGCTTTCTTCACACATTTTTTGTTCACTATGTTCTGAAGCTTGCGGAATCTGTATAACCAGACCAAGCTAGCCAAAAATCCATTGATACAAGATGTATCAATGAAATACTACTGCTGACTTATCTTCTTGTTTTATTTTTGGAACGAAAATCATGACATTGATCCAAATCCAAAATTACTAAAAGGAGTGATAAACCAAAATAAACTGAAAACATGGAAGAACATATTCATACAGAAAAATAAGGACTGAGTAATGAACTTTGAAATCCCACCAGTAGATAATTTGACAAAGAAGTTCACAGTTCCACCGCCAGAGAGAGGAAAGCAGACGACAACAGATGCTAGTTGGAGAGAGGTTGAAAATAGAGGCAATGGCTTCTGAAACTAGAACCTTGATAATATAAAAATATAAGTGACGAAGTGTCAATAAACTGACTACAAACAGTTTTTTCCAATTAATTTTTACATCACTGTTGGTAAATTCCTCCAATCACGCATAGCAGAAAATTGTTACTGGGAGATGGGTGCTATAGAGGAAAATGTCATCAATATTATTGTTATATCGAGATTTAACTGTATTGGAACACCACAGGACACAGTCGCATAAGAGCCGTAGATGCAAACGATGAT
Source organism: Mantis religiosa (assembly GCA_030765055.1). Taxonomy (NCBI): domain Eukaryota; kingdom Metazoa; phylum Arthropoda; class Insecta; order Mantodea; family Mantidae; genus Mantis; species Mantis religiosa. Next base: position 16,355,028 of record CM060959.1, on the reverse strand, counting down.
TTGCGAAACATGTCCTCAAAATAGGTACGAAAGTGAAGCAGATGTGTAATAAATACGACTCATCTAAAAATTAATAATATTATTGTTATTAAATTATAGATGAGTTGTATTTATTATATGTCGGCTTCACATGCCGATGTATAATAAATACGACTCATCTATAATTTAATAATTATTTCGCTTCTCTGTTGTGTTCCAATACAGTTAAATTTCGAAATATTATTGCTGTTTATGACGGTGATTAAGACATGACAGTTGTGACAAGTTAGATGTAAACAGCTGATGGCAGAGAATGTGTATACTGGCAGAGTGATACAAACTGCAATGTTCACGTGTGTCCCCACTTCAAGTCTGGAGGAACTATAGCTGTTGACAGGCCTTCAAACCCCATACACTCACTCTCTGCATCTATGCTCCATCATGAACATGATGCTCATACATTGGGCTGCAATAAAATGCATAGTGTGCAGATTTAAAATTTGATTGCTCTAGGGACCTCAAGTAACCAATAGTAAAGACATGTAGACATTCAGTGGTGGAAAATGTGAATTTTAAAGTTATATTCCTTACTAAATTGTAGAAGTTCCCTAATTATCTTTATAATTCACAGACACAATTTTCTGGGCAAGGTTATAGTTTGTATTATGAAGCATAAAACCTGGACTAGAAGTCTAGCCCAAGAAGTGGTGTTCTTTGTGTTACCAGGAATAATTTCAGCAACTGTGACACAAACAACAGCACTACCAAGCCTTCAAGCATTCTTATTACACAGCATTTCCATTTGTTTCATTTGTAATTGTTGAATAATTTAATACAGTAAGGTTGAGGGGAAGTGTTAGGTGTTTCAGTTTCAGGAATTTGCCAAGAATGGGCATCCATAACTTATAAGACAATCTTGTTTACGCAGCTGTATGGATGGGGCTATGCTGACAAAGGACAGCTCGGCATGGGAAATATCATTGATTATTACCAGCCCAACCCAACTTGGATTTCAAGTTTCAAACATGTTGTGATAAAAAAGGTAGTATGTGGTTGGGCACATTCACTGGCAGTATCAGACATAGGAGAATTATTTACATGGGGAGACAACACTAATGGACAACTAGGCACAGGAAGCCAATTTCCTGCTCATAAACCAATCCGCATTACCTCAGAGATAGGCAGGTATGTAAAATCTGGCAATATCTTAACATTTTTAGAGTTGATGTACTCACACACTTTAATCTGGAGCCAAGTTCTGCTGAAGTTTTTGTCTCGCCTAGAAAACACATTAACATACCAAAAAAGAAAAATGCACGTAGACAATTTTGAAAAACAGGTAGTTTGTAGAACACTTTTGGAATTCTATGACCACAGTTAATTTCATACTGCCAAAAAGATAACACTTCATTACAGAAAGAAATATCTTAAGAAGTTTCTAATTCTTCCATCTTAAGATTTCTAAAAAAGTTAGACTTCAGATATAGAAAAACCAATCACGGTGGTAAATTCCTTATAGAATAGTGACATTGCTGCATCAAAATTGAAATGTCTTTGCCGGTGCACGAAAGTTTCTGGATGAAGGCAGTGCGGCAAGTGATGACGATGGTGAGGATGTTTGCCAGAGTGATGAACCCCTCGCCATCTCTCTTGAATAATTAATAATGTTAATTTGTATTACTGATTATTTGGTTTTACTAAGTAGCAAAATTTTCTTTAGATTTTAAACAGATGCGTTTAATAGTTGTCGATAACACTCACGCTGTTCTTATGCTATGTTGCATCTCATACACAGGCACACGATGACTACATTGCAGTGCTCTCCTATTGGCTAATGCCATGTACAGGAGGTTTGATGCAAATAATAGTGGATTTTATTGTACTAAGGTAACTGTTGCTGTTATCAGCCTATTTACAATTTTGTTAAACAGCTCCGACAGTTATTTTAAGTACTAAGGTCATCCAACATTGACTGTGCAAACTCTTGTTAATAATAAAACAATAATCCATGGATTTAGTCTTTTACAGGCCATTGGCTAACCTTGAAGAAACAGTTGTGTGAATGTCAACTTGCAACATTTTACACTGCAATTTATTTGAGGTGGCAGCTGAATAAAGACACACACTAAAAGAATTAATCTGTTACCAATCTTGAATGGAGACTTAGGATGAATTTATACATGTGTAGCTATTGATGGAACATGTATCAACTACTCCACATGTATAAATCATCGTCAGTCTTCTTTCATGTTTAGTATCAGACTAATACCCGATTTCACCAACAGATGTTAAGATTTAACATGGGTTTAACAATAGCTATAACAAAAATTGCATTTCACCAACAAGCGTTGTGTTAAATCTCTTGTTAAACTAACAAGTCAAATTTCTGATGTAAGTCCTTAACAGTTGCAAATAGTCAAGATGGCGGGCGTGAACACAGCTGTTGATGTGGATTTGCTATATTTAAGACATCTAAATGGCATTTGTAATAGAGTTCGGCCTATGAGGAGAAATTATTTTGAGGAGCTATAAGAAGAAAATTTTCTACAGAGGTATAGACTGTCGAAACAAGTTGCTATGAAGATTACTGCGGAAGTACAGGAGAGGTTAGAACATGCATCGAAAGGAATATTCCGATCTTGCCTTTGCTTCAAGTATTTCTAACTTTGCGATTTTATAATTCACTGAATTATGTGGATAATGCACTCTCTACCACCCATCTTGAAACGTTCAAGTCACTCGTCACTTGTACTTCTTCGCACCTTGTTTTAAATTTACGTAATAGTGAAGAAGATGTTTCATGTTTCTAGTAATGACACGTGCATTTGAATTCGTTTCCAATTTTTTCCCATGTGACATCTTTCTTTTTTACATTTACCGCAACCGTCCTCCTATTTTCCATGATATCCTTATACTTCATCACCAATTCAGTTAACAATTCTTTCTCCATCGATGAGAAGTTTGTTTCACGGCTTTTGTTTACGCCATTATTTTAGCTGTCTGCAGATGAAAATGAAAACAAAAGCGCATTGCAGTATGTTCAGAAAATAATGCGACTCATCCACAGCTTTCTATAGCTGTAATATTACAAGTTTCTTGGCATTAACATGTATTTAACATTTTCAGAAAACAGGTTGGTGAAATGCAAGAAATTTAACAACTTTGTTAGCGCTGTTACAATTGTTACATTACATTTGTTAACGTCCTTTTTCACATCTGTTGTGAAATCGAGCATAATTCTTTTAGTGCATATCTTTACTCAGCTGCCACCTCAAATTAATTGAACTGTACAACTATGTAAAAGACATGAAAAGTTCTGTTACCATCTTTGACTACAATGCCATCTCAGAACTCAGGATAAAGTGTGCAAGTAGTATCTCTGCTGTGTATTAGCTGTAAAATGTTTTAAAATTCTTATGAATATCTGGCATATGATATTGGAATGTCGTCTGTGCAGTTCTTTAGAACTTTTTATTGTGAATCCTCCCCTTGTCCTCTTATAATTCTAATTTTGTATAATCTTAATAATGAATGAAAAGAACTTTGAGATTCATGGAAATGCATATGGAATGTCTGAGAATATTGTACACATAACAAATGCAAAAGAACAAAAAGATTGGATATCACCATTCTCAACAGCAGACATTTCACAGGAAGATACACTGTACATATTTACTCTTGCACTTTCCCCACTTCGCTTAACTTCCCCTTACAGTATTTAGTAAGGTACAGTATTTGTTTATCACACATCTTGCTTTTTGAAAATTGGTGTAGCTTGAACCTTCCCATCCACTCTTTCTCTCCCTCCCTTCTGAACCAGAAACCAATTAGCAATGTGACTTGCTAAGTCAATAGAATGCATTTTAAGTTTCACTTTTTAAATAATTATCCTGCGTTATTCACATAAACCACAGAATGTGCCAAGAGCATCATATTGTGAGTTTGTGGGTTCATAGAATTAAAAGTCCAAGTTGCAGAAATTCAAAATGTTCATTTCCGTAGAAATACACTTTGGTCAACCCTTGCAGTAGCAGAATTACGTAACATACACCAATACAGTGCTCAAGGTCGTTGACCACAAACAAAAGCGTTCACAGTTGCAGGCACGCGATACTCAGTTCTGATTACACTCTCATTTCGACTCCGTTCACCACTCCCTTGGCGAGTCGTCACTTCCTTATATATACCACTACTCATATTACTAGACATTTCTGGAATATTCCTTAACAAACAAGAAATGGAATGTTCTGTAAGACGGCACTAGACGAAACATGAACGTTCCAGAGTCTAACTTTATCTGTGTCAGCAAGCCTTTTATCTCCGCGCTATATTTATCTGTTTTGGCAGGTTCTTTATCTCCGCCCTTCACTATCTGTTTGTGAGCGTCTCCGCCAGTCGCGACTATACTGTGTCATTTAAATAACAATGTTGATTTTGCAAACACAAATGAAGTAAAATATATAGGGAGAGAACTCGGTGTGGAACTGAAATGATTTCATTATTGGAGGGCTTGTAAGGACAAATTAAAGAAAGCCCAAAAAATGCCCTGAAATTCAAGAATAAATGCTTGTTTATGTAATGGAACTTAGAAGTGGTAATGGTATCACTGTGACACATGAAATGCTGCAGATGAAAGGAAAGGAGTTACCACAAAAGTGTGATGTCACAAACATTGAGCTTAAGTCAAACTTAGGTTGGACCATTTGCTCTATGTAGAGATGTGTTAAAAGTGAATGAAAAGAAAATAAAGATCATGCAATGTGAATATCGTCGTGTGTACAGCGAACTGCCACCACATGGGAATAATATTAATTGGTAGGATAAGCATTTATAGGATACTGGCAGTTTGTTGGACAAACCCCATTCTGGCAGATCATCACTCAGTGATGAGTCCGTAGAGGCTATACAGGAAAGTTACTTCTCTATTGTCTCTCTCCATTGTAGCATTTAATTGTCGTACAGTAAAATCTCGTCAACATGGACCAGTTTTGAAAAACAAAAATATGGTAGCTGAAGGGGCAAGGGTGACTGGATGGAAACCAGAGATCCGTGATTCAAATGCTGGCCATGCCATTGAATTTTTCAGTTTGACTATCTATCCAAAACCTGTCTATATATTGATGGTGTTCCGATGTTGATGAAGACATTGACAATGACGGAGGTTATAAACCGATTACAGAGGAAGGCATTGCATCTTGCAGTGTTACTGAAAATGAAAATAGAGTATTCAGATTGAGACAGTGCTGATGAACCAGCTGTATTTATGACCCACACACAGGCAGTAACAAACATAGAGAAATTGATGTTTTATTTCGAGAGTCAAGACAAATGAACGTCTAATGTTAAAGCGGATATGAGATAAGCGATACACTAAACTGAGACAGTAGAAGCTCGCTGTCTTTTTTACTACCGACTAGTTTGTAGTACAGTACAAATACATAGACCATTACACTACAGTGTATGTGTTTTTAGGTGAAAGTGTGCCAATAGTAATTTCTAAACCCCATTAAAAATATTTTGGTTATTCTGTACATGTTTTTTTATTGTTTTTCCGTCATTCTCCTGGTAACCTAGATATTTGTTACCTTGGTTCAGTCCTGGTCCCAGTTGATATGGTTAAATGAGGTTCTATTTTAGTTGTATTTAAGAAAGTTAATTTCTGGTTTTTATTTTAGAGTTGTGGATATAGCAGCTGTACATAATTTTAACTTATCTGCTGCTATGACAGAAAACTCTGAGGTCTACATGTGGGGAAACTGCAGAGGTAAGTACACCTACGTTTATTTTTGTGCCACCAACTTATTGTTTTGTGTGCTGCTTGTCAGTAATAAAATGTTTGGTTTTCTCCAGGACAGAACATTACAAAGCCACTAAAAACACATTTTGCTTCCCTGTATGATGTATTTGCATGTTGTGCAAGTGTAACACCTGCACCTATCCGGGTTGATATGAATCCTGGAACAACTGTAGCAGATAGTATGAGAAAAGCGTTCAATGACCCAGTAAGTAACTTACATCTTTTGACTATAATGTTGAAAGCTGGTTCACACTAACTCAAAAATGTTTAATAAATCCTTTTATGGAAGTGTTGAAAACAGTGTTGTTGTATAAATTAAGTTAATTAGGAGTCGATTAATAACACAAAACAACACTCACTTTTAAATTTTCCCGGAACCGGTTTCTGAGGTCTTCCCTCTATCTTCGGAGTCGATGTCCGGCTGAAGATAGAGGGAAGACCTCAGAAACCGGTTCCGGGAAAATTTAAAAGTGAGTGTTGTTTTGTGTTATTAATCGACTCCTAATTAACTTAATCAAAAATGTTTGTTTGTTGGTTTGATTGTTTGTTTGTTTGTTTGTTTGTTTGGTGCTATCGCTGAATAGTGCTCTAGGACATTGAACACTTCATACAGAAAAGCACTTTGCCAAATCAACATAAATCATTTTAACTACCACCACCGTACATCAAAACATGCTTTTCTTTCTGATTTAAGAAAAAAAATGTTTGGTTCTTCTTTCTAATATGCGACACGGCAATTTTTTTCTAATTGAAAGGGTAGTGTCAGACTGAAAATTCAATGCCATAGCTGGGATTTGAACCACAGATCTTCTTCTCCATCCAGCCGCTCTAACCATTGACCTACTTTGGCCAACGTGCCAATATGACATTAAATTCTCCAACTGATTCGTATTTTTCCCGGTAAACCACTTAGGAGTTCTCATAAACACATGAGACAACTACCTTAATGGCGACTTACAACATGTAAGTACTTTGTAAGGCCCAGGCTTTATAGTTCGGACCACTATTAGGTACAAGATCCGTGAAGATCCAGAGGTCCGTGACTCAAATCCCAGCTATGGCATTGAATTTTCAGTCTGGCTCTACCTTTTCATAGTGCGTCCTGCAGATGGCTAGTGTGAAAGAACAATTAATTTCCAGTAATTGTACCTAATAGTGGTCCGAACTATAAAGCCCGGGCCTTAAAGTACTTACAGCATAGTAAGTCGCCATTAAGGTAGTTGTCTCATGTGTTTATGAGAACTCCTAGTGGTTTACCGAGAAAAGCACTTGTCAGTTGGACAATTTAATGTCATGTTGCCACGTTGGCCATAGTAGCTCAATGGTTAAAGCGGCTGGACGGAGACCAGAAGATCCGTGGTTCAAATCCCGGCTATGGCATTGAATTTTCAATGTGGCTCTACCCTTTCATAGTGCGTCCTACATACGGCTAGTGTGAAAGAACAGTTAATTTACATTTTTTCTAATTCCTTCACACTTTTTGGTGTTTTTATATACAACCAGGATTTTTAATATGATTTCTTTACTTTTTAGCGCAATTTCGTGTTGGAGGGCATTCTTTTAATGTTGTTAATTATTTATTTACTTAATGCGTAATGTAGCCATATTGAAGAATTCAGTGCAGCCAAACTATGTTTGTTTCTCCACTGAATGCAATGCTGCCAACAGTCTTACTTGTCCCGAAATTACACTATCTAGCAGACTAACAAAGTAGTACCTAAATTACACCACATAGCTAACTAAACACTAACATGGTTTGAGCAGGCTAAGTTATCGCCTGATCAAATTTTGTTAACTTGTGCACTGCTTTGCACATAAACAATCTTACGACACGACGATAATGGAGTGCTCCGTAGGAAATACATGTATAAGTTCGCGGACTGTATCAGACTGGTTCGGTTATTGCTGCGAAGTGTGAATGATGTCAAATGACACTAAGTATACTTTGCAAGTATGCACACTTCGTGGCAGTAGCTGAACCAGTCCGATACAGTCCGTGAGCTCATACATGTATTTCCTATGGAGCACTCCATTATCGTCGTGTTGTAGGATTGTTTATGTTCAAAGCAGTGAATGAATAAAATTTGACCGGGCGATAACTTAGCCTGCTCAAACCATGTTGCTTTGGACACATACTGCGACACCTATGTCTGGAGCATTTTTGCAGAGGTTGGCTGCAAGTTTTACATATATTTCTCATGTTGGCTGCAACGCGAGATACGGCTGGTCGTCTGGTTGCGCATGCATATGTGTGCACCTTTGGACTTAGAAAATATTCTCACGTCGCCCAAAAGAAAGTTTCTCCAAATTTTTCTTTTCTTTAACACCACCACTGCCACCACATATATTTGTAACATTTTACTGAAAGGGGAAACTGTTTTAAGTACTATTACTACTACACATAATATTATACAATAACTCAACCAAGAAAATGTGACAGCAATTTGTTTATGGAGATAACAATGCATTAAACCAATACAGCACATTACACTTTAACAATTATGCATAAATTCCTGTACCAAGTAATAGGCCTTCCTGCATAAATAGTTTTTAAGAGCAGACTTATATTTATCCATTTTTCCTGAAGATAGTAATTATAAGTATTTTGAAAGGGCATTAATTATTCTGACACATTCATAATATACTCCTTTCTGGAAACAGGTCAATCTGGCAGTGGGTTTTTGTAAGTCCATTCTTTGTCTATTTTTTTTTTTTTTTATGTCCTCCAACGTTAAGTCGTATTGGACAATGGATGGAATTGGTGAAATGATGCTCAAATGAGTCCAGGGTCGATAGAGCTTAGAGTTACCAGACATTCGTCTGTGAGGATAAGGGAAAACCCCGGAAAAACCTTATCCAGGTAACTTGCCCTAACTGAGATTCGAACTCGGGACCTCTTGAACGTGAGGCAGACATGCTACCACCACTCTACTGAGGCGGGCCTTTGTCTAGTGTTTATGTTATGTATATTCATATTGTATGTAAAGTAGTCTTGATTTTAGATATGGAAACACATAAGCATAAAGATATATTCTCAAGGAAGTGTTAAAATATTCAGCCTTTGAAACAGACCCTTACATGGAGCTGTAACGTTGATGCCACATATCGCTTTGATGGCTCTCTTCTGTAATATAAAAACTGCTTCTCTCCACCGAATTACCAGAGGATATCAAACCATAGTTCATTATTGAACAGAAATATGCATAGTATACCTACCTGTTTTAAGTCAACAGAAAGAGTTGTACAACCTTATAGGAATGGGAACTTTGAATAAACTTTCCTATTCCTTATTAATTTTTAGATGAGTCGTATTTATTACACATCTGCTTCACTTTCGTACCTATTTTGAGGACATGTTTCGCAAATCATTGTTTGCATCTTCGGCTCTTATGCGACTAAAGCTTGATCCAGTGGTGTGGGTAATTCTGGGGTTGCTGCTGCCATCTGTTGATTTAGTGATGAATTTAAATGTGGGATTCTCTTCTGGCGGGATTTCTAAGTTCATTAGTTGGTTTTTATGTTTTTCTATGTATATCCTCTCCCATATGACGAGTTCACTATGTTTTTGTACGTATTTTAGTAATTCTGTGCTATCTTCAATTTCATGATTTTCAGACCAGAAATGAGCTGCTATTGCGGACTTATCAATATTTTTGTATCTTAAGTGCCTGAAGTGTTCCTTCTTGCTAGTGCCTATGTTTCTTTTTGTCCTCCCTATGGCCTGTAGAATGCCGTATCTGAAAAACATAAGCTGTCACATTAAATGTTTATGATGGCATTTATTTAACCTATAGAGTTCAAATCAGTATTACTCAGTTGTTCTTCCGTTTAAAATCCAGGAAAAGTGTATCGGCTAGATCAGCTGGCAATTGAAACTGGACACGAGATAATCAAACTTCCCCCTTGCTGCTACCAATAAAATCCAATCAAGATAGTTTGGGCTCAAATAAAACAGGGTTGCAAACAGAAACATTACTTTTAAACTGACAGACGTTAAAGGACTTTCATGTCGACTCTATCCAAAAACTTAGCCTGTATATGGCTAGTGTAAAGAAATGTTTAATTGCCATCCATTATTTTAGTTAATTGATGGAAATTAATCATTTCTTCACACTAGCCATTTATAGGCTAAGGTCTTTGATGGAGTCAAAATGAAAAATTGAATGCCATTCCCGGGATTTGAACTACGGATCTCCTGGTTTCTGTCCAGTCGCTCTAAAGCTACAAATGGTGTATCTCTTATGTGAGAGCCCCTAATGTCTACCGGAAAAATATAGGAGTCAAATGGAGAATTTTAATGTCGTGATGGCAAGTTGGCCATGGTAGCTCAATGGCTAAGAGCGACTGGATGAAAACCAGAAGATCCCTGGTTCAAATCCCGGCCATGGCATTGGATTTTTCATGTCGATTCTATCTAAAACATTACCCTGTATATGGGTAGTGTAAAGAAATATTTAATTTCCATCAATTAACTTAAAAACGTTAAAGTACTTATTCATGAAAGTATTGACAAGGTAATACAACAAGACTGGGGTAACTGTGTGAGATATGTAGATAAATGACGAGTCATCTTTTGGAAAGAAATAGCTTGTGACAAGGTTTTGGAGCCTATCATCATACCTATAAATTTGCAAGACTCAGACAATGAAGACAGTGACGACAGCTATATGGATGAGCCTCTGGCAGTTCCATTGAATTAGAAAGATACGTAATTAATAAACTATAATTATAATTATGGCATATAAAACACATACTTAATATGCAAATATGCTAGTTCCAATTTTGATTTCAGCAACTGCATCATTTAAAAGTTTGGAAAATTCAGTTTGCGTTCCCTTACATCTAGCACCAAAGAGACCTAATGTGCTAGGATAGTGTGCGAGAGAAAGGGAACTAACGAGGTGGCAACACTGAGTGTGCAAGCACATCTGATTTGCAGGAATCCAGAACTCTTTCCATTTGAAAAAACATAATGTTTTAATGTGTCAAGAAATATTGTACGGCATTTCTGATCTATATTCCCATGATCACTGAATTGTTATTGTTCTTTGATGTTTCAGTTTTATTACATAAAACAAACTGTACAAGCATATTTTAATCATTTTATTCACAGACCACCAGTGACTTAAAAATTATAGTTGAGGGACAGCCACTCTATGTTCACAAAGCTTTCCTGAAGATACGGTGTGAGCACTTGAGGACAACGTTTCATGAACGTTGGCAAGAGCCTGATGCAGAGTAAGTGTTTTTCATCTTGGTTGTTTATAGAGCTTGACATTTGCCTCTTTGCCTCCTTGGGACATTTAGCAGTCTGCTTGGATTGGTAGTGCTACTTGTGCACAAGTTAGGCATAATAGGTATTAAATATTACAAATAGAAGCATTATTAACAGTGAAGTTTCCTTTATGTTGAAGTTTTGTTGAGTCACACTTGTTTACACTCACGTTCACTTATTATTTTTAAAAACGCTGGAACATTTTCCAGGACATTTGCCCTCTTTAAATAGACAGAGAAACATAAAACTAAAGCAAATAGACAAATCTGCTGTATCACATCATTTTTGGAAAGAAAACCACAACATTGCGCAAATTATAAAACTGTTGAAACCATTAGAATCACCAATAGAATTAGACATCTGGGAAAAAATCCACATAATTAAAAACAGTGAACATGTTATAAATTTTGAAATCCCACCACTTAATGAAGCGTTAAAACTTTGCGCTCCTAACACCAGATGGCAACAGGGTCAGATACAGGAGAAGGAAGAGGAAAGGAAGGGGAGAGTCAGTCACTAAACTGCTGGGCAAGAGGGCGAATGTCCTGGAAAACGTTCCAGCGTTTTTTAAAAATAATAAGTGAAGGTGAGTGTAAACAAGTGTGACTCAACAAAACTTCAACATAGTAGGTATACTCGTAGTTTCTCCATTGACCACAAATAAATGCAATGCTATTTGTTCTGAGCAATACGAGGGGGTGTCGTAAAGTTTAAACTATCACCCGGTAGTTTTTATGCCAGAGTGATGAAAATTTTTCAGTGTCATCATTGATCCCTCAGGACATAATGTTGGTAGTTTCAGTGCTTTGAGTCCTTTTTTTACAGTGAGTGCCAGAAGTGACTGAGGTGTAAGATGGAGAAAATTGAGGCTTGTAGTGTGATCAAGTTCCTGCATTTGAAGGGCAAAACTGCCCAGTAAATCCATGATGAGATGACGGCTGTTTATGGAAATGATTGCCCATCGTATGACACTATTGTGAGGTGGAAAAGGAATTTTCAAACTGGTCACATGTCCCTGACAGATGGGCCAAGAGCTGGTAGATCGTCAATGACAGACGATGCTGTCACAGTGAAGAAAGTGGGAGTGTTTAATACTGGAAGACAGACGAGCAACCATCCAAATGATCATGAATGAGACACATCTTAGTTATGGTAGAGTGTGGAAAATTATTCATGACGAACTGCACATGTCTAAGGTGTCTGCACGGTGGGTTCCATGTTTGCTAACCCCTTTCCAAAAGCAAACCCGGGGTGAACTTTCAAGACATTTGTTGATGCTGTTGGAACAGGATGAAGATTTTTTTGATCGTCTGGTAACCATGGGTCAATCCTGGATGTATCAGTATGATCCAGAGACAAAACCCATGAGCATGGAATGGAAACATGCTGGTTCCTCCCTCCTAAAAAGGGAAAGGTGCAAAGGTCATGCTTTCAGTTTTCTGGGACTGTCATGGAGTCATCCTTACAGATTATATTGCCAAGGCAGATACTACTGCAATCTTCTGGACAAGTTACTAGCAGTTCTGATTAAGAAACGATGCGCTATGCTCTCCAGAGATGTTCGTTTTTTGGCTGACAATGCACCAGCTCATTCATCTCAAGTTGCAGTAGACAAAACAAGGGAATGTGGCTTTGAGACCTTACAACATCCATCTTATTTGCCCGATCTCACACCAAGTAAGTTTTTATTGTTCCCGGAAATGAAGAATCCATTGCGTGGTCACCGATTTGAGAACACAAATGACGTCATTAATGAAGTGGAAGAGTGGTTTAAAGCGAATTCTGCATACTTCTACAATCAAATAATTCGGAAGGTCAAGAAACGCTGGGAAAAATGTGTAAATCTGGGTGTGGTGACTATGTAGAGAAGAACTAACAAGCACATATCAACACAAACTCTCTATCACATTTTTTAAAGGGTGATAATTAAAACTTTACGACATCCCCTCGTACAGTGTTTAGAATCACAGACTTTCTGTTTATAAATATGTTTCATGCTTAATTTTTATTTTTGTTGTTGTTGTTGACTAATGGCACTGGGGATTAGTTGATTTGCATCATTTTCCCCCTAGCTTCCCAATATAAAACTTGTAGGTTCCCACTTTTGAGACTGTTACATTTGTCCAAATGGTGTTTGTGCATGATGACATCCTCTTTACAGATAGTACATTTGGGTGTAGGTATGCAGTGTATTTTATAAAGGTGTTCTGCAAGACAATCATGGCCAGTTTCCATTCTAAATAGGGCGACTGCAGTTTTTCTTGGTATGGGATATATATGACATAGGCCCGACTTACCGGTTATAACAATGCTGGAAGTGCCCTCAACTGTTATCCAGGCATTGCTGCACTCCTACAACAATGTTCTGCAGTATGACCGTTGAATCTCCGGCCATGACATTTTGCGGTTTGCGGTTGCAGGAGGCTGAGGGGGAACGTTTTTTTGTTCTTGTAATTTACGTCCTCCAAAGTTAAGTCATATCGGACGATGGATGGAATGGGTGAAATGAAGGGGGAACGTTAATAGTACCAACATACAATAATTAGCAACTGAAAATATATCCTCAGAATTATCTTTATATAGGACTATATAAGCTTTAAAACACTGAAATCCAACTTGCAATTTCATTATCATGCAAGATATTCATTACAACACCACTTTATTTGAATATTTCATTCACACCTTTCACACACACTAACCGCATCTGTTGGTAGCACTGGTAATCTCTACATCTGGTGTCGTAGTCAGGAAGTTAAAACTGTCTGCTAGCACCAATCAGCATTGCCGCTGCTAGGCATGATTTCCAAATCCAACACCCTGTTGCCAGTTTAATTTTGTTTGGACCACGTGAATTCAATTGCTTGCGCTGGTGAAGTTTCTTTGCTATTTTGTGCATGCATAAATTCAGAGTTTTAGTGTAGGTCCTATTATTATCGCTAGGGGTAGTGATATTTAGCTTTTTGAAATCAGAAATTGAGTATTTTGATTTTTACATTTAGCATTTTATAGCATTTATACATTTGCAGTTTAGCATTTTGTAGCATTTTGAAAAAAAAAAAGTTTAATTTGAGATAATTTTTTTAAATGATGAATATTAACATTATTTATATGAGATTTAAAACACATTTATGGAGGGTTATTAATGACAGTGAGTTAAAAGTGCATAAAATGTCAATTTATTTTACATTAATATAGGTTAAAGCAATACACAGAAATATAGAACAAGTTGATACAGACTAAAACATATTGCATAACACAAAGATAAATGCATACTGATGTAAAACTAACACAATAAAAAGAAAATGCACAAAATTAACCTCGCACTTATGCATAGAATGAATGAAAGTTGCTTGTAAAACCGAACAGAACAATGAAAATCAGAACTTTGGCAACTGACAGCTCCAACTGGAATTAATATGCTATTGGTTTTCAAAGACAAGGATTGAAATTTTCTGTTAACTGGGTTGTGAAAATAGATTTATGACAGTCATTAACCGTGGCAAGAGGTGTCTTTTTTGTAAAACAACTGAATATGCTTCAGTACCAAACATACCTCATATGGGCAATGGTGGAACTATAGGCTAAGTTAGTGGTAAGGGTTGCTTTCCACAGTCCAGAAGAGTGGTCACCTACTTTATAACTTTCTAAACATGTAAAGGTTCTACAGATTTTCCAGTTAGTTTCCAGAAGAAAAGCATTGGGAAAAAATAATTACTTGGGAAAATCTTTGATTTTGCATTTATATTGCATTTTGAGTCTATTTTGCACTTTATCACGCTATATTGCATTTGCAAAAAATCACCACCCCTAATTATCACTATTATAATAATATGGCTACTGGTTCATGAAATATGCAGATGTGTGATATATTTAAAATACATTCGTCTGGTTGAAATCCCTATTAAAGAACTGGCAACAGTCCTCTTTTCCCTCTCGAGAAACGTCAGAGCCGGAGAACGGCTGGCCAAACTGTAGTTGGCATGTTATTCTTGTGGTTGGATGTTATTTATCTCATTAGTTATGTTCTCTTTAATTTCATTTATCGTCTGAGGGTTGCTTGCATAAACTAGGTGTTTCTGAACTCCCTGTAAATAAAAATCACAATATGTTAAATCTGGCAACTGCAGAAGCCATTAAGCTTTTGCTGACAAGCCTGTTTTCAAGAAATACTTTGCTAATATGGGCCAAAATCTGGCTGTGACACCATCTTGTTGGAAGATGCCATAGTCCTTTTCATTTTCTACGAGGGCTGTTCAATAAAGAATTGATCACAATTTTTTTGTTTTGACAACATACTTTTACTCATAATTTTGGTGGTCCTTCTCAAAATAGTCTCCCCTGAATGCGATGCACTTGTCCCAGCGTTTCTGCCAGTCTTCAAAGACATGCTGGAAACCATTTTTGAGAGATCCTTCAAAATAGCCTCCGCAGCCTTCACCACTGCTTCTGATGATGGATAATGCCTCCCACGAAGGCGTTTCTTCAAGTTAGGGAATAGGAAAAAGTCACACGGGGCTAAATCCGGGCTATAGGGAGGGTGAGGGATGTACTTCACATTGATTTTTGCAAGATATTCAGCAACAACATTGGCAATATGCGGCTGCGCATTATCGTGGTGCAGCATCCAGCCTGCTTCACGGAAATGTGGTCTTTTGCACCTGATATGGACTTGCAATGTTTTCAGGACATCCGCGTAGTATTGTCCAGTTACTGATGTGTGTGCAGGTACAACATGCTGATACACCATTCCATGTATATCAAAGAATGAGGTGACCATAACTTTCCCAGCAGAAGCAAGCACTTTTGCTTTTTTGGGGGTTGGTGATGAAGGAGATTTCCACACTGAGCTTTGCTGTTTGCTCTCAGGATCAAAATGATGTAGCCAAGTGTCATCAGGAGTGATTATGTTTGAAAGAAACTCCAGATCTTTCTCTAACATCAACTTTAACTGCATGTTACCTCCATTGCAGCGGTAGGCGATACTGAACATGTCTGAACTTGTCTGGTTCTCACAGGCGGGACCAGGAGTACCAACAATGAAACTGCTACGGCGTGTTTGTTTCACATTAAGCTAACAGAATATAATAAGATTGAATTTTAATGCAAAAAATTATGACCGTAAAAAAATTATGATCATTCTTTATTGAGCAGCCCTTGTATTAATTGTGCAAAGAAAGTGTCAAAGACCTCCAGTTATCTTGCAGTATTAATTGTATGCTTATTTATTATTATCATCATCATTAGCATCATCATCATCATCATCATCATCATCATCATCAGCCATCATCCATCATTATGGGATAATTATGATAAATGCATGTAAGATAAACATATTTAAGCTCTGTTATTTTATTACAGTACTTGTGAAATAAATAATTTCTCATATGGAGTTTATCGGGCATTCCTGGAATATTTATACACGGATGAAGTAAAACTTCCAGTGAGGGATGCTTTAGGTAAGCTGACGATAATTTAAGTATAGTTTTTAATTGAGTTGATTTGTCAGTGCTGTCACCTTCTTACAGAGTGCATTTTTCAAGGTTAAATTTAATAAGACTAAACTGCTGCTTGAATAGTATAAGGGCACTAGTTATATTTTCAGCCTTGGCCACCCTGAATGTTGTAGGTGCCATCTGACATTTCCAATGGAAAGTTTGACATTGTTGACCACAATGTACTTCAGACATTTTGTCAATAGAACATCATTTGTTTTATTAATTTTTAGATGAGTCGTATTTTTTACACATCTGCTTCACTTTCGTACCTATTTTGAGGACATGTTTCGCAAATCATCGTTTGCATCTTCGGCTCTTATGCGACTAAAGCTTGATCCAGCGGTGTGGGTAATTCTGGGGTTGCTGCTGCCATCTGTTGATTTAGTGATGAACTTAAATGTGGGATTCTCTTCTGGCGGGATTTCAAAGTTCATTAGTTGGTTTTTATGTTTTTATATGTATATCCTCTCCCACATGACGAGTTCACGTTTTTGTACGTATTTTAGTAATTCTGTGCTATCTTCAATTTCATGATTTTCAGACCAGAAATGAGCTGCTATTGCGGACTTATCAATATTTTTGTATCTTAAGTGCCTGAAGTGTTCTTTCTTTCTAGTGCCTATGTTTCTTTTTGTTCTCCCTATGTAAATTTTTTCACAGTCTTTACACTTAATCTTGTAAATGCCTGACTTTTCCTCTGGTTTTATCTTATCAGTATTATTACTGTGAAGTAGGTTTTTAATGTTGTAATTGTTTTTTTGGTGCCAATGTTATATTGTATTTCTTGAATATTTTTTGGAACTTTTTTGTGGCCCAGGGGTGGTAAGTAAATTTAGAAAATCTAATTTCTTGTTTTATTGGTGTGAGAGCTGTGATCTGTTTTAATTTCTTTTGAAGTTTGAATGATTTTAGTTTTTTGTCTACAAGGTTTTTTCCATATTCATTTTTAATTGCAGTTTTTAAGATTTGATGGTATTCGCTTTGATATTCTTGCTGGCTGAGAGGTAGATTAAGTGTAAAGACTGTGAAAAAATTTACATAGGGAGGTCAAAAAGAAACATAGGCACTAGAAAGAAAGAACACTTCAGGCACTTAAGATACAAAAATATTGATAAGTTCGCAATAGCAGCTCATTTCTGGTCTGAAAATCATGAAATTGAAGATAGCACAGAATTACTAAAATACGTACAAAAACATAGTGAACTCGTCATATGGGAGAGGATATACATAGAAAAACATAAAAACCAACTAATGAACTTTGAAATCCCGCCAGAAGAGAATCCCACATTTAAGTTCATCACTAAATCAACAGATGGCAGCAGCAACCCCAGAATTACCCACACCACTGGATCAAGCTTTAGTCGCATAAGAGCCGTAGATGCAAACGATGATTTGCGAAACATGTCCTCAAAATAGGTACGAAAGTGAAGCAGATGTGTAAAAAATACGACTCATCTAAAAATTAATAATTTTTCGCTTCACTGTGGTGTTCCAATACAGTTAAATCTCGATCATTTGTTTTGTTTACATTAACTTGAAAATTGTGTCTCAACAAAAACATGGAATTAACTCATGAAAAGTTCGTGCAATGATTTATTACGACTTTTGATGTGGATTATCAAGGCAAGAGTGCATTAATCAGCTAACTTCCACATTAGGCAACTCTTTCCCCACTGTGAAATGCTGGTATAACGAATTTAATCATGGCCACCGTTTGCTCAATGATGAAGTTCGTCCAAAATCAGTTGTGCCAGAAAACATTAATGCTGTGCAAAAACTAATAATGCAAGATTGTCATGCGATGTATTGTGAGATTGCTTGATGATATAAAATATAGCTTGATTATTTAGCCATGAAAAATGTTTGCTCTCGTTGGATGCCATATACAGTAGCGATGATAGTTCTGTGCCGGTGACCTTCTTTCTTTGCGCACTGGAGAGAGTCTTATGACCAAGCGTCACTTGCACCTTCTGCTAGCACTAGAAGATGGAAGACAATGCAGCACGGCCATATTTCCCAGACTCATCTTTACTAAAACGCATACCTTAAGATATATGAGTAGTTGCTCATCTTAGCCACTGAGAAACAACAGATCTTCTTTACTGTTTTACTTCTTTGCTTTCACAAATGTTATAATTTACAGGAAAATAAAAAACTGGGGTGATGGCTTTGTGGCTTGTAGCTTATGGAAGTGAGTTAGCAGACACTCGTATGAAGATATCTTTCATCTTCATATGTAACCGACCTTCCTTCGTCTCTAAACTTTTTTTGTGGCACGTAAATATGACACGCGCCAATTTTTCATATACTTTTCTTATAACAAGACCTTGTTGTTCCTAGTTTTCTTCCATTTGAAACCTATGCCACATAAGATAGTCCTTAAACTAGTGCTTCTCCCTTTAAATTTAATCTTGATGTTTCAGGAGCCCCAAATTTAGACAGTGGATACAATTTTCTCCTGAATATACAAATTATAAATTGCTTAGTGAATTACGCACCTATCAAAGTCATCAATGACAGTAATTCTTTCTGGTATACAATGTATTTTCCAGATGTTTCAAAGCATATCTCTTGTTCCTCACATGTCTCTACTTCAATTATTTGACGAAATTTTCTCTCAAATAATTTTGTTGCTGCCCTCACCCTCTCTTGCCTTTATTAGCATATTGACAGAAGCTGCTTCTCGTTTCAGAAGAGATGGACATTATTAATAACTTCTTGTATTTGGCTGTGAAGTGTTTTTCCACCAAGTTTGCTTTTAATTGGAAGCATTTTAGTCTAAATAAGAAAATACACAAAACACACACACATTTACAGACAGACAAAATGCTAATCATCAGTGCGATTAATAATCACAATTTCTAAAACTTGAAAATCTTAACGTGCTGGCACAGAAGCTTTAGAAGATGGATGTTAGTCGGTCAAACCTCTCCACGATATTGGCCATTTTATGTGTACTGCGCATGACCGAGAGTGCAGGATCGGCAATTGGATTCTAAATGACTGCGTACACGGTCTTCACCGGCACAGAACCATCATCCCTACTGTAATTTGATACAATCTCAAAAAAATGCTCGTGTCAATTGGTGTACAAAAATATTCAAGAAGTACAATGGTGGTGCCTCAAAAGAGGTATATAAGATTGTAACAGATGACGAATCATGGATCTATGTGTATGAGCTGGAATGTGAACAGCAGTCGAATATATGGGTGTTTCAAGATGAGGAAAATTAACGAAAGTTATTTGCACTCTAAGTGCTTCAAAGCAAATGGTCGCCTGCTTTTTCAGCAAAACTGGCCATATACCAACAGTGCCTTTAGATGAACGTAAGATGGTCATTGGCAAATGGTACACTATTAGTTGTTTGCCGGAAGTCTTCAGTGAAGTAAGGAAAACCAACAAAAACTGTAGGATCATTCTTCATCAAGACAGTGCGAACACTCACACATCTCGTCTAACAACAGAGTATTTGAAAACTCAAAAAAATCAAATTGATGGGTCATCTGCCATACTATCCTGATTTGGCACCCAATGACTTTTTGTTCCCGAATATCAAGAATAAATTGCATAGAGAATGATTTTCCTCGGCAAAAGAAGCCATTGATACCTTCAAAAACCATGTTTTGGAGGTGTCTCAAAAGACTGGAATAAATATTTTAACAAATGGTTCAAATGGATGCAAACGTGCATTGATCATAAAGGAGAATATTTTAAACAACAATAATTGGTTAACCTAATTGGTTAGAATCAGATGGAAAAATTCAGTGCCATGGCTGGGATTTGGGATCTCCCGATCTGTCTGTTTGCTCTTAACCCTTCAGCTACGAGGGCCAACATGCCAGTATGACATTAAATTCTCCAACTGACCCATATGTTTCCTGGTAAACCACGAGGGGTTCTCATAAACAATAAGATATGCACCTTTTGTGGTGACTTACCATGCTGTAAGTACTTAAGTCCCAGGCTTTATAGTTATCACTATTAGGTTAATTTACCTAATTAATTATTCTCACTGTGAACTCATATTCTTTCTGTAGACTATATAAAAGCATTCGATAAGGTGCAATGTATAAAACTTCGGGAAATAATGATAGAGCAAGGATATTCTGAAACATCTTACGGCTCTTCTTTCTAATATGCGACACAGCAATTTTTTTCTAGTTCCTTCACACTTTTTGAAGTTTTTATATACAACAATGATTTTCAATATAATTTGTTTACTTTTTAGTGCAATTTCGTGTTGGAGGGCATTCTTTTAACGTTATTGTTTATTTATTTACTTACTGCTTAATGTAGCCATATTGAAGAATTCAGTGCAGCCAAACTATGCTTATTTCTCCACTGAATGCAATGCTGCCAACAGTCTTACTTGTCCCTAAATTACACTATCTAGCAGACTAACATAAACAATCCTACGACATGACGATAATGGAGTGCTATGTAGGAAATACATGTATGAGCTCACGGACTGGTTCGGTTACTGCCTGGAAGTGTGCATGATGTCAAATGACACAAAGTATACTGCAAGGGGGAAAATTGGCGGTCTCGGTCACGTCGTTCAAATCGATGAATGCAAAATAGGACAACGCTAGTTTCATCATGGGCGCTGCAGTTAGACTGTAGAGTATATTTGCATCCCTCCTGTTGGGGTATATTGTCATCCGCACCTCATTCGTTTCCACATCGATCATTCCCAAGATCCAGTTGACCTCTACAATGCGCTCATGATGAAACTTGTGTTGTACTATTTTGCACTCGTCGATTTGAACGACGTGACCCGGACCGCCAATTTCCCCCCTTGCAGTATACTTGGTGTCATTTGACATCATGCACACTTAGCAGCAGTAGCCGAACCAGTCCGATACAGTCTGTGAGCTCAAACATGTATTTCCTATGGAGCATTCCATTATCGTCGTGTCGTATGATTGTTTATGTGCAAAGCAGTGCATGAGTAGCAAAATTTGACTGGGCGATAACTTAGCCCGTTCGAACCATGTTCCTTTGCACCTGGACTGTGTCACCTATGACTGGGTCATTTTTGCACAGGTTGGCTACAAGTTTTACATATCTTTCTCATGTTGGCTGCAACGCGTCAACCGACTGCTTGTCTGCTTGTGCATGCATATACGTGCACCTTTGGACTTAAAAGTATTCTCGCGTCGTACAAAAGAAAGTTTCTCCCATCTTACTCAAATAATAAAGAATGTGCATGAAGAAACAATCATCAGCACTGCATAAGGGATAAAAAAAAGGTTATGAATATGAATTAGTTAATTTTGGAGTAAACAGGGCTATCCAGTGTCGCAGACACTGCTTAATATATATATGGAATGCAGCGATTGCCAAATGGCAGAATCAGCTTAAACATAACAATTTTAAACATTATTCTATGTGCTGATCAGGTTATCCTGGCAGAAAATGAAAATATGTTACAAGCTACAACATTTCAACTGGAGAAGATAATGAAAACTCATCACTCCGATTGACAATGGAGGAAAGTAGCCTCCAAAAAATTTCTAGGAAATTTAAAAGTGTTGTTTAGTGTCATTAATTGATTCACCCTTAAATTAAAAAATAATTGATTTTGAAATACTGTTACATTTTTTTGACAAAAAGCAAAACCTTTACGCTGACTGAGTCACTGTATTTGGTGGACATGGCCTATTCTCAAGGCTGAAGAGAACCATGAAAGGATGTCATTTTGCCACCATTGATGAGATAAAACCAATAATTGTTCTAGAAGCTGAACACCATAAAGAAAAGTCAGTTGCAGAAGTGCTTCCAAGCACTTGCTGGCACAAGTGTATTATATTTGAGAGGGATTACTTTGAAGGGAACAAAGTTGGTGAATAAATAAGGATTCTTTATGAACATTGAAAATTATTTTTTGATTACACTTGGTATGTGAAACTTCCATGTACTAATACTTAACACTTTTTATTTAATACAGAGCTGCTAGATCTGGCAAATTCCTACTGTGAAGAGCAGTTAAAAAAGAAATGTGTGGAAATAATTGAACGAGGACTAACTGTAGAGAATGCAGCCTTTGTATTTGGTACAATCTTAAACTATGATATTAAGGTAGGTTGAAAACTTAATTATAATATGTGTTCAAAAAGAAACAAGCTGGAGACATAATTACAGAAACCAGTACATGTATGTTAGAAGTATTGGCCCTGGCTGTTGAGATACTTGTCCCACTGTGACACAAGGCAGTAAATGGCTGTCTCATAAAAGTCCTGGAGCTGCAATGTGAGCCAGTTCCATTGGTACAGCTGGATGTCATCATCCGAGGTGAATCATTTGCCCCTCAGAGGCTTTTTAAGGAGACCAAAAATGGCGTAATCACAGAGAGAGAGGTCTGGACTGTATGGAGGGTGGCCGAGAATCCTCCATCTGAATTTCTGCTGGAGTGCTGCAGCCCTGTTGGCCGTAAGAGGCTTTGCATGGTCATGGAGCAGAATGAGCCCATGGGTGAAATTGCCTGGTAGTTTTGATTTTATCGCTTGGTGAAGGTTGGTCAGGGATTGCGAGTAACATTGGGCATTCACTGTTGTCCCGTGCTGCAGGAAGTGTATCAGAAGGGGGCTATCTTGGTCAAAGAATGTGTGGATGGCCTTGGCTTTTTTTTGGTGGTGGTGACACTGGATGCTTCCATTGGAGACTTTGTCATTTTGATTCTGGTTCAAAGTGATGACACCATGACTCATCTCCAGACACCACTCATGCCAGGAACTCATTCCCTTCCCTAGCTAGTGCTGCAGATAACCAAGACAGTGGTTGAAGACTGTGGGGCACCCATTGGGCACACACAGTCAAGAGCAGTCATTCTTTCATGATGGAACTTCTGATGCTCAATCTGACCTCGGCGGCTATGGCTTTCACTGTCACCCAACGGTCCTGGGTAATAGTGCATCAACCAGCTGGACAATGTCTTTGGTAATGCAGTGTGGTGCTCCAGACCGTGCATCATCAGCTAACAACACCATGCCTCCCCTGAAGCGCTTGTGCCACGCCTCGCAAGGGACATGCAGTGTTTGCCATACACTTGTGACATTCGTCAATGAATGTTCGTTCCCTCTACTCCTTCCGCTGTCAGAAAACGAACACCTCTTTGCTCTTCTTTTGATGTCTCCATTTCACTGTTTGCAATGCGACTGGCAGTATTGGATGATTGATGCATGCTGCTGCTAGCTTTGTATAGTCACGTGACATGTACGCATGCCCTCTAGCAATTGGCTGTGAACTTCCACGCTCTGTGAACTTCCACTTTGTTACTTATGCCATGATATTACCATCCTGTCACCAGTTTGTGCATACCAGACTCTGGCTCGTTTCTTTCTGAACACCCCTTATATAAGAGTTGGATAAACAGGAACAAGAACTATTTTTGCTCTGAAGTGTTTTTATTAACAGGGGTACTTACAGGCATATATTTTTATATAATTGCCGCCGTTATGACATTTTGCCAAATGTTTGGAAGGCGTTGTATACCATCTGTACATCTATTTCTGTTGAAGTCCTGTAGTGACCACCCTATTGCCTTGGTAATTTCATCTTGGGTGTACTGAATCCGTCGCAGTGGTTCTTTTATTTTGGCAAAGATATCATAATCACAAGGACTCATATCGGGTGAGTACGGTGGATGTTCTAAAATCTCCCATTGCCAGCATTGCAAGTGCTTCTGGACAGCAGCAGTGGTGTGGCATCTTTCTTTGTCATGAAGGTTGATGGGGTGCTATTCCATAAAATATGGTCGCTTTTGCCTGAGCTCTGGTTGCTGTCATCATTCAGCTATTCCTCATGCTATGATGCAGAGAGCAGAAGTTTAAAATCAGTATGTAACAACCAATTTTTTAAAGATTTGATTATTGTTTCAGCCTTGACGTTATTACAAAATGTGTAATGTAATCATTTCTCTATTTGTCCGATCTATATGAGGGCACAAAAAATAAAGTTAATAGATATTATATGAAAATAACCAATAGTATGTAGAGAAATGATAAGAAAACATGGATGAGAAACAAAGTAATTGTAAGAATAAAGAAAATGTACATAAATCAGCATCATGTAAGATGATTATGGTGACTTTCAAATGGATGTTTGTCCTTGAATGCCATTAGGCCAGCAACCAATCGGAGTCCTGTGGTGTTGTCATATTGCATTCCCTGTAAGTGGCGTCTGATGAGTGCCAAGTGAATCTATTATAAATTTGCAGCTCAGTGTATGTACTTTAATGAACATCATTGTGGCAACGTTGAGCAAGCAAATGCTTTTCATTCACTGCAGTCCAGAACTCTTACCATTTGAAAAACATAATAGGGCAACTTCTGTGGAAGGTTACATCAGAATGGAAATGGTCAGTTGATGAAAGCTATAAATGATAATTTATTAATATTATTAAAATAATAGATGATAGAGTGCTTATGGAAAGGAGATTGTGTTAACCTCATAGCATACCTATTATTTTCAAAAGTATGTTCCTTTTTTACCAATTTTTTTTATTGTCAAAACTGAATATTCATTAAGATACAATGCTGATCAGAACAATAGAACCAGTTTTTACGACCATAACAATAAAGATTTTTGTGCCTGAAAAGTCTCCAGATTTAAATACTGAGTATATTCGTTAAATACATAGTATGCTTTCTTTTATAAACTAATACATATAAACAAGTTTATATTTGGTACTGCAACATAAAACAACAAAGATGAGTTATTAATCTATATTATAAATCATACTTTATTATTAATTTGTTTATATGTTTGTTGCTGTGTGAAAAACTCTTAAGCAAGGATCAACACAAAAAGATACGCTACAGTCAGTGCACATATATCTAGATTCCCTTCGTATCTTCTTGCACCTAGCGTCACGCACACTGCTACACATTCTACATATTCGTGTGGGATTATTGATGGAAAATGTCGGCAAGAAGTCGCAAAAGATTTGCTTTCACTGATGGCCTGCCCACTGCTTTTGGAGAATATTCCTCCCTCTGGTGTTCTGCAATGATTTTCTCAGCTGCCATATCACCTTCTGATGAGCTGGAAAAATAACTTTCTTCTTCTGAAGTGCCTTCGTAGCTTTCTTCAGAAATTTCAGTTCCACTAAATTCAATATTATAATCTTTATTACTCTCCATTTCTATAAAACACACAGAACCACGCACTGTATGCGTACACACAACAGCTGGTAGGAACAGAGGCATGTAACAACGAAAAACATGCAGAACGAAACAAGTGTCTGAATCAGAGACATCTGTTGGCACACTTACAACTATCAAAGGAGTGAGTTCAGCACGAAATCTAACAAAATTTTAAGAAACTGCAAGACAGTGAGAGATCTCGGGTTTTAAACTAATTTCCAGTTGCAAAGCTAGTCACCCGAGTATACTCGGGGTTTTACTATTCTTGAAAAATTATAAACATGAGTTTACTCTGGTGTTTACGTTAAGGGGTTAAGTGCATTTAGCATTAGGCGTCTGTTGGAAAAGTGGCCAGGGCTAATTTGAGTAACTATCATGTAATAGTATAAAATAAATAAAAGGTTATAATAAAAGGGTAATTAAATGAAAACCATTAATATTGTGTCACAAATCCTTTATTATAGACAGAGTTGAAACAAGTACACTATTCCAATGTGTAAGGACTATGATACAATGAAGCACAAAATTAATATAATTTTGAGTCGAACTAATACTCAATGCTCCACTTATTGCTAGTATTTACCTAGAACCTGTTTCATTAGGATCTTTCTAACATCATCAGCTGTTGTCGACTAATGGATGTTGGTTTGGTGAACTCATTGGAGGAGATAGGTGCGTCTGTTGGTATCTTGATGAACTTGAAGTTTGAGTTTTCTTCAAAGGTAGTGTCGAAATTAAACAATTTTCTTTCATATAGCTCGACACTACCTTTGAAGAAAACCCAAATTTCAAGTTCATCAAGATACCGACAGAGACGCACCTATCGCCTCCAGTGAGTTCACCAAACCAACGTCCATTAGTCGACAACAGCTTATGATGTTAGGAAGATCCTTACAAAACGCGTTCTAGGTAAATACGAGCAATAAGTGGAGCATTGAGTATTAGTTCGACTCAAAATTATATTACGTATACATTTTCGCCATCGAGTCAGAAGGGCATGGATGCCTCGGAAAAAAAAGGCTTTTGGCTCTGTGCGTAGCTACTTATGCACAGCCTGTTTCACCTGGCAGACATCAACTCACCTCTCCTTCATTTCGGAAGTTAGCTGACGAGGCACCCATCTTGCAGTCACCTTCCAGTACTTCAACTCCTATACAATACGGTGAGCAGAGCCATGATTGACCTGTAATTGCACCGCAGTGTCATCGATGGAGATCCGTCTATCCTGCCAAATCATCTCCTTTGCTGCGGCAATCACCTCAGCTTTGATGTGCTTGGCCTGGCATCGGTGCTTCCACCAGAATCGTTGTGCTGCTGCTGAATTTGGTACATTTGAGTCTGTGATAAACATGTGGCCCTGTACAGTGCCAACATGCGGTGATCGATTTCTATTGTTTTGTGCCTTCACTGTGTAGGAAATGGATCACTCCATACTGCTCTGCTTTGGTGTACTCCAACAAAGGGACCACCATATTGGACACTCCTCTATCACATTGCTGAGTCACATGGCCAATTGATGGCAGGAGAATCCATGTGCATGCATACTGGGTTGGATCATATGAGCAGTTTTAGATTTTCTATGGCAGTTTTCCAGTTTTCATTTGACTCATCCTTGTATTTCATTTGAATATAAGAGTATTTCATAGTGTAGATGAAATCAAATTTTAATCAATTCTATTCAGGAACACAGTAAATGTAATTAATGCTTTTATTGTTTTATTTCAGAAATTGGAAGAAAGCTGCCTGAAGTTCTGCGTAAATCATATGACTGCAGTAATAAAGACTGAAGCCTTTAAGAATTTGCCTATAAAAACGCGCAGAATTTGGAGCCTTCAAGGCCTGAGTAAATACAGTTTACGCATCCATGTTTGGGCACACAAGTGTCTGTGATCATATATTTTATCTTTTATACTGTTTTGCTATTGTGCAATCTGGACAGAAAATGGGGAGTGACTCATTTAGATTGCATTTTCTAATTGGTGCTAGTCATACTAACTGTCAAATGTGATATCCCTTGTCATATTCTTCACAAACATCTCAAGTCAGTTATTTATGGATATACAGTTCAACCTGCTTTATACGTAACCCAGTTACATGTAATTCTCGTTTATACATAAATGTTTGTACGTCCCAGAAAAATGTAAGTGAGAAACATGTTAGCAGAACCTTATGTATAGGTAATGCGTTTATATGTAATTTGCAGTTGTATGTATTACTGTTCAATGAAATACAACTGAGTTTTATGTAATTAAATATGAGAACAGGGTTAGATTATTAACATCATTGTTTAACTCTATGAAAACAAATGGCTATATACCGAAAAGCTGGAGAAAAGCAATTATACAGCCAATATACAAGGGCAAAGGGGAGTTGGATAAACCCAATAACTATCGGGGAATGGCACTGCTGTCCAAGGTGGGTAAAATTTTTACAGGAATACTGGCTGATAGGATGCAAAAATGGATTGAAGAATTCATTATTCTTTCAGAATATCAAATGGGCTTTAGGAAAGGTAGGAGAACAGTGGACAATGTCTTTATCATAAAAACACTAGTGGACAAGTATTTAAGATATAAAAAAGGTAAAATATATATGGCCTTTATTGATCTCGAGAAAGCATTTGATCGAATAGAGATGAATTTGCTGTGGTATAAATTATTAATGAAGGGGGTTAGTAATAAAATGGTAACCATTCTAAAAGGGTTATACAAAGAGAACACATTTTGTATAAAATATGAAGAAGGTGCAATAACTAGGGACATACACCAGGAAAAAGGACTAAGGCAAGGATGCAAGTTAAGCCCAGTTTTGTTTAACTTGTTCATAGATGATATATTGAAAAAAATATAAGCAATAATAATTTCTTGCCGGTAATTAATAATATACAAATCCCTGGATTATTGTTTGCAGATGACTTGGTGATTGGTGATATTACTGTGAATGGGTTAAAAATATCTTTAGAAGAAATAGATAAATATTGTGCAGCTTGGGGCCTAAAGGTGAATAGAGCTAAAACCCAAATTGTAGTTTTTAAAAAAGGTACTAAACTGAGTAAACATGAGAAGTGGTACAAAGAGGGAATAGAATATAAAGTAGTACGTTAATGTAATTACTTAGGAATGAAAATTGATGCAGGAGGGAAATGGGAGAAGCAAAAGAAATGCGCACTGGCAAAAGGG
Organism: Mantis religiosa; assembly: GCA_030765055.1. NCBI lineage: Eukaryota > Metazoa > Arthropoda > Insecta > Mantodea > Mantidae > Mantis > Mantis religiosa. Next base: position 16,326,156 of record CM060959.1, on the reverse strand, counting down.
AAAGCAGCAATGGCAGCTGTAAGAGGATGTTTGTATAAAACACCTGAAATGGAAATGAAATGGTTAGAAAGAGGACTGCCACATTAGAGTGCTTGAGATTTGTCGACGACTTCTCATAAGCTATGGGAGTGCCCAATCAATCATTTGAAGGGAGCTGAAATTGAGTAAAGTGTCAGCTCGTTGGGTTCCGCAGTATCTCACTGCAGAACAGAAAGCAGTGCGAGTTCAAATGTGTCGCACGCTTCTCACGCACTACGAAGAGGAAGGTGATGCTTTTCTGGACAGAATCATCACTTGTGATGAGACATGGGTGCATCATTACACACTCATATCAAAGAGGGCCAGTCTGGAGTGGAGGAGTGGAGAGCAACCGCCAGTGAAAGACTTCGTGCACAACTGGCTCTGCACCCGTCCTTGTACTTTCTTTGAAACTGGCATTAAAAGCTGCCTGTCCGTTGGAACAAATGTATAGAAAAGATGGGTGAATATGTAGAAAAGTAAGAAAAATGTTAATTTCAATAACTCCATGAATAAATTTTCTGGAACGAAAGGCCTGTTTATATTTGATTGCCCCTCGTCAGTTGTATGATTTTTGAAGTCCATATTTTTTGATTATGCATTAATCTTTTTCTTCCTATATGCTAAATAAGATTCCACTGATGTCTTAACTTGTGAATTCTGTTCCAAACTGGTTCTAACCAAAGCATTTATCATTTCTGAAATGTTACATAATGTAGAATGTTGTCCGAGCTTTTGTTAAAGCAGCTAAGCAGTTGCTAGATGAAATATCATAACAGCAACATCTTCCTGAGTGGGAGAAAATTGTTGTTAATCATATCAAGAGCTGATACACTAGTTGTTAATGTTAGTAATACTTTTATTATTGTAATTTTAGTGTTTCTTAAGCTTTAATCTCAAAGTAATGAAGAATTCTGCAGGAGGTATGTAAAACAGAAGAGAAAAATAAATTGTTATTTGAATCACAAAATGCGTATATTCTGGTCTCATAATCTCACTTTGGACAAGTTATATGGTTATGTCAGGAGTATAGGGTGTATATAAATGAATATTGGGGTTTTAAGTCTTTATAATATTTATTACATTCAACTTACAGTTGTAAATGATATTTTAAATGAAAAAGCAACTCAGTTTTACCAAGAACCTTATAAATGTTCAATCTGATTACCCTTTGTCAAATGGCACACATCAAGTCTATAGCCGTGTTCTTCCCAAACGTTAAGTGTGTATTCAGTAATTGAAGCAACAGCTGCTTCAATTGGTTTCTTAATTCATGGAGGTCAGCTGGTAGCGGAGGCACGTACACACGATCCTTGATGAAGCCCCAAAGGTAAAAATTGCATGGCGTTAGGTCAGGAGAGCGTGGAGGCCCTGGATAGCAAGCCCTGTCATTGGGGCCCTTACAGCCTATCCAGCGCTCAGGTACAGTGACGTTCAACCAATCGCGTACTTCGTTATGCCAGTGAGGTGGCGCACCATCTTGCTGGAAAATGAGGTTCTCTGGCCCATTTTCTTCTGAGGGAAGAGCCATTGCTCTAGTGTATCAAGGAACATTCACTTTACGGGAATCTCGTTGCATTTGTACCATCTCGTGAGGATTTTTTGAGCTCCAGATGCGCACATGAGTGTTAACATGTCCACCAAGGTGAAAGGTCGATTCATCACTGAAGACAACACGATCCAAAAAACCGTCATCGTCATGAAAGAACATGTCGTTTGCAAAGTTGGCACATAATCCGTGGCCTGTCGGCTTTAGAGCCTGTAATAACTGTAAACGGTAAGGATGTAGCCGTAAGCGTCTTCTTACAACTTTCCAAACAGTCGACACAGGAACTTTAAATTCACGACTAGCCTTCCGGACTGATTTCTTTGGGCTACGAGCGAACGACTCTCTCACTCGATCAACAGTCTCTTCACTTACTCTTGGTCGTCCCATGCTCTTCCCTTTACAAAGGCAGCCGGTATCTTCAAACTGATGATACCATCTACGAATGTTATTATAACTAGGAGGATCACAACTGAACTTAATGCGGAATGCATGTTGCACAGTAACTACAGATTCGGTCTTTGCAAACTGCAAAACACAAAATGCTTTGTTTACTAGTCGCCATCTTTGCTACTACCGCTGTCTAGCGGATTGCGGCAGAAGCACATGTTGGCACATATGCACAGGTGCCAACAAACAAAACTATTTGAGTTGCTTTTTCATTTGAGATATCATTTATAACTAAGTTTAATGTAATAAATATTATAAAGAGTTAAAACCCTGATATTCATTTATATACATTCTGTATTATGGGTGCATTGTAAGTTGGTGATTGACATTTGAAGGTGAGGGGTCTTTATAGCCCCTCTGCATATGCTAGTCAACAAAGATGGCGGATAGTGGAGAAGAGGATGCTCAGTTGCATTAATGCACACTGTGACGGTTATTTTATGTTTTTTAAATTTTAAGAATTTATTTTGGATTGTTCTGGAAAAAATAATTTGTACAAAATAGAAAATGTGAAATTGGGTACGCCACGGAATGTTACAACGTAAGTTAAATGTTACATAATATTGTTATTGGTAATTACAAGAATGCAATTACGTAATGTGGTGACGTGGAGCAATAAAAGAGAAGTAATTTTGAATTAATAGAGTAACATAGAGTGCAGAGAACCCAAAATGATCAGAGAGCTTGGCGTCACTCTGCAAAAGACAGTCTTGTATTTGTCTTGTGAAAGCCCTTTTCCTCTTTTCATTTGTTATTTGTATTTACCGCGCTCACTCCTTTAGAATGTGTAGTAAGTAGACGGCAATAGCATGAGTATGTGGCAACGTTGCAGCTAGCACATCATGTAACGTTTTAAGCTCTGCGCATGCATAGACGACAAATGTTACAGACAGGCATTAGTTGGGTACACTCACTTGTACCACAATTACAATGTGCACATTAATTGGCAACGCCAGAGTTCTTGGTCATATCTGTAGAGTTTTACTGCAACTGTCTCCAGATACAAATAATGTTTACAACTCTTAGTGCTATCAGCTATTGTTGCTTTGAATACAGTTTCTAAACAGAAGTTTTGTTTTAAACACTGTGATCAACTTGGAATTTGTAAAATAAGACCTGAAGCTTTCCTGACGAATACGTTCACTTTCTTCTCAGGCAGCCAGCCAGGTGAAAAGATGATTAGACATCAACGTTTCGGGAGTGTTCATCTCTCCCAACATCAGGATATTTATAAAATGGTATAACCACAAATGAAACACTGGACATAACACAACTACAAACAAAGACAAAACATTATCAAAATTTGCATTACTGAACAAAACACTTTTCAGTAAATTAAATACCAGGTCACGAGATGGCGTGAGCATAGAAAATGGTGTCAAAGAAACGTAACTACTTAACTTGATTATCAAGCTGTATTGAGCTTTTCTTCTTAAATCGACAGATTTCCATTTTTAAGGCCGGTTTCTAAGAGGAGCTGAACTGAAATCCAAAATCACGATTAAGCGTGCTCCTTTCAGAGGAAATCGCCAAAGCCTCCTTAACTCTCCGCTCCCAGTAACTATTGCATTTTGCCAAGATGGTCGTCTCCCGAAAATTGGCCCTATGGTCATTATCAAAACAATGCTCCGCCAGCCCAGACTTCTCAGGTTGCATTAAACGAATGCTCCGTTCATGTTCGTTTATTCTAGTAGCGATGGTCCTTCCTGTTTGTCCTATATACGGTGTCCCACATTCACAGGGAATGCGGTACACTCCCGGAACTTGGAAGCCCAGTTTTTCTTTCACTGGTCTCAACAGATGCTTAATCTTCGGAGGTGGCTTGTGGATGGTCCTGATGTATTTGGCGAGAATTCTCCTGATTCTGCCGGATAGGTTGTCGGTAAACGGGATGCAGGCTGCAGCGGTAGGCTTATCTGATGCTTGCTGTATTACAGGTTTCCCTTTCCTAGCTTTGGTGATCGAGGCTTCAACGTTATATTCGGAGTAGCCCAGCGATGCTCCCATCTCTGTAACACGTCCAAATAGTACTCGGCGTTTTTCAACATAGTCTCCTTGTAACTCTACACACTTCTCCCAGCGATGCTCCCATCTCTGTAACCCGTCCAAATAGTACTCGGCGTTTTTCAACATAGTCTCCCTGTAACTCTACACGCTTCTGCCAGCGATGCTCCCATCTCTGTAACCCGTCCAAATAGTACTCGGCGATTTTCAACATAGTCTCCCTGTAACTCTACACGCTTCTGCCAGCGATGCTCCCATCTCTTTAACCCGTCCAAATAGTACTCGGCGATTTTCAACATAGTCTCCCTGTAACTCTACACACTTCTCCCAGTGATGCTCCCATCTCTGTAACCCGTCCAAATAGTACCCGGCGTTTTTCAACATAGTCTCCTTGTAACTCTACACACTTGTCCCAGCGATGCTCTCATCTCTGTAACCCGTCCAAATAGTACTCGGCGTTTTTCAACATAGTCTCCCACATCTTCACAGACTGACATGTACCGTGATGGGATGAGAGTATATGGGAAGTAGTGTAGGATCTTACACATTTACAAACTATAACTCTGGCTTATAGAAGTTAGGCTTTTAATTTACATAAAAGAATTACCTGTGCAGAGAAAGCTGATTTCTGATAAGTAATGTCAAAGAAAACTTTATATCAAGTGACACATATTCCTGATAATACACATCTTGCCCTCCCCCCCCCCCCCCCCACAAGAACTTCAAATATTGTCCTGCTGAACCAGCTCTGATGGGAATTCTATCTTTTTTTGATTAAGGTTTATTGTGTTGCCCATATCATTCTAAAGCCAATTCATTATGCTTATACTCTTTACCAAGGAATAGTGTCATACAACAGATATGTTTCAAATTCCTCTTGTTCTAAAAACATTTTCCCAAAAGCAATATATCTTTTGTAAGCCAAGCACTTATGTGCTGGGTTGTTTTCTTGCACAATCTGTAAGAAAAAGAAGGTAGTGTGTCCTGTGAGAAATGCAGTAATTGCTCTAAACTGAAAGGCACACATACGAAACCCGACCGGACACAAACCCAGGCTCGTACGTCACCAACAGCAGTAGTCACAATAAACAACCACTCATTGGCACCAAGTGCTGTTACAAAATTCCTTTTGCAAATGCTACAGCAAGTTAACTAAAATAAATAAGGAATGGCTACTAAAAGCTGCATTTAGTTAGCAAGATGCATAACTGTGCAGCTAGTTCAGACATAAAGCAAAATCATAAACATTTAATTTTAGGGCATTTATAACGTTTAGTATCTTAGGAAACAATTCTAAATGATTGTACTTCATTTACATTTTTATTGATTTCAAGCATCTTACATCCATCAATAGTTGTGTTTGCCCCAGTAGTATCATGTTCAAGAGGTCCCGAATTTGAATCTCAGTTAGGGTGAGTTATCATCCAGTATGACATAACATTGAAGGACATAAATTTAAACCAAACAAAACAAAATCAATAGTTGCATAGCATTTGTTAATATTTTATTTGACAATTTCATTTTTTTTTTATTTATGTAATAACATAACCAATAGAAAGCTGTTTCATCACTTATATCAGTTTGCATTTTCAAAGTCTTGTTGTATATGTGAAATGTATATTGTTCTGTATGTGGAATATATTGTATATTGATAGTTTATTTAGCATAAAATATGTAACTATTGTTAACTATGAAATAACTTGGACTAAGAATTGTAAGAAAAACTTGTATTTTAAACGGCGACAGTCAGTCGAAGCAGTATTTGTGAAATTGTGAAACAGAAAGGATGTTTTTTGAACAAGCAAATGATTACTGTGTGGACCAGCAAACAAACTGTTAGCACACGGGCGAAGAGCAAGTGCACCCATTTGCAAGGGAGAGTACAAGCTCCAGTTTAGTGGACTTTAAAAGTAAATAATAATGAAAGGAGTCACGTAGACATTGTTTGCGATCTTTCAATCAGCGGATATAAACCCTGATGTTGGGAACCTCGGGGCGGATTCTTCTGCAAACAGCATGCCGTAGTACACGGCAGTTCGACAGTTGTCATAGTAGGTATGACTGTACGGTCTTACCACACGTCGTTGTAACATCTGTCCACACTTAAACATCTTCTTCAGCACCCAGTAGACTGACTGGAGCCAAAGGTTCATCATACTTAATGTACAGTTTACGTAACGCTCTACAATAAACTACCATTTTCACCTGACTGCTGTTGGTTTTGTTAACAAAGGCTTAACACCCCTCCCATTTACCGTCGGCTTCTGCTCGGCCAAGTTGTGGTCTCACCCTGGGTACAAAATAAAATCTGGTTTCAGATGTAGGGTTAGTTAAGCCACAAATCCAAAGTTAGGCATCGCAGAAGAAGAAAAGAAGAAAAGCCATACCCTGAGGGGGATGACCAAAAGTAGGCAAAGACCAACAGCAGTTAGGTGAAAATGGTAGTTTATTGTGGAGCGTTACGTAAACTGTACATTAAGTATGATGAACCTTTGGCTCCAAACAGTCTACTGGGTGCTGAAGAAGATGTTTAAGTGTGGACGGATGTTACAAAGATGTGCGGTAAGACCGTACAGTCATACCTACTATGACAACTGTCGATGAACTGCCGTGTACTACGGCATACTGTTTCCAGAAGAATCCACCCCGAGATTCCCAACATCAGGGTTTATATCTGCTGATCAAAAGATTGCGAACAATGTCTACGTGACTCCTTTCATTATTATTTACTTTTAAAGTCCACTAAACTGGAGCTTGTACTCTCCCTTGCAAATGGGTGCACTTGCTCTTCGCCCATATGCTAACAGTTTGTTTGCTGGTCCACACAGTAATTAGTGTCCCTAACACCAGATTGCAGAGGGATCAGAGCACTGTAGTAGAGGAGGAAGAAGAATGTTCATTTAGTCACCAAACAGCTGAGGATGAGATCGAATGATCTTAAAAACGTTTCAAGTAAGTGAAATTTGAGTGTAAACATAGTGACTCATAAATCAAACTCAAAAATCATTTGCTTGTTCTAAAAACATCCTTTCTGTTTCACAATTTCACAAATACTGCTTCGACTGACTGTCGCCGTTTGAAATACAAGTATTTCTTGCAATTCTTATTCCAAGTTATTTCATAGTTTACAATAGTTACATATTTTATGCTAAATAAACTATCAATATACAATATATTCCACATACAGAACAATATACATTTCACATATACAACAGTCTGGCTACACAAGTAGTGTAATATAATGTTTTAAATCTTTAAGATTTCCCAAAGTTTTCTTTGCTCTTAATGGTAGCTTTTGTATCGTTTCAATTTCTAAGGATAGCTTAATGGATATCCACCATAGTTGTTAGCTTCTGATATATATATATACACACAGTCATGGACATAAGTGTTTGTATAGTTTAAAATACAAATTAAAATACTTCATTTTAAATACCTGCTGATTAGAAACATTAAACAATTCACAATATGAAGTTGACAGACCCTACTAATGCATAGATATAATGAATTTAGAATTCCATTATTTTACATTAAGAAGTAAAATGTTTATTATCACATGTTGCAGTTTAAGGAGTACATAAGTATTCATACAGGAGCATAACATAACTGTATGTATGCATAAATGTATAAACAAAACTTAAGACACTTCTTCTAGTATTTTGTGTGCCAAACTTTTTTATAAATGACTTCTCTCAGCCGTTTGGGCATTGAGGGAACTAGCTTTTTGGTCGTTTTTGTGCCAATATTATACCATTTCTGTGACCAGTAGTTCTTTTAGTTGAGATTTACTGGATATGTATGTCTTCTTACTCTGTCTTCCAGTCTCGCCAAAGGTGCTCAATGGGGTGAGATCCGGTGATTGTGCAGGTGTTTTTAGTGTGTGTGGAGTATTATATAGCAACCATAAACAATGTCTGCAGTATGTTTAGGATCATTGTCCTGTTTGAAGCAGTAATTGTTCCGTACATTGAGATTCTCTGCACTCTTCAAATTGGTTTTAAGGTCCATATTTGTCCATATTTCCCTCAATCAATACTAGTTCCCCTACACCAGAAGCAGTGATGCATCCCCATACCACCTCCATGTTTGACTGTTGCTTGCAAATTTTGAGGATATAGTGCAGTATTTGGCCTTCTCCACACTTGGATTTGGCCATCATTACAGAATATATTAAATTTACTTTCGTCCAAAAATATTTTTCCCAGAATGCACTGTCCTTTCCTACATATTCCTTTGCAAACACTAACCTGTCCTTTTTTTTTATCTGGTGATATGCGACTTCTTTCTAGGTACCCTGGAATAGAATCCAGTATGATTGAATCGTCTCCTCGTATTCTACATAGGCAGCAATTTCAGAGGAGGCAATTTGCAGGTTTTTCTTTACCATTTTCATCACTTACCTTTGTTCTCTAGAACTTAGTTTCTGTGGCTGGCGCATTCTTTCTTTATTGATTAACTTATTGGTTTTTGCAAAATGTTTAATGACATTCTGGGCTGTCAAACGACATCATCCTACGGTGCAAGCTATTTCAGCATATGATTTTTGTCTATTTATATGAGCACATTTCTTTCATTAATTGATTCAAAACGAATTGTGCTAGTGACAACTTACTATACCTAAAATGTAGAGAAATTTTGGGAGATTATTTACCTCTATAGCAAAATTTGAAAATGTCCTCCATCCTGCATAAGACACAACTCAACATGTCGTTTCAAGTTACTGGCCACTTGTTGGAGTACTCTGTTGTCAATAACTTGAATTTTCTTTGTCATGTTGTGCTTCAGATCGTCCAGTGTCTGGGGACATGTGGCATAAACCCTGTCTTTTAAGTAACTCTGGCGATGTCAAATCTGGAGATCTCAGTGGCCACAGGTTCTTGGAAATTATCTGGTCATCAAAGAAAGTTGCAATTGGTTCCATGGATTCATTTGATGTATGGCATGTAGCGCCATCTTGCTGAAAATATAATTGACTCAGCTCTACATCGTCCAGTTGCTCAACAAACTCCATGAAAATCAGCCGGTACTCTGCAGTATTCACAGTCTGGTTAAAAAAGTTGGCCCCACTATTCTCTGTGCGGATATTGCGCAACAAACTCAGATTTTAACCAAGTGCATTGGTGCTTCATGGATGACATGTGGATTTTCGATGGTCCAATGACATGAGGTCTGTGAGTTTACATAACCGGATAAATGGAACCATGCTTCATCTGTGAACCATGTGATGGACAATATGGCAGGATTTTGCACAATGAACGTCTGAAAACAATGACAATAATTCAATCTTTTATCCTTATCTGGTTCCTGTAGCTGATACATAATCTTAACCCTATATGGCTTTAGGCCTGCACTTTTCGCAACTCTCTGACACATTGAGTATGTGTACCCTGTCTCATGCGACAAATATCTTAATGATTTTTTGGGTGACTGCTCCAGTTGTGCTCTTACGTCAACAACTGTGGGAAGCCTAAATAAATGATGCTTGCCTTTTTCATTCACCAGAGATCCAGTAGTTTCCAATTTATTTACAAATCCCAGTATTGTATTTCTTTTGGGTGCATTGCGAACACCAAATTCTCTCTGGTACGCCCTTTGAGTACCTGTAATTGAATTAGTAATCCAGTATTGCTTCACAAGGAAGAGTCGTTGATTTATGTGAACTGCATTTTCATGTTGACTACAACAAAATGTCGAAAACAGCTGCCAGCAATTAGGAATAAAAAATAAATATCTGTGCATCTAGTGACAAGGAATCAAAACTCCAGCTAAAATTGCGTCATTGAATGAATTTACCATGGAATAATTAAAGAAAGAAATGTGTCAGTTGTATATAAATCGCTCTGTATAATGCTATCACTTTCCTTAGGTCTACAAATGTTTCCTTTCCTTTGTAACCCATTTTAACCTTCTAAGGTTCACTTTTGACATAAAACAACTGTCATGTAACACTGTGGTTATAAATGAAGGGATTTTGTGGGTCACTGTGTGAATTATCATCTTTGAGAACAACCATATTTTTATACTTTGTAGAATGTTGTAAATATATTGCTGATACATCAGTAGACCAGTAAAATGTTTGAAGTTCATATGTATGATAAAATGTGTGCATTTTCAAAAGTTGAATTGTTTAAAACTGTTTTCTTATTATTGGCAGCTGTATGAATATTTATGTCCATGACTGTATGTGAGATATATGTATAATGTGCCTTGATATATGCAAGGGAAGCAATAATAGTGCGTGCCTCAGGTAAATGTATACGTATCATCTGAAGAACAGAAAACCATGAGTTAGGACATCTTTAGGTGAGAACCTGTCCTTGAGACAATTTCAGCATATATGAAAACTGGAAGCATATTAGAATCTGAATGCCTCATTAAATGGTAAGAAAAAAACTGTTAAAACCTAAGAAGGTGGCGCCCAGTAATAAAGCACTTAAAAAGCAAAAATTTGTGCCAGAGTTTCTAAAATGTTTCAGAAGAATTAAAGTAGAACTAAGAAGATTAGAACTATTTTATTTTCCGCATATGGATTTATTTGTGGAAGTGTATTTTAACTAGGGCCCAGATTTTGATGAAAAGTCATCTTCTTTCTGAGTAGTCACAGACGATGCTTATTGGAAGTGAATTCTGGTACAAATACGTTAGATATATATGGTTTTTATAGGTCATCAAAATGCATTTTTTCCAAATTTTTATAATAAAGTCATTTTTTAACATTTAGATGCATTTTCCAGTCATTTTCATAATTTTTCATGAATTTATTAGGCATTTTCATCTGTAACCCGCATTTGCGAGGCCCAGGTTCAATTCCCGTGGCTGACCCGACCCTAGCCCATGGGCTTTTTGGTTTTTTTTTTAAAATAATCTGTGATTAAAAGTTCATCTATATCATAATCTTTTATGAAATAGTAACTTTGTAAGTGTGGTAAACATGTAATTAACACAGGCAAGTGTCGTTACAGTGCTGGTGAATTTATGACGCATCAATTCGAGGAATCGCTGATTACATCATGCAATACGTGTAGATTGCATCAGCCTGGACTTCAGGAGCTAGAAGTGTCGTAGTAAGGAGAGTAGTTTATGAGGTGTGCAAATCTGTTGTGTTGTGGAATTGAAATGCCGAAACAAAAAGTAAACTGCATCCCATTTGATACAGTATGTTTCAGAGCTTGGGGGAAGCATATGTTTTATAAAATTGAAAATGACCTGATGAAGTTTGAAGTTATTTATTATTTAGTACCAATAATTGCATTATTTACTAATAAAGTTAATTTTAAAATGTGATTATTTGAACCATATATTATTATTTGTCTATGACAGTTATTAATTTATTATTATGAAAGAAGTTAATTTTTTTAGGTCATTTTTTTACATTTTATGTGCATTTTGTTATAATTTGAAGGCATTTTATAGCTCAGTTTTAGAGAATCTTTAGGTCAACAACTTCCGGGCCCTAATTATAAGTATAAATGTCATTATTTCAAGTGCTGTAACTTCTTGTGCATGCTAGAATTTTATTGTGAGCACAGCATAGAAAAAGTTTTTACATGTCATACTGAATTTACCATTTACTTGAAACTCTGATTAGATTGTATTTTAGTAGTCATTTAGTAATTACACTAGTCTTACCAAACTAACAAACAATGGCACTCGTTTTATGGCCTGGCCACAGAATAAGAGTATACAAGTTCATTTGGTTTCTACTACACCAGAAGTTCTTCCAGTCTAAAACTCCCATATTACTTACTCAGGGATAATACAAGAGTTGTCCAATAAATAATGCCCTATATTTTTTCTCTTCAAAAGTATTGTGACTTTGTGAGAAATTCAACATGGTGTTTATTTCTGCAGAAAGACAGTTTGTACAGCCCTTTGCAGCAGCATGACGTAACATACACCAACACAGTCTCTCGGGGCTTCACCACACGTAAACAAGCAAAAGAATTCACTTTCAAATTACTACACAATTGTCAGTTCTCAGCTTGTAACTCGGTACAGTTCAAATGTCCATATCCACAACTGCAACTTCTTTTACTTACTAGCAGCTGCATGACTGACTGATGACAACTCACACTGCCGCGTTTATACCCAAGCCGCTGCTTCTCGAAAGCTGCCAAAGTTTCTCAAAAGCTCCCGAAGTTTCACAGCCTTTCGTGGTGCAATGAGAGTATCCAGACTATCTCTGCCTCTTTTTCCCTCTGTTGCTCTCACTCTCTCGGCAAGTGCCAAGCGCTCATCATAGTACACTTTGTGGGCATGGTTGGGCACTATCTGTCTCTTTCACTCCCCACTTCTCTCTCTCTCGGTGCTCATCTACAATGCCTTGCAACAATATTTATTCCACAAAATTGAAATTTACATAAATGAAAGAATGATGTTTTATCTGGTCACTTTATTTTTGTACATAATCGCTGTAAAGTTCTATGGCCTTTCTCTAGCGAGACATGAGCGCATGTATTCCTTGTCTGTAAAAATTTTTACTCTGCCTGTGGAGCCAGGTTTTTCACTGTGAAAATCAAATCAAATCAATCAAATCAAATTTATTCATCCTTTAAAATCAAATCTGTACATAGTACCTTGATATAGGATACATCAGTAAATTTACACTTAATATTACAAAGTTAAACATCAAATATACATAATTTACATTCAATTATAATGTAACACAAATTGGATATAATTATAAATGAGAGAAATGAATAAGCTAAGTAAATTCATGTTTTATAATTATCTGGATTTGTTAAATTGCAGATATTCCTTTACTGTGTAAAAGCAGTGCTCCTGCAAGAAAGCCCTTGTCCTAGTTTTAAACATATTGTAGTTATCTATGCTTTTAATGTCATTAGGAAGGGAATTATAAATTATTGTACAGGAATACAGTACTCCATTCTTAAACATTGTAGTTCTGATTGAAGTTAAGTACCTCGTGTAATGCATATGAACACTTCCATTGTTTTGAAAGTTAAATCTATTTCTTTTTACAAATAAAGCTGTCTCCAGTATATAAACACATGCCAAAGGAAGTATGCAATGCTTTTTGAACAGTGGCTTACATGAACATAGCATTCTTTCGTTGCCTATAATTCGAATGGCTTGTTTTTGTTTAATAAATATATCTTTGGCTTCTGGTGAATTTCCCCAAAATATTATTCCATATTTAATTATAGAATGTATATGTGCATAATAGGACATTAAAAGTACACGAAGGCTGACACGTCTTCATTGTCTTTGAAATGTCTTCCACAAATGACATTCCTCAGTGGCCCAAACAAATGTAAATCTGAGGGAGGCAAATTGGAACTATGTGGGCAGTAGTCCTCAAACTTGTGTGTGGGATGAGCATTATCATGCTGAAAGAAAACCTCTCCTGGGTTGACTTGGCACTGCAGCCACTGGAAGCGTTACTTAAGTTTGTCTAATGTTTTTATGTAACTTTCTGAATTAATGGTACCACCTTTTGGCATCACATCAATGAGAATTACGTCCTTACAAAATCAAAACATTGTGATTTTGTCTTTTCCAGCTGAAGGACAGTTTTGAACTTTTTCTTCCCTGGAGAGTGAACATGATGCCATTCCATCAATTGTCTTTTCGTTTTGAGCTTAAAGTGACGCACTCACGTTTAGTCACATGTCACAATCCGGGACAAGAAGGCTTTCTCGTCAGTTTTAAAGCGTTGCAACAAAACAGAAGCAATGCCTTTTCTTTGGGATTTGTGATTGACATTAAGACACCATGAAACCCATCTTGCACACTTGTTTATCCAAGCTCATTAATAATCACATTCACACTTCTTTTGCTTATTGACAGCTTCAGTGCCAATTGCAAATTTAATGCATCAATCCTGTCAAATGACATCAGCCTGCTACAACATATCAAGCACAACAGCCATGGAAAGCCTTCCTATCTGTGGCTAATCTTGGAGCTGTGCAGTATCATCCTCTGATGCTTACATCCTTTGTGCCCAGCGGCCAACAGTACTCCTAACAACTACAGATCTTCTGTAGACTTGTGCAAATGTTTATGAATATTCCCCCAGTTTCTTTCTCTGGCAGGAGAAATTCAATCACAGCACACTGTTTATGATGGATGTCACAGAAGTCATTTTAAAACATTCCTACACTTAAGCTTTGTCAGAAGAAGCGAAATTTTGCTTACAAAACTTCAAATAAGCCACACCCAAATTTGTATATTTCTCAAAAATGTTTTTCACTGCAGAATAAATTATGGGACATTACTTCTGGGGCAATCCTCGTAGTAACATGGATTATAAGGAGTACTAACTTCATCATAAGTGGCATCCATCTGCATTTTGACATTCCTGGTATTCGCTGTCCTCACAAGTTATAATTCAAGAACAACAGTGACTGCGTAGAATTTCAAGTTTAAAAGTCTAATAGAAGCTTTTTAAGTATGTGTCAGATGCCTTTGAGAGAATGTTTGTGAACATGCACCTACCTATTTTATAAATTTTTTTTCTTTTATTAGAATATATCTTTTATCTGTGTTTTGACGTAGAATACAAGGAAATGTTTCCTGAAATTGTCTTTATAGTTTGAATAACGAAATACGTGTACACTTGATCCATGGTCACGCCATAAAATGAATGCTCTATATTTACAAATATACAAAATATCTCTGTGTAGATTTTTGCTTATTCTTGTAAATAAAATCAATTCGTTTCTTAGAAGTGTTGAAAACAGTGTTATATAAATTAAATTTAAAGGGAGTCGATTAATGACACCACACAACACTTACTTTTAAATTTTCCCGGAACATGTTTAAGAGACTTTGCCTCCATCGTCAACTGATGTCCGGTTGACGATGGAGGCAAAGTCTATGAAACATGTTCCGGGAAAATTTAAAAGTATGTGTTGTGTAGTGTCATTAATTGGCTCCCTTTAAATTTAATGAAATAAATGTTTTATTAAACATTTATATAATCTAATTTTAAATATTTGAATTTTAAAACTCAGAATTTCTTGAGGAAATGCATTAAAAAGTTATTCTAGTCATTTTATAATTACTGTTTTATTTTTGCATTTTAATTTGACTTATCTATTCTATTTCTTGTTTTGTGTTTATGTATTACTTGTATTGTGTAGCTTCTTTGTTATATTGACTAAAACTATAACTACATTTAGAAATTTACCATTATAAGAATACCCAAAGTAACAAAATGATAGTTTAGAACGTTCAGTTTTACGTAAGTTTTTGAGTATTCTGACAATCTTTTCTTGAATTTTTAGTACTTCTACTATCCTAGGATTCTATTCAAATGTTAGTTCATATCTAAATATATGAGGCGTGTCCGTAAAATAAGGTCTCTAATTTTATTTAATATAGAAAACATGTTTATTGTCAATGAATGTTACATTGATGGAAAGGTGGAACTTACAGCTATTTTTCAACGTAATCACCATTGCGATCGATGCACTTTTGCATGCGCTGTGGTAGTTTTTGTGTACCCTTGTCATAGCACTCTCCCGCCAAGTTGCACAGGTAGCGCTCAACCTCGTCGGTCTGGAAATGTGTTCCACCCAGGTGTGACTTCAACTCAGGAAACAGATGATAATCACTAGATGCTAAGTCTGGACTGTAGGGGGGATGGGTGAGGATGTCCCATTCCAACTGGGCCAGGAGATCAGCCTTTGGGGACCCACCTCGCACACACCTTGCGATAATGCAAATGTTCGGTCAAAATCTTGTCAGTCGTAGTCTTACTGACTTCAGGGATAAGTTCGCACAGCTCGCGAGCTGTCACACGCCGATCTTTAAGCATTTCTTGCTGCACTTTTGCAATTGTTTCGGCTGAAACCGAAGGCCGACCAGAACGCTGTTCGTCATGGATGTCTGTACGTGCATCTTTGAACTCTCTGACCCAGTTTCGCACGTTTTTGACGTCCATGAATTTCAGTGCGGGTAGTGCCCTTGGCACTCAAAAAACAGATCACTGCATGCAACTCGCACTTGGCAGCGGAAGTTATAGGAAGTTCCATCGCAAACAGCTGCCCAGCCAAGACTAATGGTTGCAACAGGTTCGTTGTGATTGGGATTTGAAGGGGTGAAACCAAACTACATGCCAGTGTTGCCGGATCTCGCAGCGTTCCTCATGGCTCCAGCACCTTGGAGACCTTATTTTACGGACATGCCTCGTATATTGTGTTCATTTTTAAATATGTCTTAGCTTTCCAATCTTTCATGTCACTCTTTGAAACGAGTCTGCAGTTATCGAGAGATGCACATCCATGTGGTGCCATTTAAGAATGTATAATTATGGTATTTGTATCAGCATTGGCAGCTGAATTGGTGGTTGGTGTCAGGTGAGCCTGTTACAGTATTTTTCACCTGGAACTACTTCCTAACAATTGTTTGTGCTGTTGTACCATGAGATATGCTGTTTTTGAAACAGAATACTGAAAGAAGGGAGATATCAGTATGATATAAACTGCTGTAGTGATGATTTCATAGACAACTAACCAAGACATCTCGAAGAATCATTATGATTAGGCTTCATATATGGTTGCTGATTTGTTGTACTTGGACTGCATACAGCCTCCTCCTCTACAAACACTACAAACTCAGTAGTGCATGAAATTTGCCTGTATATTTGCCTGTGTAATAAAATAATTTAGCAATTTTAATATTGATTAACAAAAAGTAAAATTATATAGCTATTTAGTGTTGGCTAAGTTTAAGACTATGATTACTATGCAGCTCTTTTGTATCTTAGCCTATAATATTAGCCACAAGTGTATTAATTTCAGTATTATTTAATTTTTCTTACAAGAGACATCTTTGATCTCAAATGCTCGAAACCACATGAAAAGATGCTTAGAATAACAAATGACTGCTGCAACAACAACAGTGGTCTGTAGCATTTTCATGCAAAACTCTGCATTTGTCTACTAGCGCCATCATAAGCTGTATGTCAGAAGGTTTGCTAATTTTGTAAGACTACATCATGCCGAACCAGAAGTGAAGATACATGACGGATATTTTATCATCAAACTTCACTCTGTGATTTATAATCAGTTCACTGCATCAAATTGTAAAGTCATATTGCAATATGCTTGGTGAAATGCAGATGTGGCTTTTCCTATTGGACTGCGTGAATGCGAAAGTGATTTGGAATGTGATAACCAGACATCGGAGCCTGTACACCCTTTAAAGAGATATGAAGTTTACGAGTCTCGCAGTATATAACTGCTGACATCAGTCCTCATAGTCAGGGATAGTCCAGTTTACAACATGTAGCTTTAGTTTCATTCCAACTAGTACTGCTCGCCACATAGATAGATCTGTCTTCCAGGGAATGCATGGTGTTTGACATATGGTGTTAATAGCATTCTCCATTTTTATAAATCAAAAGTTTTGGATATTGTCAACAACAATTAAACAGCTTGAAGAATATGATTTCGAGCTGTCTAAAAACAGTTGAGGAGGTGTCTGCAAAAATTAACAATATAGAGAATGCACCACCTACCAAACGAGCAAAAAATGAACTGTCCAGTATTCAACACAAAAATACTGGATTTTCAGTTCTGCATAATATAAGAAATAAACTAAGTCTCGGACAAACATATGAAAATGATTTGTACTACTCATATGCACCATTAACGTCATGTGACATTGAACGAACTTTCTCCCAATATTTTTATATTGTTTCAGCAAGAGGCGCAGAAAATCACTTTCTTGGAAGTGTTGAAAACAGTGTTGTTATGATAAATTAAATTTCTTCCAGTTTCAAACAAAATATTTCCACCAAACTTCAGGGTTAGCAATGGGCAACCCCCTATCACCCTTCCTGGCCGATCTGTACATGAGTGCATTAGAAATAAGGATCAACAAAGGTTTCCCTTGGATGTTCAAACTGTGGCAACGGTATGTAGATGACATCTTTGCAATAGTACCAAAAAAACACATATGTGATGCACTAAAACTTTTAAATATCCAAGAAAAAAGCATCAAGTTTACTGTAGAAATAGAAAAAGACGAGTATTTACCATTTTTGGATCTAAAAATAATGAGGAATAAAAACAGACTAAACTTTGGCATTTACAGAAAACCAACCCAAACAGACAACTACATAAAAGCTAATGGCTACAACCCAAGATCCCACAAACAGGCAATCTTTAATAGTTTAGCACACAGACTGGTCAACATCCCTCTGACAGCAGAAGAATACAAAACAGAATACATCAAAATAATTGAAATAGCACAAAAAAATAACTTTCCCAAATCATTAGTACACAAAAAAGTGAACTTAGCATTAAGAAGAAGCTACTAAAGCAAACCACAACTCTCTCAGCTACAGAAACTAATATGATTTTCAAAAAATTCACTTACCATCCATGGGCCTATGATAAATTCGAAAAAGTCTTCAAAAAACAAAACATTCAACTAGCACCAGTCAACCATTTCTCCTTAAAAAACCTAATTTGCTCAAACATCAAAGATGCCATTCCATCTAACAAAAAATCTGGTATATATCAAATTGAATGCAGTGACTGTAGTCAAATTTATATTGGAAAAACCAAAAGAAATTTAGAAACAAGAGCAAAGGAACACTTTAGAAACATAAAATATAAACAATTAGAAAAATCAGCAGTTGCCACGCATTTTTGGGAAAAAAACCACAACATAAATCCAGAACCAAAACTACTAAAACCTACATCAGGAAAACAAGAACTATCCACATGGGAACAAATCTTCATTTCAAAAAATAGGAACAAAGTATTCAATTTCGACATCCCCCAGAAAGATTTGTTCAGCAAGTTCCTTGATCCGCCACCAGAGGAGACCTGTGACAAAATATTGTCAACTACACCAATGAGAACCAGTCGATGGCCGGCTGAGGATAGAGACAAAGTCTCTGAAACATGTTCCGGAAAAATTTTAAAGTAAGTGTTGTTTAGTGTCATTAATTGACTCCCTTTAAATTTAATTTGACAATTTACCAATGAACATGGTTGTTCCTGCATCAAAAGCAATGAGGAGGATGGCATGTTGTAACATAGCTTACACTTTGTATCTGTACTGGAGTGTACACACACAGCGCATCGGTATATTTGTTGACACGGACATTTGTTGATGTCGCACCTGACCTTGTATAGTATCTGTGTGCGTACATTGATTGCTAAGGTGTACGGGATCCAATCTTTGGTGATAATATAGCCTTAGTGAGGTGTGAACATCGTTCTCTTACTCTTCGTTTTAACCACTTCATTGAAATTCCACATCTAATTTTTCAGGACTAATATAAGGACTATCAGGTGTATAATATATTGTTTTGCACTCTTATAGGTATTTTAAGCAGAGGGATTTGAGCATTGTTGATTGAAACTGTAATTGTACACTGATTTGTTACTTTGTTTCTCTCTATTAAAATGTCACTTCTGGCAGAATGCAACATTTTGCAGAGAAGTTACACAGGCCACTGTTTTATTTCCTGGGACTTTCACGCCCGGCATCTTGAAGAACAGTAAAGTTATCTTCTGAGTTTGTAGGCCGGGTCCAGTAGGATTGAAATATTCCAATTTATTGTTCTTCGGCCACTGTTTTGTTTAAGATTGTAATTCTAAGCATGTTTTCATGTGTTTCCAAGTGTTCGATGTCAAAGGTGTGCCTTGTCAGTGTTAATCCCATCACTGTGCACTGGTTGCTGTATAAAACATATCTGATGATGAAATTGCTTGCACAAGGAAATATTAGTGTAGTATGTATCCAATGAATATGAGGGTAATTTGGAAGTAAGGTTGTTTGTGCATGCTTACTAACAGATTGCTCTTCTGTTTGTATTCAAGGTCAGCTAGCTTCCTCTACATCTTTTCTTGGTGTCATGCAAGTTTCAGTTGAAATAAGTTATTATGATTGTTCAAAATGAACTGTGTGATACAAAGTCTTGACTCAGGTGAGAGTTATTAGATTTTTAAATGCCCTGAGTGTATGATACAAGGTCACTGAATTTAAGTTAAGGTTTCAAATTTTTGAATGGTCGGAAGCTGAAATATATAGAAATGTATTGTCAACTAAATAAGTTTATGTTGGCACAAAAGTGAATCGAGAAGATATTGACACACTGCTTCACTCACACTGTTTTTTCACAGACATGTTTCAAGAGCTTTTACTCTTATCAGCTGGAACTAGACAAGTGCAAATTGTAGTGGTTTCCTCTTTCTCTGTATCGTCGATAGTTGGCATGATGTACTTGTCAAAGATCAAACAGTGTGAGTGAAGCAGTGTGTCAATATCTTCTCGATTCACTTTTGTGCTAAGTTGTGTTTCACTGTCTCTAAGCTTCTTTCAATTTTATACTTTGAAGTTTATGTTGACCCAATGATGAATAAAAGAAATATGAAAAAGTGATGTAACATGTCTAACAATGGATGCACAAATATGTATGACAAAATTTGGCCCTGATGTCTGTCACTCATCCCAAATAATTGGATGAATCAAGTGAAAACAAAGTCATGCATAATTATAGATAAGTTTCAAGTAAAGTATAAACTTGAAAGAAGCGTAGGGACAGTGAAGCACAAATTAGTACAAAATTGAATCGAGAATATATTGACACATTGCTTCACTCACACTGTTTATTCACAGGACATGTTTCAAGAGCTCTTGCTCCTATCCTCAGCTGATACTCGGCTAGTGCAAGTTGTAGTGGTTTCTTCTTTCTCCGTATTGTCAATAGATGGCGTGATGTACTTGTCAAAGATGTCCGGTGGTGGAGTTTCAAAATTCATGACTCTATGACGATTTTTATTAATGAAGATTTTTTCCCATACGGAAAGGTCTATGGGGTGATTAACATCAAGATTTTGGACATCAAGATCAAAAAAATGAACAACAAACTCACTTTTGGTATCTACAGGAAACCGACACACACAGATAATTACATTAAGAACAACAGTTTCAACCCAAAACAACACCAACATGCCATTTTCAACAGTTTAATCTTTCGGATGATCAACTTTCCACTAAACAGAGAAGATTATCAAGAAGAATACCTACACATAAAAAAAGTAGCTATATCCAACGGTTTCAACCCAAATTTAGTAGACAAAACTGTTAACAGACTCAATAAAGCTAAGAAAATAAAAGAAACCACCACCATAGAACCTACAGGAGAAAAAGAGAAAAAACTTTAAAAAATTCACCTTCCACCCATCAGCCTATAACAAATTCCAAAAAATCTTCTCAAAACACAACATAACTCTTGCACCTCAAAATAGGTTTAATATCAGAAATTTGTTAAAAGGCCCTCCCAAAAATTCAATCACTACCAAAGAAAAACCAGGAATCTATGAGATCAAATGTGAAACTTGCCCTAAAATTTATATAGGAAAAACAAAAAGAAATATTAACATCAGAACTAAAGAACATATGAGAAACATTAAAAATGGTGAAACAGAAAAATCAGCAGTGGCTTTTCATTTTTTGAATACTAGACATGACATCAATTTGGAAACATCTCTAATAAAATACGTTAATCACCCCATAGAGCTTTCCGTATGGGAAAAAATCTTCATTAACAAAAATCGTCATAGAGTCATGAATTTTGAAACTCCACCATCGGACATCTTTGACAAGTACATCACGCCATCTATTGACAATACGGAGAAAGAGGAAACCACTACAACTTGCACTAGTCGAGTATCAGCTGAGGATAGGAGCAAGAGCTCTTGAAACATGTCCTGTGAATAAACAGTGTGAGTGAAGCAATGTGTCAATATATTCTCGATTCAATTTTGTACCAAGTTTCAAGTATTTTTTCCAAATATTTCTCGTTATTTGTGTGGTGAAATTTAAATGCTTAAATAAGAAAGGTGATTATGTGGAGAAATAAAGTAGGCTTCAATTTTGTAAGTGACTTCCTAATTACCCTTGTATGTGACCATTGTGTAAGAATAAGGCTGTGAATTAATGTATCTCTAAGCAATATAAGAGACTTGAAGAGGAATAGACATTCCGTGTTTAATTTGTTTACTAACATATTTTATGTAATTGCATAATCATACTGTAATGCAAGTGAACTGTATGAATTGTAATAAAAAAAGGTGTAGTTTATTTATTTAGCTTTTCTATCAACCTGTAGCTTGAGTATTGCACTTAACTACAGAATTTGGTAGTGAGGTTTCAACAGCCCTTGAACCTAGATACACATCCATGCATTTCCATGAACTGCGTAACTCAAATATGGAAAGTCCATAGACCTGGAATCAGTTAAGGTTTTACTCACTACATACACAGGCTATAACCAAATCCTATGTCAAAAATTTCTTGCAGTTAGAGGATAAAAAAATGTTACATAACATTGCTCCAGAAATTGTTTATTTCCCTTTTAGAATACTTTTTCTACAATTGAACTCTATACAACAATACTCAGTGGCAGAATTAAGGGAAAGCAGGAAATCACAGCTCATTACACAAATATAAATATTTCTAACAAAAGACTTCAGTTATCTTAAGAAAATGGTGTTAATTCTTCTTTTTAATGGAGATCGATTTCACAAACAGATCACTCGCATCTTCACTCCGTTGTCAAGGATTCCGGTTACCATGTTATTATGTTTTTTCAGTATTACCAAAATCTGAAAACGAAACAAACCTAAAAACAGAATCAACTGCTGGATTTTCAAAATTCATTACGCGATGTTTATTTTTTAAAATAAATATCTTTTCCCAAACCATTAAATTTATCGGACCATTTAATTGTTTTAAAAATTTAGCTTCTGGATTTATTTCATGGTTAAATGACCAAAAATATTCTGCTACGGCCAATTTATTAGTTTGTTTATACTTAATGTTACGAAAATGTACTTTCGTTCTGGTTTCTAAATTACGTTTTGTTTTTCAAATATAAACTTTATCACAATCGAAACAATCAAATTGATAAATACCAGATTTTTTATTTTTAGGAATTTTATCTTTTATAGAGAAATGCAATAAGTTTTTAATACTATATTTATTTTGAGGAACTAAAGTTATAGCAAACTCTTTAAAAAAAATTTGAAAATGTTTATTAACCCAAGGATGGTAAGTACATTTTTAAAATTATAATTGTCTTTTATTTTTTTAAGGGTAGAAATATCATTAACTGTTTTTTGATATTTGAATTTTTCAATTTTTTTATGTATAAAGTCTTTATTAGAACCATTAATTAAAGCAGTATTAATAATATGTTTATATTCTTTATTAAATTCATCTTTATTCAGGGGTATATTTATTAATCTATAGATCAAAATATTGAAAACAGCAAATTTATGTGAAAAACTTTTATTTTTTATGTAATTATCAATAAGAGTAGACTTCCTATAAATACCAAAGTTTAATTTATTATTATTATTTCTTATTATCTTTAATACATCCAACCAATTTAAGCAGATGTAAAAGTGAATGTTAACTACTGTACAATTAAACCGCTGTTCTGTTGTGGGTTTATGGCCACAGAGCATCTACGTATTACACATCTCACAGTGTAAGTGGAGTTGTAGGAAAGGAGCTCTACCATGGAAATAATTTCTGGATTTATGTTCATATAACATTTTTTTATCCTCTATAAGCAAGAAATCGTTTCCCGAAGTTTTTACATACCTTTTTGTTACACTTTGTATTGCAGGAGCATGTTTTCATAGATTGTTACCTACCTCATCAGATGATGTAGTTTGACTCTCTGGTTCATTTAGAGCTTGAAATTCCTCTGGTGGCACAAAGGTGAACATAAATTCACATGCGTGTTTGGAGGAATTAGTAACAGTGACGTCCAAATTAATTGGAAAACCTATTTGTAGTCTGTTTATTGACACTTCGTCACTTATGTTTTGATATTATTGAGGGACTAGTTTCGGAAGCCTTTGCCTCCTAACTAAAAGCACTAAAAGAAATCTAAAAACCAGAGTCAAAGAGCACTTTAGAAACATAAGAATGAAACAAGAAGATAAGTCAGTAGTAGCATTTCATTTTAGGAACGAAAATCAGGACATTGATCCAAATCCAAAATTATTAAAAGGAGTGATAAACCAAAATAAACTGACAACATGGGAGAACATATTCATATGCAAAAAGAAGGACTGTGTAATGAACTTTGAAATCCCACCAGTAGATAATTTGACAAAGAAGTACATAGTTCCACTGCCAGAGAGAGGAGAGCAGACAATAACAGATGCTTGTTGGAGAGAGGTTGAAAGTGTAGGCAAAGGCTTCCAAAACTAGTCCCTCAATAATATAAAAATGTAAGTCACGAAATGTCAATAAACTGACTACAAATAGTTTTTCCGATAAATTCACATATTTATCCACATCCACAGGAGTATCCAAGTTTTCCTACAAGTAAGGACTATGATACAATGATAGTATCACAGATACAAGTTTGTAATTGATCTTCAGGTTACTTGAAAATTTTCTCTCAACATTATTAGGAGAACACACTGAATTGTCAGCTTTTTGTCACTCCTAAAGCATATCCACTGGATGTACCTGAGACAGTTGTCTGCACTTTTGTGACAAATCCTCTATATCGTATGTTCTAAAAGCAATGTTATTCTCACTTTCTCACATTTCTTCATCACATTTATAATAATCTATATTCTTAATGTTGAATCTGTTTCTTAATTGTAATTGCCAAATTAGAATCCTATGCTCTGCACAATTTATTTCTTAAAACTCAAACAAATAATAATATGCAGCTGTTAGAATTTTCTATGAGCCTTGGGAGGAAGGGAGAAATAAGGTTCCAGAAAAATCCATTTATCTCAATACAGTACTAGTATTTGTAATGGGTGAGAACACTACCTTTTTAGTCTGTTGGTTGGTGCTTATTATTCAATAACTTAGCTGCATCACTGAGCTCTCTACGCAGAGTGGGTCATTCTGAGTAGCCCCACGATATGAGGCAAACCAATGAAAATGGTCATCAGCATCAGTTTCCCTTGGGATTGAAGCCAAATGCAGGATACTGATTGTTGATACAGTTGATTTGCCTTACACAGGTTGTTTCAGGAATATTGCTGCTGCAGATGATAAGACATATGAGGTCAGCATCTAGAGATCGCACATTGTTCTCCAGACGGTCACAGTGTGGGTTCATTTGATCCCTTAACAGTTACAGATGCTCTATGATGAGACAGTGAATGTCTTCTAACCTGTTCATTAGCACCTCAACATTATTAGTTGCTGGCTGATTAGCATAAGGAAGGACACTGTGAACAGCACGCATGCTAGCCATAGCTCTAGACTTGTCCGTGTCTGCCTCACGTTAAGGAAGTTCCGAGCTTGATTCTCGGTCAGGGTGAGTTATCTGGGTAAGGGCTTTTTCTAGGGTTTTCTCTTATCCTGAAGGATGAGTGTGAGGTAATTCTAAGCTCTATGTAGTCTGGATTTATTTGAACATCATTTCATTCATCGTCCGATATGACTTAACATTGGAGGACATTGGCCCGTCTCTGTAGTGTGGTGGTACTGTTACGTTCAAGAGGTCCCTAGTTCTAATCTTGATTAGGGTGATAAGGTTTTCCCTTATCCTGAAAGATGTATGTCTGGTAACCCTAAACCCTATGTACCCTAAGCTCATTTGAACATTTCATTCATTGTCCGATATGACTTAACGGAGGATATTGACCCGTCTCTGTATCGTGGTGAATATGTCACATTCAAGAGGTCCCTAGTTCTAATCTCAGTCAGGCTGATGAGATTTTCCCTTATCCTGGAAGATGAATGTCTGGTAACTAAGCTCTGGACTCATTTGAACATCATTTCATTCATCATTCAGCATGACTTAAAGTTGGAGGACATTAACTAGTTTGTATCGTGGTGGTAATGTCACGTTCAAGAGGTCCCTAGTTCTAATCTTGGTCAGGGTGATAAGGTTTTCCCTTTTCCTGAAAGATATATGTCTGGTAACTCTAAGTTCTAAATACCCTGAGCTCATTTGAACATAATTACATTCATCGTCCAGTGAGATTTAACGTTGGAGGAGTAAATTTTTTTAAAAAAATAGGAATATACGAAAAATCCAGCTCACGATGTACTTTCTAAATCACGAGTTCTCGAAGGTAAGTTAAAGTGACTGATGATATATGAGATGAAGATGGAACTCCGGCGGAAAGAGATGGCGAGGGAAACCGGAGGACCCGTAGAAAACCCGTCCCAACGCCATGTTGTCCACCACAGATCTCAATTTGCCTCTGGTATCGAACCCGCACTACCTTGGTAAGAGTTAAGCGGTCTAACCACTCAGCCATGGCGCCACCTATGCGTTATCTACTCAGCAAATTTCAGTTATCTTATCTAGCTACCTGCAGTTCCGCATTTAGGTGGTGGAGATAACGAATCAAATAGCTTGCAAGATATACATATGCCAAATCTGTGGATTTATATGAGGATTAGTTGAGCGCGAGCTATTTCCTTGGATCTTATTGTACAGGTACGTGAATTTGCCTCATTGTTGCATTTTATAGTAAGTTCACAATCGCAGCAATGCACCACTAAATTATCCGAGGCCTTAAGTAAGCATATAAGGATCAGGTGTTTAGGAGATAAATATAAGATTCAAGTATAATTGATATAATCATGCGATATACGAGAGCAGTGAATGGGATGTTAGCTCTAATGGCGAATATTGCTGTGTTGTCACGTAGACACATTTGTCAGGTACAGCGTTGCTTGTTTTTTCTCTTCACCGTGCGTAACCTAAACATATTTGGCTATAGTTTAAATTATAAAAAAGCTGGTTTCTTCGTTAGGAATTTAGTCAATTTATTAATGTAGGTATTAATAATTCATAGTGTTATTAGCGTAAGAGAACAATGTCTCAAACTTTCAGCATCACTCAAAATGAGGCAGGTCAAGAACTCGCTCCTCAAAGCGAAAATATGCAAAAGTAGAACAGGGATCTGTACTACGCGGATAAGCATGCACTGCATGAATATTTTGAAAAAGAGGAGAGACATCGTGCATCCTCTTAGACGTTAATAAAGTGATGTTCACAAAAATGGTTGAGTAAACTACTCGTATAATGCAAAGTGTATATTAGGTTTCCCTTGCTTGTTCTTAATCCCGGGTTTCCAAGAAACATTCCAAGACAGATGCATTACAGTACGGCCGCTGTACCTCCGGCTCTGACGTTTTGCGATTGCAGGAGGAAGGTTAATAGTACCAACATACAGTAATGAGCAATTGAAGACATATCCTCAAAATTATCTTTACAATGAAAGTGTAGGATTGTATTAGCCTTAAAACACTGAAATCCAACTTGAAATTTCATTATCATGCAAGATATTCATTACAACACCAGTCTATTCGAATATTTCTTTCACACATTTTGCGCGCGCTAACTGCTTCTGTGTCATGGTGTCCGGTGTCATGGTCAGGAAATTAAAATTGTCTGCTAGCGTCAATCAGCATTGTCGCTGCTAGGCGTGGCTTCCGTATTGTCACCCGAACGTCGGAACTGCCGACAGAACCGGCCGGCAGTAGGGCCAGACGGGAAGCGTTCAGACAACGCCTACCCATTTGTCTCGTGTCACTAACTGAAGGGATGATTAGGAGAGCGGCACGAGCCCTGTGCCGTCTCTTTCCCCTCGAGATAATTGTGCGCGCCGCGAACCTTCCAGAAACGGCGATCTTCCCTATATAAGGCCTGCAGTTGGCGAGTTCAGGAGTTCTTGGCGAGCATCAGTGAACGTGCATCACAGGAGTTGTACGTAATTGGAGTGTAGAGTGGACAGGCGAACTGACGAATTGTAATTGTGTGCATTACGTAATTCTGTGTAATCGGCAAGTGTTCCAACTGTAATTCGGTGGAAATAAAGAACATTTTGAGTTTGTGCAATTGGACTTTTAATTTCACGAACCCACAAAGTTACATCTGGTGTCAGGAAGCGGGACGACAACATCACCGAACATTACAGCCATGGACGCGGCATTGGAAAAGATTTTGGAGAAGATTTTGGAAATGAAGGCCGAACTGACTTCGGAAATGAAAGCGGCAAATAATAGCCTGACCGCGGAACTGACCGAAATAAAGACGGCGAATGAAAACTTCGCTGCAAAAACAGAAGCGGCAAATAACAACCTGGCCGCAGAGTTGAAACAAATGAAGACGGCCAACGATAACATCGCCGAGAAGATGGAAGAAACAAAGACCGAATTGACCACGGAAATAAAAGCGGTGAACGAGGCTCTCGCCGGTAAATTTGAAGAACGGTTGGCCGGCGTGAGGGATGACGTGACGGAGCTGGGCAAGCGGATGGGCCAAGTGGACGAGCACGTCGAGGACCTGGCGAACCGCTTCAATGACCTAGAGGAAAAGGCCGACAGTAACGCCAAGTCCCTGAATGCCATGGTGGAAGACGTCGAAGATCTTGCCAACCGCTTAAACAACCTGGAAGGAAAGGCCGACAGCAGCGTCAAGTCTCTGAACGCCATGGTGGACGTCGTCGGCAGGAGGTTAAAGGATTTAAAGGTCGACGCGCCGGGACGCGACACAACATCCGCGCGCGTCAAACCTCCTAAATACGACGGCGGACGACTTTCGAAGTCTTCCGCTGCCAATTCGACGCAGTGGCCAAGCACAACAAATGGTCACCAGAGAAGGAGACCACACAGTTAATAGCCAGCCTCCAGGGACGGGCCGCGGAAGTCCTGAACGCGGTTCAGACAACGGTGGCGCCCAAGGACGTCTGGGAGGTCCTGGAGAATCGTTTTGGAAACCACCGCTTAGCCGCAGTGTACCGCAGCCAGCTAAAGGCAAGGTCACAGCAGCCAGGGGAGACGCTGCAGGAGTTCGCACTGGCAGTTGAACAGCTGGCTAACAAGGCCTAGTCAACCTCCCACCAGAGTTCGTATCCCGGGAAGCTGCTTACACATTCGTTGACGGGGTACGAGACACGGAGATTCGTCAGCGCCTACTGCTCGGCGATTATAAAACCATCCACGAGGCGCTAACGGCAGCATTAAGGATGAAGGTGGCCAAGGTAACAGCTATCCCGACGTCGAGAACGAGGAGTGTCCGCTACACCGGAGACAGAAGACCAGCCGAGGGACGCCGGCGAAGACCTAGTGGCCTGTGTTGGGGGTGTGGACAGCTGGGACACTTGGAGAGAGACTGCCCACACCAGGAAGAGCAGCCGGAAGGACGAGTAAGGGCCATCGTGGAGAGGGGCACGTCGGCGCCATCACCACCATCCCCTCGAGTTACACTGCGCGCCGTCAGCCGGCGTATGGATGACAGCCTCATCGCGGACGGCTCGGTAAGAGGAAAGCCGTGCCGCGTGCTGGTGGACACTGGGGCGGCCGTGACCATCATCAGACCTGACGTGGCGAAGGGTTTGCCAACGAGGAAGCCGAGCCGACCATACCAGCTTGTGACGGCATTGGGCGACACCTTGCCTGTGCAGAAGGAGGCACTATTGAAGTGATCTTGGGACGGAGTGTCGTACGTCTGTGGGTGTTCGTCGCGAAGGTGGCTGAGGAGGTGATTCTGGGACTGGATGCCCTCAGGAGCCACGAGGCGACGGTCGACGTCGGTAGCAAGGTCCTGCGGCTCAACGGAGAAGAGGTTATACTTCATTAACCCGAAGAGCGACTTGGAATCTGCGGGGTCATCTCGAAGGAAGACTCTATCCAAGGCAGAGAAGAACTACTGCGTCACCCGGCGAGAGTTACTGGCGGTAGTAAAGACCTTGGAGCACTTCCACAGGTACCTGTACGATCAGCCATTCCACCTGAGGACTGACCATTCCGCCCTAACTTGGCTACTGAACTTTAGAAACCTGGAAGGCCAGACAGCACATTGGGTCCAGAGGCTGCAGGAGTACAACTTCACCTCTGAACATCGTAGAGGTTAACACAGACGCCATGTCCCGAAGACCCTGCCCAGAGGAGTGCGGCCAATGCACAAGAGTGGAAAAGAAGGAGCGTGCCGCAGCGGTCCGAGTAGTCACGACAGTGCCTGCGGAGGGAGCAACTGGCGTACGCAGACTTGGGACCACTCTTGAGAGAAGTGGAGGCAGAGACAAGGCTGGTCTAGGAGGACATCGCACCGAGCAGCGCCACCTACAAGTCGTACTTGGGTCCAATGGGACTCACTGAAGACAAGAGAGGGCGTGCTGTTCCGGGTGTGGGAATCGCCCGATGAGAAGACGAAGAGACAATAGATGGTACTTCCCCGAAGTAAGGTCTCGGAGGTCTTGTAGGAAGTGCACGCTGGTACTTTAGGAGAACACCTGGGAGCAAACCGACAATCGAAAAACTTCAAAAGCCATGGTAAGGACCGTACCAGGTGGTGAAGAGGACTAACGCCGTGATCTACCGCATCCAGAAGGTGCCCCGAAGGAAGACGTTGGTGGCACACCTGGATAGTCTTGCCCGCTACGATGGTGCTGTTCGGGACGACCAGCCTTGAGGAGGGAGCAGTGTCGCGAACCCGTATCTACGATCGCGTGGCTTGTTTACACAAAATAAACTGATAGGAGGGCAGTGCGAAAACCAGGCAGATAAGGGTCTGCCGAAACAAACAGACTGAGATAAATGGAAATTTTTAGTTACTTCTGGACTGATAGAGATTGTTCGCGTTCTGGTTTATTTGCGATTCATCTAGAAATTATCTGTGAAGTAGGAGAGGAGTGGCAAGTTGTGTAACAAGAGTTGCAAGTTCTGAAACAGTGAAATGAGAGACAGCCAGCTGTGTTGTTGTAACGAGAGCTAAGGATGTAATCTGCTCTCACTGTTTGTTATTGTGATCGACCTTGGTAGACTGATGGTGTACGTAACGTAATGCTGCTGTAATCTATAAGAGTATTTCTACGAAAATAAAGGAGACTTTTAATTTCTGCAACTCGGCCTTTTAATTCTACGAATCCACAAGGTCACAATACTTTTGTTTAAACGCATATTATAAAGTTTTCAGAATATATTTAGCATATGTTTAGTGTTTAAACGCATGCATATATTCATACTTTATAGCACCTTTATAGTGAATATAAATCCGTGCTCTAGATATAACCAAGTATTGTATATAGTTGTGATTTTATACTCCTCCACAGGACGGATGAGACGCAGGGGGGTTGGCGAAGGTTCCCACACCCTCCCTGGACAGGTTTATGACACCCCATGTCAGTACAGTTACAGACCATTCAAAAACATTCTGACGGCTTCTACTTTTGTGATTGAATCTTCTCGGTTTTAGTGAACTGAGTGAATAGTGCGCAGGCTTTTTTTAACGGTATGCTCCTTGTGTAGCAGAGGTTCTCTGCCACATACATTCGCTGTCCTTATCTCACTGTCTAACACAGGACCTATATTTGTATTTATTTCATCCTTTGGAACATAATACATATGTTATAGGACACGCCAGTTCAAGATGCAAAGATAAATATAAAAAGTTACATAAGACTAAAAACTGTAACAGATACAGGATCCAACAAAAGCCTAAAGTAGAAAAAGCAAATAAATATAAATTATATAAAGACCATAGAGATATGCTATATAAAGGTGATTGTTCACAAATGTGGAGTTTACTCTACTTCATGATTTAATTCAGTTCAGTTCAATTCAATTTATTTTGTCCTTACGATTGATATCAGATACGGCACAGTATAAAAATTACATTAATGGCTATTGTCATTATTTACAATCACTTAAAACTTATTAACATTTAAAAACTCATTTACAGAATAAAATGAATGTTGCAGTAAAAAGCGTTTTACTCCCTTTATAACTGCCTCACGTTCAAGAGTTCCTGAGTTCGAATCTCGGTCAGGGTGAGTTACCTAGATAAGGTTTTTACCCGGGGTTTCCCTTATCCTTCAGGACGAATGTCGGGTAACTCTAAGCTCCATGGACCCTGGACTCATTTGAGCATTATTTCACCCAATTCATTCACCGTCCGATATGACTTAATGTTGGGGCGGAATAAATTTAAAAAAAAAAAATACTCCCTTTATAAAATGTATAAGGCCCTTCATTTGTTTAATATTTTCTGGTAGTCTGTTGTATAATCTTATACCTTTACTGATAGCACTAGACCTGACGATTTCCGTTCTACAACTTTGAATGTGAAAGTCCTGTGCACAGGACATTCTTTACAGGGACCTTCTTTGCGTTGCTGGACTATACGTTACGTTGGTACTGTTTGCTGAAGGCTCAAAGTGGTAAAGTTGGTATGGTTGGTATTCTGCGGCGATAAGTTACCAGAACCCGCCAACTAGCCTTCTGGCAAATTGTTCAAACAATGAGTGTGCGGACAAAAGTAAGAATAGTTAGATGTTCTGTGATGTAAGCCTTGTGTTTGAATTTAATACGCAGACACGCTCAGGTACCTTATTGAAAATATTATCATCTGATGAGAAATGTTTGAAATGAGCTCTTTTCCCCGATTCAAACTATTTCATTGTGTTGTCATCGTAAGTTTTGTTAACTTTGTTGTAAGTCACTTGGAATAAAACGTCATTGTACTAAATCAGGTTTGATAAAGTCATAGGTTAATTAATGAAATCTTGATAAATCGTGCGTAAGTGGGCATTTAATATTTTCCTTCAATCTTTGCTAGATGCAAACTTCAAACACCTCGAAACATGGCAGTGATCATAAGACTTACCGTGAACACGCGTTTCAGCTGTCTCTTAGAATTTCTTTCTTTTACATATTTTGTGATTTCGTTATGGACGTAATCTTATGTTAGGTGCCATATCTATGGTCCAGTTTTCCCCTTTCAATGAGTCTTTGTTTCTGTTGTCTTTTCTCCTATGTTTTATTGCTTTATAAATGGTAGAAGGTCTCTTGTTCTTACCTCTTCCAGATAGAAGGTTTTCTATGCCGTGTGTAATTCCTCTACATCTAAAAACATTCCTTAGCTATAGAGGCGACTAAAGTAATTTGTCATTTATTTCTCATCTTTCCTTTTACAATATCAAATGGAAATACAAAATCAAGATTGCAATTATAAAATCCATACCGGAAAATGTCGTATGTTCCTAAATCCTGAAGATTCTATCATGTTGCCCACCATTGAATAATAATTTGGTCCCCATACACCTAACCCTAGGTTTTGTGTATTGGAGGTCCTCTACTCCTTTTTACACATTTTGCCATTTCACCTATCCTACTCTACACTTTTCTGAATTGTTTTAGCCATCAACTTTCCCTAAATAATTCCCAATATTTCTCCTGTTCTTCTCCCCTTTTATATGACAAAATTTTTTTAATTACTACTTCACTCCCCAAATTGTCCCATTTATATAGCCAGGCCAGCTCTCTCCATATCTTTGTTTGACTACAATATAATATACAATGGAAGTCTGCATTCTCTTCTCCACAAAATGGACATTTATCTAGCTCCCTCTCTTGACCTATACCTTTCAAGTTCCTCACTCCTGTTCTCGCCCTAACTTATTACATATGTCTATATATCCTTCCATCCCACAGGTTGGACAAAAGTATTAGAATAATATAACATGTAACATTGCACGTACTGTAAATACTGTAATATTTATTTGGCAGCTTGAATTGTTAAACATGTAAACATTAACCTTTTGTATCTCGGAAACAATATTTAAAATATCACTTTGCATTATTTATTACACAATCTGTACTGTGTTTATTCTATTGTCCCTCTTATTGGAGGACATAAGTATTTGAATGTACCCAATCGAACAGAGAGAAAGTTGGTTGGACGTACTCTGCACGTCCCTACCACATAGCGGTCGTGTTTATGCTATGCCTCGAGACAGTGTGCTCAAAGTTATTCAGCCGATTGTGAACTCGCAGGTTATATGGGACTTCAAGGTAAGGAGACAATGGTGGCAGAGAGGATCATGTACAACACTCCTCACTTTGAAGACATCGCCCCAATCTCCAGATTTAAATCCTATAGAGAACATCTGGAAGGAACTCGAGGAGCGTGTGAGGAAGCATCACATCAGAAGCAAGGACCATCTGAAAGAACTTCTTTAGAGTGGAGGAGTATGGACTTCGCAGTCACTAAACAGACAATGCCCAAACGATTATCAGCAGTAATCAAAGAAAGGGGATGATAACTAAATACTAGCTGTTCTCTGTTTGAATACTTATGTCCAGATGTAAAGTAACCACTTTATTTCTCCTTGTAGTGCAAATTAGTTTCAGTTGCTATTTATGAGTTTATATGTTTAATGGAAGACTCAAGTTTATTGTGTACCAGTTGCATTTATGTACACTTACTCTGCGTAGCTTTAAGATAATATAAGTAATAAATATGTTTACGTTTGGATACTTATGTCGGCCTCTGTATGTTTTGTGGCTTAGAGCTTTCAATGCCTTTGCTATACTTTGCAGTTCAAGGTATTCAGCCCTAGGCAACTGCTTTAAGTTTTAAGGTGGGAAATGGGATCGGAAGTTTGCACAAAAATTGAATTTTAATTTTTCAAAAAGTACATCTTCTAATGATGGCCCATCTCTGCCTTGTGTATGTGGGCATGAGACTGGCAGTTGAGTTGGGGTCTGCTTGTGGGCTGTTACACCACCTTCTAAAATTCTAAAATTAATTAATTTAATTTTATGAATAGTATTGTAAAGCAACGGTGAAATGTAAGTTTGGGATTTTTTTTTTGTTGTTGTTAATTTACCTCCTCCAACATTTAGTCATATTGGACAATGAATGAAATGGATGACATGATGCTCAATGCGTCCGGGGTCCACGGAGCTTAGAGTTACCCAAAATTCGTTTTTCAGGATAAGGGAAAACTCTGGAAAAAAACCTTATCCATGTAACTCACCCTGATCAAGGTTTGAACTCGGGACCTCTTGAGCGTGAGGCAGACATGCTACCATCTACGCTACCAAGGCGGGTGTGTAAGTTTGGGATGATTATGGGTTATACAATTAAAGTATACAATTAAATTTCACAAGCTATTCTTGAAATGAGTGGAAGATGTAGCTTGTCACTTCTATGCTGTTTATGTGGGTCTTCATTATCTGGTGCATGTTTTGCTTTGACAGTATTTAGCTTTGACTGCGCCATCTGTCTCTTTGTGCGCTTCGGCCACGCCTCCTTTTGACAGTTTTGGTTGGTGACATTTTTTCTGTCACATGTAGAAAATAAAACTCATGTTCATAATTGAGGTAATTGTGTTTTTCATTTTGTTACCAATCCATATTCCTGTTTGACTCAATTTTCAAAGTGAATGAACACTTTGCATTTACTGTGTGTACTACTACTTCTCTTTGTTTCACCTTCTTTGGGGTACGTTGAATCAATCATTTCCCTATGTGTTATTCTTTCCTTAGTTCCCAGTATTTCTTCATTCTATCTCTTGTTTTCCTTTCTTCTGCTGAGATAATGGGTTTTTGTTTAGTTAATCTGGTTGAGTTCATTCTGAGAAGATGGCCATAAAAGTGTATTCTCCTTTATTAATATTTAGATGAGTCGTATTTATTACACATCTGCTTCACTTTCGTACCTATTTTGAGGACATGTTTCGCAAATCATCGTTTGCATCTTCTGCTCTTATGCGACTAAAGCTTGATCCAGTGGTGTGGTTGGTGTGGGTAATTCTGGAGTTGCTGCTGCCATCTGTTGATTTAGTGATGAACTTAAATGTGGGATTCTCTTCTGGCGGGATTTCAAAGTTCATTAGTTGGTTTTTATGCTTTTCTATGTATATTCTCTCCCATATGACGAGTTCACTATGTTTTTGTATGTATTTTAGTAATTCTGTGCTATCTTCAATTTCATGATTTTCAGACCAGAAATGAGCTGCTATTGCGGACTTATCAATATTTTTGTATCTTAAGTGCCTGAAGTGTTCTTTCTTTCTAGTGCCTATGTTTCTTTTTGTCCTCCCTATGTAAATTTTTTCACAGTCTTTACACTTAATCTTGTAAATGCCTGACTTTTCCTCTGGTTTTATCTTATCAGCCCGCTATCACCATTTTTTGGCCAATCTATACATGAGCTTTTTTGAAACACATATAACTAAAGTCTTCCCTTATATTTTTAAAACATGGTACAGATACGTAGACAACATCTTTGCAATAGTGCCCTACAAACAAATAGATGATGCTTTGAAACTACTCAACCTGCAAGAACCCAGCATACAATTCACAGTGGAAACTGAAGAGGACTGTACTCTACCTTTTTTGGACCTTAAAATCACAAAAAGCAATGAAAAACTAGAATTTGGTATCCATAGAAAAGCAACACACACAGATAATTACATCAAAGCAAATAGTTTCAACCCAATTCCACACAAACATGCAACTATCAACAGTCTCACACACAGATTAGTAAATCTACCCCTCAGCCAGCAAGAATATCAAAACGAATACCATCAAATCTTAAAAACTGTAATTAAAAATGGATATGGAAAAAACCTTGTAGATAAAAAACTAAAATCATTCAAACTTCAAAAGAGATTAAAACAGATCACAGCTCTCACACCAATAAAACAAGAAATTAGATTTGCTAAATTTACTTACCACCCCTGGGCCACAAAAAATATTCAAGAAATACAATATAACATTGGCACCAAAAAACAATTACAACATTAAAAACCTACTTCACAGTAATAATACTGATAAGATAAAACCAGAGGAAATGTCAGGCATTTACAAGATTAAGTGTAAAGACTGTGAAAAAATTTACATAGGGAGGACAAAAAGAAACATAGGCACTAGAAAGAAAGAACACTTCAGGCACTTAAGATACAAAAATATTGATAAGTCCGCAATAGCAGCTCATTTCTGGTCTGAAAATCATGAACTTGTAGATAGCACAGAATTACTAAAATACGTACAAAAACATAGTGAACTCGTCATATGGGAGAGAATATACATAGAAAAGCATAAAAACCAACTAATGAACTTTGAAATCCCGCCAGAAGAGAATCCCACATTTAAGTTCATCACTAAATCAACAGATGGCAGCAGCAACTCCAGAATTATCCACACCCACCACACCACTGGATCAAGCTTTAGTCGCATAAGAGCAGAAGATGCAAACGATGATTTGCGAAACATGTCCTCAAAATAGGTACGAAAGTGAAGCAGATGTGTAATAAATACGACTCATCTAAATATTAATAATTATTTCGCTTCACTGTGGTGTTCCAATACAGTTAAATCTTGATGTATTCTCCTTTCTCGCATAGTATCTGAGAGTTTTTCAATTTTCTTGTGGGTAGACAGTTTCATTTTAGAGGTATATCTTATCTTCTTGAAATATTGGTTCTATGATCTTTCTTAATATTTTCCGTTTTCTTTTAATTCGAGCTTCTCTATCTGACCCTTGAAATTAATGTTAAAAGTTTCTGATGTGTACAGTGCCTCTGGTTTAATCACTGTTTTATAATGTTTAATTTTGGATCCCCATGATAGTAATTTCTTTTATAAATATCTTTTGTTACTGTGTGTACTATTTAAGTAAAAGTTAGTAAAGCATTAACTTTAATTTAGACTCCATGCTACTTGCAGTTGTTTGCTGTTTGTAGGTTTTGCTTCTGTTCCTGATATTGAGTTGCATATAAATGAGTTACTGTCCATTCCAAACCAGAGTTCCCACTGATTTAAACAAAAACATGTGGTTGTCATGAACTTAAGCAAACACTTTTGTACTAAAAGGGTACGGTTTTAGAAGGCATGTGAGATGAGCCAATGTGTGCACTTGGTGACTGCACTGTTGCCATGTGATGTGCCAGAGAGCAGAAGATAGGGGGAGGGAACAGGAAAGTAATGTTTATTTACTGAAAATAACATACCTGGAAGAGACCGAACATAATTTGTCATAACTTGTAAATTTCAAAACAGTTCCTTTCAACTATCTCTTAAAATGAAAAGTAAGCTGTTGTTAGTAAATTTTGACCAACTGATGATTTTAAAACAGTACGTGTTACATTCCTCTGTTTCAGATAGTTGGTGGCAACATGGATGTTAAACCATGGCAAATACTGAAATTGTTAGATCCCGAATTAATTTCAAAAATAAAAATTGCATTCATTTTTGGTAAGTATGTACCTTAGTTATAAGGCTTTTTGAATAGACATTTTTTGATAAACTACAGGTAGATCACAAACAAACTGTGGTTGGTGTGCGCATGTGCGAGGAGAGCCTTCTCCCCTTCTCGACATCCAAGCATTACGTGACTCCCACCTCTCCCTTCCTGCATGCGACAGAGCGCAAACCACACGAAATGAGTGTAATTTAATACTGTTTTGATTTTCGAAGTTAACAGAAAATAATTACCTCAGACATGACTTCACAATCAATCAACAAATAATTAAAATTCGTAAGCTTTCACGGCCAGTGGCAGTATAATATAAAGTATTAACAGGGCTTGTGGGCCGTGGTCTGCTGGGCTCCTTCTTAATCTTCCCAGACGTTTCGTCTGCGGCTGTGGCAGACATCTTCAGTGGCAGTGCGATTGAAGTGTCCTGGCGGAAGTCTTATAGTTGCTGTTGAGACTTCCACCAGGACACTTCAATCGCACTGCCACTGGAGAGGTCTGCTGCAGCCGCAGACGAAACGTCTGGGAAGATTAAGGAGCCCAGTAGACCATGGCCCACAAGCCCGGTTAATACTTTATATTAGTATTACACAAATATAAATATTTGTTAATGAATCTCCACTTAGATTAAGAAGTTGATGTTAATACTTCTTTCTAAGATCGATTTCGAAGGCACGTCACATTTGTCTTCAGTTTATTACAAACTGAATTACAATTATTATTATTATTATTATTATTATTATTATTATTATTATTATTATTATTATTATTATTATCATCATCATCATCATCATCATCATCATCATCATCATCATCATCATCATCATCATCATCTTCACTTGATGAAAAAAGACTAGAATTGGCAAAAAGTGTAACAAGCAATGGAGGGAAATGGCCTACCACCAACGAGAAGATTGCGAATAATCACCTGAAGTCGTTTGTAAAATTTGCAACTTCTATAAAAGTCACGGATATGGACTGAAGGATTTGGAGTGTAATAACGACAAATTGTGAACTCTGTACAATCAACTTACTCCGGTTTCATCATAATCTTACAATTAACTAAAACATAAAGCACTACTTCTACAAATATGACAAGTATTTAGATTGAAATAATTACAAAAATCAGCTAGAAGAATAGACTCAATTTAATGTACATAGTGTCTAAACACAGAATAACCCAATGTAAAATTGTTGTAATGTTTACAATTACTAATTCAAAATAGGACATGTAACTATAAAGCATGTAGTATTACTATGTAATGGAGCATGCTGTTGATATCAATAAAGCAAAAAAAAAATTATTATTATTATTATTATTATTATTATTATTATTATTATTATTATTATTATTATTATTATTATTATTATTATTATTATTATTATTATTATTATTATTATTATTATTATTAATTATTATTATTATTAATTATTATTATCATTATCATTTTCATTATTATCATTATCATTATCATTATTTTCATTATTATCATTATCATTATTGGTTTGTAATAAACTGAAGACGAATGCGACGTGCCTTCGAAATCGATCTTAGAAAAAAGAAAGAAGTATTAACATCAACTTTTTAATATAAGCGGAGATTCATTAACAAATATTTATATTTGTGTAATATTTATTACTTCACTGTAACTAGCTTCATTTTCTATGTAATCAGTACTTTATCTTGGATCAACAAATAGATTGAATCATAGTTTCTTTAAACCCTGAGGAAAACCAGTGATTCAGCAGAAAATGCAAAGAGTGAATGTAACAGTGAATGAAACATGACCAGTGCAGCCCGCGCGATGGAGGAGAGGAAGTCTAAAATGACGGTAGAAGGGGAAAGCTAGAGTACTCCAGTGTTGGTAAGCCACGCCTCCAATAGTATTGTGTTTGCGGTCTCCTGCTTATATATAATAGAAGGCCGAAGTAATGTGGTTGTTGGGGAGACATCCTTTATCCCTACAGTATATAAAGATGTAATACGGGAAGGGACAGAAATCAATCTTGCAGCTGTTGGACAAAAATATGCATGCAATATTAAATTACAGTATGGCATTAAATTTACATGTATAAGGTAAATATATTACATCACTTCTAAAATTACTCACAGGTTATGCTGGGAGATGTAATCCACCTTGTAACCAATCTACTCGGATAACATACTTTTACTAAAGTGGTACAGTCCTTGCAGAAAAATGCCTGCACAATTTATCTGCCTGAATTAGTTGTGCAAATCTTTGCATATTAATGCAAACATAATTGCAGATATTGTAAATAAATTTCTTCAAGTATAGTACCAGATAGACTGTCTTCTTTACTGAGTACCTTTAAAATGAATGTCGAGCTTTTCTATAAGCATTTTCTGTTTGTTTTAATGTTGTGTAATGTTGTGTCATCTGAAAACATTCCTTTTTTTTTTTTCCACGCCAGCTCAATTGCATTCAGATCCCAGTTATACGGAGGTAGTTCCCTTTCGAGATCTGTAACATACATAACATATGCTTATTGTTAACTGGTTAGCTAATTAACCTCGAAA
Source organism: Mantis religiosa (assembly GCA_030765055.1). Taxonomy (NCBI): domain Eukaryota; kingdom Metazoa; phylum Arthropoda; class Insecta; order Mantodea; family Mantidae; genus Mantis; species Mantis religiosa. Next base: position 16,285,620 of record CM060959.1, on the reverse strand, counting down.
TTGCTCAAAAAAGAAATATGGCATACATGTAAAAGCTTAGCATATTAGCCACTAGATGTCAGAGTGTATAGCACATTTCATGTTTCAAAGTTGTCATCCGTGTTTACGGAGTTAGATGAAACTTATCGAATGAGGACTTGGAGCCTGAGGTGCTCAAGTTATCGTGTGGATATAGTAAAATTTAAAATGTAAGTGATGTGATAAAAACTGAAATAATTTTATAAATAAAAAATAAGTCCGTATAAACCAGGAATCCTGATTAATGAGGTAATAGTAACTAAGGCTCTATTGTAATGGGCATTTCTTTATTTCCAGGGGCTTCAGGAAATGAAGCTATTATCGTAACAAAGGAGGACGAAGTATTTTCTTTTGGTTTGAATGAATCAGGCTGCTTGGGGTTTGGAGAAGTCCAGGGTTCCTTAAGTCCAAAGAAAATAGAGGAACTTTGCAACAAAAATGTTAAAGGTATTTTTACGTTACTGTATATGCAGAAAGAAGAAACAGAATATGTTAATATTAGTTTGGTAAGAATGTAGGTCATTTTATAATGTATACATATCTGCCAATTTTTAAAGTTTTCACTTAAAATGTATACATGGGAGCACACTTTGTTTTACAGCTATAAGAAATGTGTTTTTATCGGAGATTCAAAGTGTCACAGATTTTCACCATTGCATTATACCTAGTCTTATCATAACTTCTTATACGAGCTCAAGGATTAATTTCAGGATTAAACGAGAACTTTTTTTTAAAAGTAATGATTTATTATGTAATAGAACAGATTCTAACGAACACTTTAAACTATCATTTCACTCAAAACATCCACCTTTAACATTCACATAAACATTTAAATGTCTTGGCCAGTCATCTGTAGTAGCATTCATAGCATTTGTGCCTAAATCCAATTCCTGTCATCAGGAAGTTAAAACTGTCTGCTAGCGCCAGTCAGCATTGATGTCCAACGGTTTCAACCCAAATTTAGTAGACAAAACAGTTAACAGTTAACAGACTCAACAAAGCTAAGAAAATAAAAGAAACCACCACCCTAGAACCTACAGGAGAAAAAGAGAAAAAACTTTTTAAAAAATTCACCTTCCACCCATCAGCCTATAACAAATTCCAAAAAATCTTCTCAAAACACAACATAACTCTTGCACCTCAAAATAGGTTTAATATCAGAAATTTGTTAAAAGGCCCTCCCAAAAATTCAATCACTACCAAAGAAAAACCAGGAATCTATGAGATCAAATGTGAAACTTGCCCTAAAATTTATAGAGGAAAAACAAAAAGAAATATTAACATCAGAACTAAAGAACATCTAAGAAACATTAAAAATGGTGAAACAGAAAAATCCGCAGTGGCTTTTCATTTTTTGAATACTAGACATGACATCAACTTGGAAACATCTCTAATAAAATACGTTAATCACCCCATAGACCTTTCCGTATGGGAAAAAATCTTCATTAACAAAAATCGTCATAGAGTCATGAATTTTGAAACTCCACCACCGGACATCTTTGACAAGTACATCATGCCATCTATTGACAAAACGGAGAAAGAGGAAACCCCTACAACTTGCACTAGTCGAGTATCAGCTGATGATAGGAGCAAGAGCTCTTGAAACATGTCCTGTGAATAAACAGTGTGAGTGAAGCAATGTGTCAACATCTTCTCGATTCACTTTTGTAGCATTGATGTTGCTAGGCGTGGCTTACGAATCCAACACCGTGTTACCAGTTTAATTTTGTGTGGACACATGGCTTTTGGTGATTGTGCTGGTGAAGTTTGTATATTTTGTGCGTGTGTGAATTCTGATTTGTGGTGTTTGTAAATCCTATTATTATCGTATTATAATAATATGGCTACTAGTTCATGAAATATGCAAATATGTGAAATATTTAAAATACTATTAAATTATAGATGAGTCGTATTTTTTTACACATCTGCTTCACTTTCGTACCTATTTTGAGGACATGTTTCGCAAATCATCGCTTGCATCTACAGCTCTTGTGTGACTGAAGTTAGATCCAGCGGTGTGGGTAATTCTGGGATTGTTGCTGCCATCTGTTGATTTAGTGATGAACTTAAATGTGGGATTCATCACTAAATCAACAGATGGCAGCAACAATCCCAGAATTACCCACACCGCTGGATCTAACTTCAGTCGCACAAGAGCCGTAGATGCAAGCGATGATTTGCGAAACATGTCCTCAAAATAGGTACGAAAGTGAAGCAGATGTGTAAAAAATACGACTCATCTATAATTTAATAATTTCTCGCTTCACTGTGGTGTTCCAATATAGTTAAATCTCGATATTTAAAATACTTAAAATATTTGTATAAAAGGAGCTGCGATTGCCAGTGAGAGTTGAATTGGAACTGAGAATCGTCGGCATGCAGCTGTGTTTTGAAAGTGAACTGTTTGTTTGTGGTCAACGGCCTTGATGATTGTATTTGTGTATGTTACGTAATTCTGCTAATGTAAGGGTTGACCAAAGCCTATTTCTACAGAAATAAAGAACATTTTGAATTTCTGCAAATGGACTTTTAATTCTACGAACCCACAAAGTCACAATACCCATTGTTCCTCTGCTTGAAATTCCCACTAAAGAACTGGTAACAGCCCGCTTCCCGCTGTCGAGAAATGTCAGAGCCAGAGAATGGTCGGCTGAACTGTACAGAAAACATCTTCATAGAATTGTCATACTAACGTCTCCAAATTGTGTATTGTGTTCAAGACATAGAAATGGATAGAGAATATTTATTAAACTGTGCAGCTTTACAAAATTATGAAGATATAACTTCTAAGCACTGGGAAGCCAGAAGGAGAAGGGCGCCTCGGAGAGGGCAACTGGACCTTAGGAATGATCGACGTGGAAACAAATGAGGTGTGGATGACTATATGCCCCAGCAACAGGAGGGATGCAAATATGCTCTACAGTCTAATTGCAGCACCCACGATGAAATTTGTGTCGTCCTGTTTTGCATTCGTTGATTTGAACGACGTGACCGGGACCGCCAATTTTCTCCCTTGCAGTATTCTTGGTGTTATTTGATTTCATGCACACTTTGCGGCAGTAGCCGAATCAGTCCGATACAGTCCGTGAGCTCATACATTTATTTCCTATGGAGCACTCCATTATTGTCATGTCGTAGGATTGTTTATATGCAAAGCAGTGCATGAGCAACAAAATTTGACCGGGTGATAACTTAGCCTTCTCAAAGCATGTTAGTGTTTAGTTAGCTATGTGGTGCAATTTAGGTAATACTTTGTTAGTCTGCTAGATAGTGTAATTTCGGGACAAGTAAGACTGTTGGCAGCATTGCGTTCAGTGGAGAAACAAGCATAGTTTGGCTGCACTGAATTCTTCAATATGGCTACATTACGCAGTAAATAAATAAAATATTAGTAACGTTAAAAGAATGCTCTCCAACACAAAATTGCACTAAAAGGTAAAGAAATTTTATTAAAAATCATGGTTGTGTATAAAAACATAAAAA